>UESW01001729.1:252337-314503 GCA_900491605.1 Calamus simplicifolius | reverse complement strand
GACTGTCATGATCGATCGGATCGGTGACGATCTGACGGTTGTGATCGATCGAAGCCATGATCGATCTCGATCGGCGATGATCCGACGGTTGCCATCGATCCAAGCCATGATCGATCCCGGTCGGCGACGAGCGATCTCGGACCGTCGCGATTGATCCGATCGGCGATGACCCGACGGTTGCGATCGATCGAAGCCATGATCTATCACGGTCGACGACGATCGATCTCGGACATTATTAATTTTTAATTATATTTCTAATTTATTGCATCGCTAATGCCTCGCTAATTTGGCATTATGAATTTCTTCTAAAATATTGTGACGCATTAATTTGCGTCGTTAAATAAATTTTTTTATTACTTTACTATTTTATTGCATCGCTATTACGTCGCTAATTAACATATTTATTTTTAACAAAACATTGCGATGCACTGGATTACGTCGCAATATTTTTATTTCATAATACTATTTTTTAAAATAAATTTTATTTAAATTAATTGCGATGCAATTATTGCGTTGCTAAATTTAAAAATAATTTTTATATTTTTTTGATTTATTGCGTCGCTAATGCGTCGCTATTTAAAATAATTAAGTTTTTTAAAAACATTACGAAGCACTGTTTTGCATCGTAATATTTTTTTTTTCATATTAATATTTATAAAAATTAATTTCATTTAAAATAATTGCGATGCAATTAGTCCGTCGCTAAATTAAAATTAATTTTATAATTTTCTGGTCTATTGCGTCGCTAATGCGTCGCTATTTAAAATTATTATGTTTTCAAATATATTGCGACGCACTGAGTTGCGTCGCAATATTTTTATTTCATAATTATATTTTATAAACTCAATTTTTTTATTAATATTTGTGATGCAATTTTTGCATCGCTATATTAAATATTTTTTTCTCATTTTATGTTTATTGCGTCGCTAATGCGTCGCTATTTAACATAATTAATTTTTTTAAAAACATTGCGACGCACTTAGCTGTGTCGCAATATTTTATTCCTTTAATAATATTTTAAAAAACACATTTTATAAATATTGTGATGCATTTTTGTGTCGCTAAATTTAAAAATTATTTTTTTAATTTTATGATTTATTGAGTCGCTAATGCGTCGCTATTTGCGTCGCAATATTTTTTTGATGCAGAGGCGTCGCAATATAGTCGCTAAAATTGCGTCGCTATTTCATTATTTTCTTGTAGTGTAAATGAGAAAAAAATCTAAATCAAATAAGATCAAGTATGGATTGGGACTGGGTTATACATGGACCTGACCTGACCTGAATGACCCATTGGGTCAAGAAATTTGATTATAGATTTGATCCGATTTTTTATTATATTAGGTTTGGGTTTAATATCAAGACCTGACTAAGGAACCAGGTCGGGTTGAAATCAAGCATAACCCGATCTCGCCCTATACATTTGCAACCCTAGGTCCAAGTGTGAGAGGGAAGAAACGGGTGAGCAAGCGGCAGAAGCTTTGAAATTTGGATTTGTCCTAAGATCTTTAACCATTAGAATTTGATTTAGTGGTTCAATATATATATTATCAGTTGAAAATGTATTTAATGGGAGATATTTTTTTAAAGGAAATATTAGTTGGAAGAACTATCAAGATTTTATTAACCATTTAAATCCCTTCATAAATTATTTAAATAATTTATTAATATATAAAGTCACTTTTTTTATGCTTTTAGTTGGATCATTGAAAAAAAGCAGTATCTCATTTACCATTTTACATAAATGAGAAAAAAATCTAAATCAAATAAGATCATGGACATTATTTTACTGATTGATGAGTTCATAACTATTAATTTATCTAATCTAAGATGAATCATGTGCTTGTACATGCTGAATATATTAGTTAAGTAACTACAAAAGAATAAGTTCTTCAAATCTAGGCTTCTTGTTAAGTGTGATTTTACATGAATTAGTGAACACTAAGAAGGCTTGATGACATTGATTGATGAAATTTAAATTTTGGAGATAACCATCAACACTATATATATATATATATACATATATACATACATACGTGTATATATATACACACACCTATATGTGTATGTATGTGTGTGTATATATATAATATATATGTATGTATATGTATGTATAAAAGAAAACCATGTAATGAATGAGCAACTAGGCCATTGTTCCAAAGGAGAGATGAGTTATATAACAAATGATCCAAAAGCTAAATATAAAAAAAAAACACTACCCATTTAATATAAACCCCAAAACTTAATTTATTTAGCATTACAAAGGTCAGTGAGTGGTTGTTAGTCAAATTTAGGTCTAGCAATCTTGACTTATTAATAGGTCAAGTTGGGTCATCATGCTTAAATGAGGTTGATCTAACCTAAACAATTAATTGCCTATTTGGTCACTCTTTAACTAACACATAATTTTTTCTTATTATAGAGCATGTTGTCCTTTACCTAATTAATGTAATGAGCTCAAACCTTTTATCCTATATTACATAAAACCTTAAACATGAAGCAAAAGATGGAAATTTTTAAGTTGTTACCCTATAATCTTAAATACTATACAACCTTTATTATTTGCCACAACCTAGCAAACTGAGTTGACAGTTCATTAAACAACTTAATAGGGTTTATAAAAAAAAATCCTCAAAAAATCCTCAGAAATTAATTTTGCCAGGAATATTTCGAGGGATTTATTTTCATTAATGAGTCCTTAGTAAAAATTTTTTGATGAAAAATATCCCTCAGAAAATCCCTCGCAAAATTAATTTCCGAGGGATTTTTTTGATGATTTTGCAAGGGATTTTTTTGAGAGATATTACTATAATAAATGGCTTATTTGTAAAAAAAATTGATAAAAAAATACCTCAGAAATTAATTTTGCAAGGGATTTTTCGAGGGATTTATTTTTCATTAATGAGTTATTAATAAAATTTTTTGATGAAAAAAATCCCTCAAAAAATCCCTTGTAAAATTAATTTCTGAGGGATTTTGTGAGAGAATTTTTGATGATTTTGCAAGGGATTTTCCGAGGCATATTTCTATAAAAAATGGCTTATTTGTAAAAAAAAGTTGATAAAAATAATCCCTTGAATAATACCTCGGAAATTAATTTTGTGAGAGATTTTGCGAGGAATTTGTTTTTCATTAATTAGTTATTAATAAAATTTTTTGATGAAGAAAAATCCCTCGCAAAATTAATTTCCGAGGGATTTTCTGAGGGTTTATTTTATTAATTTTTTTACAAATAAGCCATTTATTATAGAAATATCCCTCGCAAAATCCATCGCAAAATCATCAAAATTCCCTCAAAAAATCCCTCGGAATTTAAATTTGCGAGCGATTTTCCGAGAGATTTTTTTCACCAAAAATTTTATTAATATCTTGTTAATGAAAGTCATTTATTAATACAAATAAGCCATTTATTATAGAAATATCCCTCAAAAAATCCCTCATAAAATCATGAAAAATTCCCTTTGAAATTAAATTTGCGAGGGATTTTCGAGGGATTTTTTTCATCAAAAATTTTATTAATAACTCGTTAATGAAAAAAAATCCCTAGGAAAATCACTCGCAAATTTAATTTTTGAGTGAATTTCCGAGGGATTATTTTATCAATTTTTTTTACAAATAAGCAATTTACTATAGAAATATCCCTCGAAAAATCCCTCGCAAAATCATCAAAAATTCCCTCAAAAATTCTCTCGAAAATTAAATTTTCGAGGGATTTTCTGAGGGATTTGTTTCATCAAATATTTTATTAATAACTCGTTAATGAAAAAAAATCCCCGAAAAATCTTTTGCAAAATTAATTTCTGAGGGATTTTTAGAGGGATTATTTTTATCATTTTTTTACAAATAATCCATTTATTATAGAAATATCCCTCGAAAATCCCTCACAAATCATCAAAAATTCCCTAGAAAAATCCCTCGGAAATTAAATTTGCGAGGGATTTTCCGAGGGATTTGTTTCATCAAAAATTTTATTAATAACTCGTTAATAAAAAAAAATCCCTCGAAAAATCCCTCACAAATTTAATTTTTGAAGGATTTTCTAAGGGATTATTTTTATCAATTTTTTTTACAAATAAGCCATTTATTATGGAAATATTCCTCGAAAAATCCATCGCAAAATCATCAAAAATTCCCTCGAAAAATCCCTCGGAAATTAAATTTGCGAGGAATTTTACGAGGGATTTGTTTCATTAAAAATTTTATTAATAACTCGTTACTGAAAAAAAATACCTCAGAAAATCCCTCGCAAGTTTAATTTTCGAGGGATTTTCTGATGGATTATTTTTATCAATATTTTTTATAAATAAGCCATTTATTATAGAAATATCCCTCGAAAAATCCCTCGCAAAATCATTAAAAATTCCCTTGGAAAAACTCTCAGAAATTAAATTTGCGAGGGTTTTTTGAGGGATTTTTTTTTCATTAACGAGTTATTAATAAAATTTTAATGAAGCAAATCCCTCAAAAAATCCCTCGCAAATTTAATTTTTGAGGAATTTTTTGAGGGATTATTTTTATCAATTTTTTTTACAAATAAGCCATTTATTATAGAAATATCTCTCAAAAATCTATCATAAAATTATCAAAAATTCTCTCAGAAATTAAATTTGCGAGGGATTTTTCGAGGGATATTTTTTCATTAACGAGTTATTAATAAAATTTTTGATGAAAAAAATCCCTCAGAAAATCCCTCATAAATTTAATTTTCGAGGGCTTTTCTGAGGGAATTTTTGATGATTTTGTGAGGGATTTTTCGAGGAATATTTTTATAATAAATGGCTTATTTGTAAAAAAATTGATAAAAATAATCCCTCGAAAAATCCCTCAGAAATTAAATTTGTGAGGGATTTTTCGAGGGATTTGTTTCATTAAAATTTTATTAATAACTCGTTAATAAAAAAAGTCCCTCAGAAAATTATTTTCTAATTTAATTTCCGAGGGCTTTTCTAAGGGATTATTTTTATCAATTTTTTTTATAAATAAGCCATTTATTATAGAAATATCCCTCAGAAAATCCCTAACAAAATCATCAAAAAATTTCCTCGGAAAAGCCCTCGGAAATTAAATTTGCGAGGGATTTTTTTCATCAAAAATTTTATTAATATCTCGTTAATGAAAGAAAAATCCCTCGAAAAATTCCTCACAAATTTAATTTCTGAGGGATTTTCTGAGGGATTATTTTTATCAGTTTTTTTTACAAATAAGTCATTTATTATAGAAATATCCCTCAAAAATTCCTCGCAAAATCATCAAAAATTCCCTCGAAAAAGCCCTCAAAAATTAAATTTGCGAGGGATTTTTTGAGGGATTTTTTTCATCAAAAATTTTATTAATAACTCGTTAATGAAAAAATATCTCTCGGAAAATACCTCGCAAAATTAATTTCCGATAGATTATTTTTATTAATTTTTTTACAAATAATCCATTTATTATAAAAATATACCTCGGAAAATCTCTCGTAAAATCATAAAAAATTCCCTCAAAAAAGCCCTCAGAAATTAAATTTGCAAGGGATTTTTTGATGGATTTTTTTCATCAAAAATTTTATTAATATCTTGTTAATGAAAGAAAAATCCCTCAAAAAATCCCTCGCAAATTTAATTTCCAAGGGATTTTCCGAGGGATTATTTTTATCAATTTTTTTTACAAATAATCCATTTATTATAGAAATATCACTTAAAAAATTCCTTGCAAAATCATTAAAAATTCCCTCAAAAAGCCCTAAGAAATTAAATTTGCGATTAATTTGCGAGGGATTTTTTGAGAGATTTTTTATCAAAAATTTTATTAATATGTCGTTAATGAAAGAAAAATCCCTTGGAAAATCCCTTGTAAATCTAATTTCCGAGGGATCTTTCGAGGGATTTTTTTCATCAAAAATTTTATTAATGTCTCAAAAAAAATCCCCTAGAAAATCCCTCGCAAAATTAAATTTGCGAGGGATTTTCCGCGGGATTATTATAGAAATATCCCTCAGAAAATCCCTCGCAAAATCATCAAAAATTCCCTCAGAAAATGCCTCGCAAATTTAATTTCCAAGGTATTTTCTGAGGGATTTTTTTCATCTAAAATTTTATTAATAACTCGTTAATGAAAAAAATATCCCTCAAAAAATCCCTCGGAAATTAAATTTGCAAGTGATTTTCTGAGGGATTATTTTTATCAATTTTTTTTTACAAATAAGCCATTTATTATAAAAATCCCTCGGAAAATCCCTCGCAAAATCATCAAAAATTTCTTCGGAAAATCCCTTGGAAATTAATTTTGCGAGGGATTTTCCAAGGGATTTTTTCATCAAAAAATTTATTAATATATTGTTAATAAAAAAATAATCCCTCAGAAAATCCCTCACAAAATTAATTTTCGAGGGTTTTTTTAATCGAAATTTGTTTACAAAGAACCAATTTATGTTAGAAATATCTCTTGAAAAATCCCTCGAAAATAAATTTTGCGATGGATTTTGCAAGAAAATATTTTTTATTGGAAACTTTTATAGTTTATTTTTTGTCAAAAAATCCCTCGAAATTGCGAGGGATTTTTTTCCTCGGTAAAATCCCTCGGTAAATCATACTTTTCTAGTAGTGACGCTAATCCCAAACTGTAAATCAGTTATTTAGACATATGGATACTGAGTCATAGTTCCTTAATCGCAAACTTTTTCCGAGACCAATTTGTGGCCAACTCATTAACCCACTTAACATATAAACCAATTTGAGCATAACCACCTATGATGGCAGCCCAGGAGACCACATCCTTCTTTGCCATTTGATTGACGATATCTATTGCCTTATTGTAACTTGAACACTTCATGTACCTATCAGTTAGTGCAGTAGAAATAGCCGACCTTGATTCCAATCCTTTCTGAATCACAATTTCATGCACCCTTGTGCCTTCTTCCAGATCTAAAGCAAGAGCACATGTCTGAAGAGCACTGATCACGGTAACTGCATTGGGTTCCAATCCCACATAATTCATCTTTCTGTAAATATTCAAAGCTTCAATAGGTCTCCCATTTTGGGCATAACAAGCCACTATACGACTCCAAGATACCACATCTAATTCAACCCGTGCGTCACTCACATCAAAGAGCGGAACCCAAGTTGAATTCCTTCGCCAACCCACCATAGCGGAACCCCAGCAGGTCGGCACTGTGGCTCCCTCGGCCCAACATGAGGGTTTCTCCATGGGTGTCCTAGATTGAAATGAGATCTAAAGTAAAATATTGGAACAGGATAAAGAATAATAAAGCCAGCCATGGGCCATCGCTGAGTTCTCTTCTTCTCTCCCACGGCTCTCTACGCCAAACGAACACATTAAAAACACACTTGTCTCCAGGCCTAAAACCGCATCGCAGCCGCACCCCGTTTCCCGGTCTCCAATAATGCCCAGAAAGGCTGGGTTTTTGCTGGCTCTCCTCTCCCTCCTCCTCTCTGCTGCCGCCTCCTCCCAGCAAGACGATGAAGATTTATGGCAGGTGATGCAGTCGTAGAGGACGATGAGGAAGACGGAGTGGATGGCGCGACAGAGGGGAATGCAAGCCAAGTCCCAGAGGTCGACGATGCCTGGGGGAAAATGGTTTGGCGAGGGCTTGGGTAAGGGAATCGAGGAGAGGAGTGGGACCCCATGGGGCATGGGAGATGAAGGGGTTTTGTGAGGGAACGACGTGGGCTAGGGTGAAGGAGGGAGTCACCCTCCATCTCCTTTATTCTCCCACGCGATGCCTCGGATCAAGGAAAATGGGATCCCAAGCGCTACGCCGAGAGCGTAAGCATTAGGAAGAAAACCCAGGTGCCAGGTGTCCCCACAATTAAATATCGTGGGTTACAGCATATTTGCTCATTTGAGGAACTGTTAATTGCTGTATATGTATATTTGAATTGTTTGTTTTCTAATTCAATTAGAGGGATTGAATTAGTTGAGATAGTTGACCTCGGGGTAAGCTTAGAGTAGCTTACGTTAGGTTTTATGCTGGTGAACCTATGAAAACCAGCTGGGTTCGTTGTGACCCCGGTGTAAAACAACAAGTTCGAGTTGTGATCTTGCAAAATAACTCAGTTGTAATCAGTGTGATTATTGTGTGGACCCAAGAGTTGCCCGAGAGTGGACGTAGGTGTGGCTATCACCGAACTACTATAAATCTTGTGTGTTTGTCATGCTTATTTATCTCTCTCTCTCCTACATAGCATTCATCATTTATTGCATAACTTCACTTGTGCACATTAAACTTGTATAATTGGTTTTAAGTATAAAATTTTTAAAGAACCCAATTCACCCCCCTTCTTGGGTTGTCATCTGGGCCAACACCCACCACCACCTAGGGCTAGTAGGGCATCCTCTCCGGTTGTTGCCCACACTCCAACGGGTCTGGAGAGGATCGCTTCCACCATCACCCCATTGGACATAGAGTCCCTTAGGGCCACATATAGGATTTTTGGGGAGGTCCAACTGTTTGCCCCTGGACCCAGTGATAGGATGACCTCCGATCCTTCTAGCGGGATCGCCCTGTACGAGGAGTTCCTCAAGGTAGGCCTTCAGCTTTTCCTTCATCCCTTCATCGTCAGCCTACTCCATAGGTATGCATTAACACTGGCATAGTTGGTTCTGAACTCCTTTCGAACCATCTGTGTCTTCATGGTGCTCTGCAGCTACCTAGGCATAGTGGGCAGAGTGCCCTTATTCCGCAGCCTGTACACCCTCTGATGCCAGTCTGACACCGGGTGGTGGCTATTCATATCCAGACCCGGCCGAGCCCTTAAGCTTAACCTTCCCTCGTCCATCAAAGGATGAAAAACTCGGTTCTTCTTTGCACACATTGAGGGGGTAAGGTGGAGTTGGGGGGACCCAAACTTAGAGTCGAATAAAGACTTGGTGGTGATCCCGAGGGACCGGGAGGTATATGAGCAATTATTGTCCTCTTGGGTCCCCCTCCGCCGAGAGCTCCTATCAGAGGAGAAACTTTGTTACGTAGGTCTGGCCCTGAGCGATGGTGAGCGCCTGCGTTCCCTTCTCTCTCTTTTTTTTTTTTTTTTTTGGCTAATTGGATCCTGGCACATGCAGACATAAGGATATCCGCTGACACTGTGAAGAGGGTGGTCAAGAAGAGAAAAAGAACTGTCGGCGGTGATGCTGGGAGGTCAGAGAAAAGGCCTCTCCCTTAATCTTTGACCTCTCCTCCATGCGAGTACCAGGCAGACTAGGAGCCCGCTTTACCGATCGACCTCACCATCAAGTCACTCCTAGAGGAGCCGAGGGTCGAGGCGGTCCTCCCATCAGTGTAGCAAGCCACTTCGGGTATGGAGCCAACCCCCTCGATGATCGTGTCGACCCGGGAGGGAGGTTCGCAAGCAGAAGAGTAGGTAGGTGTGGAGGGTCTGGTGGCAACAGTGTCGGCGATGGAGGAGGATATCGCCTAAGGAGGAGGCCGCGAAGAGGTACTGCTCATCTTCGGCTCTACACCTGCGACCTCGGCATCGGCTGAGCCTGCGGAGGCAGGCGAGATGAGGATTATCCCATCATGGTTGTCCCTCATGAACCATGGCTGCATGGCGGAGCGGCTGCTAGCCTAGGCAAACCTTGCAAAGTTTCAAGAAGAACTTCATTGCTAGTGGGCCATAGACTTCTTCCGGGATGCCTTCTCAGATCTACTTTGGGTAGGTATCTCTTCATCTTCATAAGGTTTCCTTGCTGTGTTATATGCTGACAAGGGTTTTTCTTCATGCAGTTGGTAAACTCCATGTATGCTGCTCGATACATCGCCCTTCAAGCCAATGCTGTCCTCGCTCGCGCCCGACAAGATGCCTCTACTGCTCAGGCCCGAGCCAAGAGGGCTCAAGCCGCACTGAGCAAGCAGAGGAGCTCGAGGAGGCAAAGCGTTAGGCGGTGACTGAGCTTGAGTTTGCCCACATCACTGAAGCAAAGCTGGAGTACATCATGGTGAGGCTGAGCGTGCACGACCTCCAACTCCACACTGTTAACCTGGAGGTAAAGGTGACCAAACAGCGGGCCAATGATGCTGAGGCAATTGTCCAAATGGCCGATGCCAGGGCAGCCGACGTCATGGAGGATATGCGCGTGGCAATTGCGAGGGTAGCAGAGATGGAGGCAGCAGCGCGAGCTATTGAGGAGAGGGCCATGGCGGCCGAGAGAAGGGTTGTGGAGGTCATGGAGTGCTACCGGAGCTCTGCTGACATCGAGGATGAGCTGGCAGAGGCCTGCATCGATGTCTACATGCAGGGCTTCCAGGAGTGCTAAGATAAGGTGGCCAGGGTCTTTGGCATCTCGGGCCTTGATGACCTCGAGCTCGATGATGACGAGGAGCCGGAGGGGCCATTGGCAATGGAGAGATCAGCTTGATGATGGGTCTGCACCAGCCGATGATGGATCGACACCCGCCGAGCCCTGAAGACTTTGCCTTCTTCTTTTATTTTGTCTTTCTACCAAAGTCCGACTTGAGTCGGCATTTTGTAAAATTTTGATAGATAATGAAAATTGAACTTTCTTTTGAGTCTATGAGCACTTAGCTTTTGTAGTATGTTCTATCATTTCATGCCTTGTACCTATGCGAATTCATGATGGGGCTATGCCAACTGTTGCCTGCATGCTCTGGATTGATGTTGAGGCCGATGCCAGAGTCAGTCTTGAGGCCGACACTGGAGTCAGCCTTGAGGTGGGATGAGAGCCCTTTGGAACCTTAGAGGGTGACTCGGGACTCTTAGAGACCAAGCTCGAGAGCCTTTTGAACCATGGTGGGTGACTCGGGAGTCTTAGAGACCAAGCCCGAGAGCCTTTTGAACCCTATCTTGTAGAGCTAATCGAATGAGAGGAAGGGATACTTGAACTTATTTTTATTTCAATTAGCATAATATGTACATAACTGATAGTACCGGCGAAGGTTGTCCGCATTTTAGGTGTGGAGACTGGCATTCCGTCTAGTCCTTCCATTCAGTATGTTATGCGATGAAATGCTTCAGTGACTCGATAGGGTCCCTCCCAGTTTAGGACAGTTTGCTTCCCTCCGTAGGCTTTGAGACTTCAGTTCGCCTAAGGACCATGTCTCCGAGGAGGAATGTCTTGGAGCGGACACGAGCATTGTAGTACTTTGCAGCTCTTTGGCGGTTGGCGACCATCTTGAGTCGCGCCCGGTCACGTGCCTCCTCGATGAAGTCAAGGTTGGCCCGTAGTTGATTAGGGTTATCCTCCTGGACGTGCACTCCATCCAGGGGCTGGGGATGCCAATCTCCATGGGATGACTATCTTTGATCCAAATACAAGGCTAAAGGGAGTCTCTCCAGTTGGAGTCCTTGGCATCGTATGATATGCCCACAACACGTTCGGGAGCTCCTCCATCCATCTTCCTTTAAATTCATCCAATCATGTTCTGAGCCCCTGAAGGATGGTCTGGTTTGTAACCTCAGCCGCCCCATTTGTCTGTGGATGGCCGATGAAAGTAAACCGCCGGCAGATGTCTAGCTCGATGCAGAATTTCTTGGAAGGAGCGTTGTTGAACTATCGACCATTGTCCGTGATGAGAGTGTGAGGTAGCCCAAACCGAAGATGATGGACTTCTAGAAGAAAGATCTCACCTTACTCTCAGAGATCTTTGCCAGTGCTTCAGCCTTCACCCACTTAGTGAAGTGGTCAATGGCGATGAGTAGAAACTTTTACTAACCAGAGGCTGAGGGGAATGGCCTTAGGATGTCCATTCTCCATTGGGCGAAGGGCCATGGAGCTGACAGAGGATTCAGTTGAAAAGTTGGCTGCTGCTAGTTGTTGGCATGTTGCTGATAGCTATTGCACTTTCAACCAACTCGGCGGCATCCTTCCGCGTGGTAAGCCAATAGTACTCCTGGAGCAGAGCCTTGTGCGCCAGCGCTCTGCCCTCCATATGGTTCCCGCAGACACCTTCATGAATCTTGCGAAGGATGTAGTTGGCATCCGTAGGGCCGACACACTTGAGGAGAGGATAGGAGAAGAACGTCCGATATAGTCACCCATCCAGCATCAGAAACTTGGAGGCTCTCCACTTGAGTAGCTTGGCCTCTGCATGATCGATGGAAAGGATGCCGTTGGTGAGGTAGCGAACATATGGTCCATCCAGGTGGGTTCTTGGTTGACCAACAGAGCTTCTTCTATTGCATCAATGCTTGTGGCTTCTAGGTGTTTCACGTAGGTCCTCCCCAGGGCCCCATCCGCAAAGGTGGCCAAGCGGGATAGGGAATCAGCCCTGGCATTCTCATCCCTAAGGATGTAGTTGATGCTAAAATGAGTAAAGAATGAGGTATGTGATTGGATCTTACTCAGATATCGATATATAGTGGGGTCCTAGGCCTCGTACTCTCCAGTGATTTATCTAGAGATGAGCTGGGAGTCGATGAAGGCTCTGAGGTGCTTCACTTCAATTTCTCTAGCAAGCTTTATTTCTGCTAGCAAGGCTTCGTACTTGGCTTGGTTATTAGTGGCTTTGAAGAGAAATCAGAGGGCATACTCTGCCACCATCCCCTTCGGACTCACAAGGATGAGGCCTGCTCGCTCCCTTGGTAATTTGATGCACCATCCATATGGAGAATCTAGTCTTCTCTCGCCTCCTCAAGCATAGCATCTGAGGGCGCCATGTGGGACTCTTCTGACTGCTCTCCAGCCTAAGCGCACTCGATCAAGAAGTCTGCCAAGACTTGAGGCTTCATGGCTGACTCGGTCAGAATGATAGATCAAATTCTTTCAGCTTGACTGCCCACTTAGCCAGCCGACTGAAGGTGTCAGAACGAGACAAGATTGCCCTGAAAGGTTGGTCCATGAGCACCACGATCGGATGGACTTGGATGTAAGGCCTGAGACGTTGAGCGGAGACTATTAGTGCAAAAATAATCTTCTCAATTTTGGAATACTTGGTCTTCGCATCATGAAGCACTTTGCTGGTATAGTAGATCATTCTTTGCACCCCATCAGGATCCACACGGACAAGGACAGAGCTAACTGCCTTTGGGGGGGCAGAAAGATAGAGGAAGAGGTCTTTCCCCTCCATCGGCTTTGACAGCAGCGATGGGTAGACAAAAATTCTTTCAGTCCCTTGAAAGCTTTCTGACACTCCTTCGTCCACTTGAAGCCGCTTATCTTTTGCAATGCCTTGAAGAAGGGAAAGCACTGCTCGGCCAACTTCGACAAGAACCGATTCAGGACTGCCACTCTCCTGGTAAGCCACTGCACCTTTTTCTTATTGGCCGATGGTCTTATATCGAAGATAGCTCAGATCTTCTCGGGGTTCACCTTAATCCCTCGCTGGGTTACTAAGAATCCCAAGAACTTGCCTATCGTGACCCCAAATGCGCATTTGCGGAGATTCAGCCTATCTGGTAGCGGCAAAGGTTGTCAAAAGTTTCTGTCAAGTTGGCAACATGGCTGATGGTGCAGATGCTTTTGGTCAACATGTTATCCACGTACACCTCTATGTTGTGCCTGATTTAGCTTTCAAAAACCTTGTTCATCAGCCTTTGGTACGTAGCCCCTATATTCTTTAGTCCGAAGGGTATTATCTTGTAGCAGTATATGCCCTTCTTAGTTATAAAGAAAGTAACTTCTTCATCCCCCGAATCCATTTTTATCTGGTTGTACTCCAAAAGGCATCCTTAAAATTAAGAATTTCGTGACTAGACATGGCGTCCACCAACTAGTCAATTCTGGGTAGTGGGAAGCTGTCTTTGGGGCACGCCTTAATGAGGTCGGTGAAATCGATGCAGATCCTCCAGCTTCCATTGTCCTTGCGGACCATCACCATGTTGGCCAACCATTTTGGATAGTGTGCCTCTTGGATATGGCCAGTAGCGATCAGCTTGTGGACCTCCTCATCGATGGCCCTTTGAGGCTTGAGGGCGAAGCTCCTCTTCTTTTTTCAAACTAGCTGACACTTCGAATCAATGTTGAGCTTATGGGTGATCATCTATGGTGGTATGCCTAGAATATCTGACGCTGACTAAGCAAAGACATCTGAATTGGCCCACAGGAAGGTGATAATTTGGTCTCTTTCCTCCGCAGGAAGAAGTGCCCTGACTCGAACCGTCTTCATCGGGTCCTCCCCTAGTGGGAAGGTTAGCAAGTGCTCGGCAGGCTCTTCCCTTCTCTTAATTCTCTAGGGTCAAGCAGCTCTGGAGCTGGTGGAACAACCGCCTCTTGAGGACTGGAAGCTGTGTGGTAATAGAGTGGCACCGGGTTTTACTCTCCATGAATCCCTAATTCCTTTATTGGTGGGGAATATGACGAGCAACCGCTTGGTGGAGATGATGGCATCCAAGAGGTTCAGACCAGGTCATCCGAGGATGGCATTGTAGGCCAGGGGAACTCGGACCACCAGAAACTTCATAAGAACTATGCTCTAATATGGTGGCATCCCGATCGTAATCGAAAGAGTGATCTCTCCCTCCACCTTTATATAATCTTCGGTAAAGTCCACCAAAGGCATAATCACAGGCCGAAGGAGTCGAAAGATAAATTCATCCGAACAAAAGCATCGTAAGTAAGAATATCGGCCAAACTTTCACTATCGACAAGAATCCTCTTTACAGGATGCTTAGCGATTATCATGGACACAACAACACTATCATCATTAGGATGCTTAGCAGGGGGATAAGGTGCTCCTCCTTGGGGGCGAAAGTTTGGGGCTGATTATCCGTTCATCGGGGAGGCTCGGGCTTCTTGGGGCGAGGCCTGCTTGGCTCCGAGCGGACCTACCTCTTGCAAGATCCTTCATTGGCCTCCCTCCGGGTGGAATCGGCCTCATCAGCATGGATGTACTTTTGTGCATAACTTAGAAGTTTGGCATATAAATAGGGGGTTTCTTGTCGAGGGAGTAGGTGAAGCGAGAGGGGTGTAGCCCTCGCTTCAAGGCCAGGGCGGCCATGGAGTCATCGAGGTGGTAGACCTCAAGGGCGGCTACCTTGAAATGAGCCACGAAGTCCTTTAGTGACTCACCGTCCTTCTGCGGTCAGAGAACAAGCTGTCAGCCACCCGAGGGATCTTCCAGTAGGTATTGAAGTGCACCAGGAAGGCCCTCTCTAGCTGTCAGAAGGAGTTGATACTGCGTGGCGGTAAGCGCGCGCAGCCTTCCGAAGGGTGACTAGAAAGGTGATGCAAAGGTGGGCATCTGTTGACCCCTGGACTTGCATGAGGACCTTGTAGCTTTTCAGATGGTCCAGCAGATCAATGGTGCCATCGTTGGGATCCAACTGGGGGAGACGAAACCGAGTCAAGATCGGTTCCTCCATGATACGGCAAGTCAATGGGGGGTGGTTGTCGTAGTCTGCCTCCAGTTGATTGGTGGTCCTACGGCTAAGCTCCTCTAGCCACTGATTGTACTCATTGAGTTGCCACTTCGTCTAGTGGCCAAACCAACTATCGAAGGGCCCCTCCTCTAAAGATTCAAAGGATGAGTAGGGGGAGGGGTAGCGCTAGTGGTGGCATCCTCGCTCGGGCTCCTTTCCGTGCGACCGTCAGGAGAGGCTGTTAGAACGATGGGCAGGAGATTGTGGCCTCTTGGGGGCCTCTCGGTTGTAAGACCTTGGCGAAGCACGGCAGTAGGGCTCCCGCGAAGGGAGTTTGCCATGGGTGGACTGCTGGCTGGCCTAGGGGCATGTTGTCTGGGGTAGAGGAGGCTGAGGTTGTTCCTGCGTGGCTACAGAGTGTTGCTCTTGGATCATAGCCATCAGGTCTTGAACTTGATGGGAAGGGTTGCAAGCTGGTTGGGTTGAGTGACCAGCAGTAATGGTGGAGGTAGAGCAGGGAGTTTAACCTTTGGTTGCTTAGCACGCGGAGAATGCCCCCTCAGCATGGCTGATGGAGGCCTCCTAAGCATGTGTCACCGCCATATCCTTCTTGGAGGGGAATGGAGATCTGCTACCAGCTTTTGTAAGTATTTTACCTCTCATCTCCCTCCTTCCTAGCGTGCCAATCTGTTGTCGCTAAATTACCTTCCTTGAAGCGTTAGGTAAGATCTGGAACCTGATAACTGGTGAGGAGTCTTCTGACACCTTAACCTTGGACTGGGTCCTACAAAAAAGTTTTCGTGGGCTGGCTGTTCCATGGGGACTCTCCAATGCTTAAGTGAGTAGTCTGGGAAATAGTAGTGTATCTCCCTCCTTTCGGGAGTTAGCTAAGGACTTAGATAAATTTTTGAAGTTGAAGAAGTTGAAGTCCCTCTCTCATCATGAACGAGGGTTCTTATACCTCGTCGGGAGTCCCTCTTACGCCTTTTTGGAAAGTTGTTAATTTTGAGATGCTTCGTCCTGAGATGAAACATGCGGTAAGGCCAGCAACGACAGGTGGTGTCCGCTCCATGGCTTATCAGAACTGGCAGGCCACCTCTTTGTTTGATATGGGCAGCTACAGCCAGTTGGTGGGCCACGTCCTGTCAGATGCAGTGCAGTACATGGTTGGTAGGCCATGTCTTATTAGGTGTACGCTGCAGTCGGTAGATGGAACACGTGGGGCCGTAAGTGGGCCACATGGGACGACAGTGGGCCACGTGAAACCATAAACGGTAGCGGGCCATATGGTGCTCGGGCTGACGCTGGAGTCGATCTTGGGACTGATGCTGGAGTCGGTCTGGGGACTGATACTAGAATCGGTGCTGGGGCCAATGTTGGAGTCGGTCTTGAGGTCTAACACTGGAGTCGGTCTTGAGGTCCGATAATGGAGTCAGTCTTGGGACCGACTCCGGAGTTAGTGCTGAGGGCAGAGGTGATATGTCGGATAATGACGACTTTAATTGTTTGATTTTACCTCCATCAGTTAGCCTTTTTTGTTAACTGTAACGTGGCTTGATCAGCCACAACAATACTCTTACTTATCCATGCGTTTTAGGCTTCTAAAACGTTAGTTCTATTCATATGCTAAAATTATTTATCACCCATGAAGTATCTTCATCTCTTAGATCTGCTCTCGCTGCCAGGCGCTTGGAAGGGCTGAAGCGCCCTGCTGCGGTACTTGACAAGTATAAGGATTGCTGATGGCGAGTTGGCCAAATCTATTTTGACTTCTTGTTGAGATTCTAAATAAGGGTTTGAATTTGCTGGCATAATAGGTTGCCTTTGAGATATTTTTTTTCTTTAGTGCCTTTCTTGCAACAAAGGTTCATATTTTGGAACGCAAGTAGATAATTGAAATAGATACGTAAACTTAAACTTCTTTCTTAATTCAAAGTTTAGCTCACTCCTGATCGTATTCACAAATTTCCTTTTGGACAATTGAACATGAATCCGAATCTTAGTATTTCTAAATTGAGTGATACAATTTTGTTATTTTTGTTGGGCTATTATTTTATTCTGACCAAGTCAACCATGGTTATTTCTGGTTCCGTTTGTTAAAACTGGGTGTGAAACATATTTTTCAATTAATACCAATCTTGTATCAAATTTAGAGGAAGATTGATATACCAATTAACTATTGAACTGGATAGAGATTTGCTAGTAACCTTGTCTTGATAAAGTCATTGGCATCCCTACATTAAACCGTAAATCAGCCAACATGTACCTATGTGTTACCCTAATTAAATTTAATCTCACATTAGATGAAAAGAAAGTGTTATATGCTTATAAGTCAAGTTTACCTTTTACGAATTAGCTTTTACTTGACTTTTTGAGCCAAATAGTTTTGGCTCATTAATGGAGTTAATTGGGCCAGCAGATGGGCCTGTCATAGCATGGAGCCATCCTTACAACATTAACTATCTGACTCGAAATAAATTCTAGCTAGCTTATGGTGTGCAATGAGGACATCGTATTATAAGGGGATCTTTATCACATTATAAAGGGAAAAAAATGTGATAATCGGATACCTCAAATTTAGTTGCATATTGTTAGAAAAGAAAGTGTTACATGCTTATAACTCTAAGTGCATCTACTACCAATTAGCTTTCACTCGAGTTTTTGGACCACATAGTTTTGACTTACTAAGAGAGTTAATTGGGCTAACAAGTGGGCTTAGAGCGTTACAGTCTACATGGACTAGTTATTTTCTCTTAAGAAAGTACAAAATTTGAGAGCCTTATATCCCCTTG
The DNA here is from genome assembly GCA_900491605.1 of Calamus simplicifolius. Lineage (NCBI taxonomy): Eukaryota > Viridiplantae > Streptophyta > Magnoliopsida > Arecales > Arecaceae > Calamus > Calamus simplicifolius. The sequence continues at coordinate 296,461 of UESW01001729.1, read as the reverse complement.
GAAGAGGGTAAGTGGGTAACACTGGTTTATCCTATCTAGTAATTTGGAAAAGACTTTGTACACCGTATTCAGTGTAGCAAGTTCTACGTGGGCTGCACTGTCCCCTTCTTATTGGTCCATATGTATACGATACCCATTAAAAAATGTTAAGACAGCTTTACGACATCCCGAGGAAAAAAATTACGATACCCTAGTTTTAAACTTATGACACCATAGTTATAAAATTAAGACACCCATTCAGAAAGCAAAAAAAAAAAATAACACTCCAGTTGTAAACTTATGACACTGTAGCTATAAAATTACGATACCCATTCAGAAAATGTGTCTGTACATAAATTCCAAAAAAAGTTGAACGGGTATTAGTGCATATCACATCAAAATTTAATATGACACCCCAGTTTTAAACTTACGACACTGTAGTTATAAAATTAAGATACCCATTAAGAATGTCAAAAAAAATTACAACATCCCAGTTGTAAATTTATGATACCGTAGTTATAAAATTACGATACCCACTTAGAAAATGTGTCTGTATATAAATTTTAAAAAAAGCTGAACGGGTATTAATGCATGTCAAACAGCTTTTTTTTTGGAATGTGCCAATAAGAAAGGTTACTGATAGTACCTTGGTACATTTGACCCAACTACCTATGTACCAGGAGAGTTAATAGATCACCAAGAAGCTGTATTTCTAATATTTAGTTTTTTTTAAGAAAACAGTGAGATCTATGCCATGAAGCATGAAACCGTTATCTCTCCCTCTTATATATGGTTTAAATAAAGAAAAATTCATAAAAAAATATGAGACCTTCGGTGCTAACGTGATGGTTAAAGTTTAGGCTTTTGAACCTAAGGTCTTAGGACTTGTGCTGCCCGTACATAAAAAAAGAGGGAGATAAATGATTTTTGGGATATAATTTATTATAAACATTATGATATATAATTTTTGAACGCATGATTTTTAGCTTTCCATGCAATTTTTGAAAAAGAAAGAATAAAATAGCATCTTATCCTCTAATTGAATTTTAAATACATACCATTATCTTTTAATATTATGATAAAATTTATTATATCATGTGATATGATTTATTTTATCATCTGTATCTTAAGTTTAAAATTTTTTGTATTAAAATATGCCTCCTGAGCCTTTATGCCTACGGTGTTTTGCATAGACTGGTCTAAGGGAATAATGAGCTACAGCTGGACGTGTTTTAATTAACAAAAAATTTTACTTAAGATGATAATTTTAAAATTGCATTAAATAGATGCTTGGTATGCTATTGCTCCTGTTTTGCATATTAGATTTTATATTATGCATTAACAAAATTATATTTAGTGGTAGTGTGAAAAATCAAAATGCAAATCCTTTTAAGGTTTGATTGATCAATTGGTGTCTAGAAAAGTGAAGAGATCATGGTTACTTAATTGGTTTCGTTGACTGACCTAAAGAAAGCAACGGAAGAACTCCACCTCTCTTCCACTGGTCTGGTCAATTTGATTAATTCAGACTTGATTTGGAAATGTTATTTTTATTAAGATCACTACCTAATACTCATGCTAAATTGGCTAATCTGCATGCATATTATGGAGTTTAAATGTCATGTGATCAAAATGATTTTGATTAATTGAGGTGTAGCCACAACATCTTTAATTAATCAAAATTATATATTGAGTTGCAAAGATCGCATAAGGTTAAATGATATTAATTGTAATTAATTATATTTAATGCAATGAATTTTATTTCACATGAATTTTTATTGCATTGATATAATTAATTAGGATGCAATAACAAATTATTTTCTTAATTATCCATGGGAATTAAGAAAGAAATATAATTTATTAGTCACATCATTAAGTTAATGAATCTATTTAAGTATAATAACTTAGCCCATAGATAGTTATTATATGTTATTGATTCATGTTATTGCATGCTTACATTGGTAAGACATGACATTGAGTTGTATGCCTCAAATTCAGTTATAAAATATTTTTTTATTTTATGCAGTTATTTTGCCTGTTAATATTTTTGATATGAAATGTAATATTTTGATTTAAATGGTGATAGTTATAAAGTATGGAAAGAAAGAATTCTCCTTCAGTTAGGGTGCATGGACATTGACTATGCTATCAGAAAGGATGAATCACATTCAGTTACATCTACTAGCACTCAGGTTGAGATTGCTGCGTATGAATGATGGAAGCGATCCAATCGCCTCAGTATGATGTTCATACGTACTAAGTTTCTGCTAGTATACATGGTTTAATTCTTGAGTGCAAAAATGTCAAAAAACTTCTAAAAGGCTATTGATGCACAATTGAGTCTTCAAATAAGGCACTGGCTAGCATCCTAATAGCAAAGTTGTCATCAATGAAGCTCACTACTATTGGTGGTGTGCATGAGCACATCATGAAGATGAGGGACATTGTGACTCAGTTAAAATCCCTAGAGGTTGAGATATTAGATTCTTTCTTAATGTACTTTATTTTGAATTCACTCTTACAGCAGTATAGTCTTTTCAAAATATTTTACAACATACATAAGGATAAATGGTCAATTAATAAACTTCTGACCATGTGTGTTAAGAGGAAGGAAGGCTGATTCTAGAAATGAAAGAAAGTGCACTTTAGCTACTCAAAGAAAGACTAAAGCTGCTAAAGTCAAATGCAAAGGAAAGGATAAAGTACTCTTCCATACAGAAGACAAGAATGAATCCAAGTGCTTCTTTTGCAAGAAGAAAGGGAATATAAAGAAGGATTACTTCAAATTCAAGGCTTGGCTTGATAAGAAAGGTACTCTAACCTCTTTCGTATATTATGAATCCAATATGGTTGTTTGTCATAACACATGGTGGATTGATTTTGGTTCTATAATCCATGTTTCAAATACCTTGCAGGATTTTCTAAATCAAAGGAAACCATTAAGAAGTGAATAAAGCATCTATTCAGAAAATAAGATGAGTTCACATATGGAAGTGATTGGGATGTGCAGACTTATTTTAGATTATAGTTTTGTTTTAGATTTAAAAAAGACTTTTTATACTCCAAGTTTTTCTAAAAATTTGATTTCAGTATCAAGACTTGTACTCTCATGATATTCTTTTAATTTTAATAAAAAGCTCTGTTGATTTATTTTATAAATCTAAGCTTATTAGGAATGACACATTCTCTAATAATCTTTTCAAATTAATTTGAAAAATAATACCTCTTATAATGTGATGCATACCCAAACTAACATAGGTATGAAAAGATGTGTTGTGAATGAGAATTCCTCTATTTTGTGGCATCGAAGATTAGGTCACATCTTCATTAAGAGAATTAAAAGATTGATAAAAGATGAAGTACTTGATACTCTTATTTTTACTAATTTTGGCACTTGTGTGGACTGCATAAAGGGAAAGCAAACCAACAAGTCCAAGAAAAATGCCAAGAGGAGTTCAGAAATATTGGAGATCATACATATAGATATATGTAGTCTAGATATGGACTTGTATGGTCAAAGATATTTCATCTCATTTATTGATGACTATTCACGATATATGTATCTTTACTTGCTTCATAATAAGAACGAAGCATTAGATTTCTTTAAGGTATTCAGGGCAGAAGTAGAGAAACAATGCGACAAGCAAATTAAGATTGTGAGGTCAAATAGAGGTAGAGAATATTATGGTAGATACATTGAGGATGGACAAACACCTTGTTCATTTGCTTAATTTCTTGAAGAAAATGGAATTGTTGCACAATACAACATGCCGGGGTCTCCAGGCCAAAATGGTATAGCTAAAAGAAGGAATTGAACACTATTAGACAGGGTGAGGAGCATGATTGGCAGCTCCAAGCTACCTAAATCCTTGTGGACTGAATTTCTTAAAACGGCCACGTATATATTAAACCGGGTTCTAACCAAGGTTGTTTTCAAAACACCATTTGAGTTATTTAAAGGTTGGAGACTAAGTTTGTAACATATACATGTTTGGGGATGCCCATCTAAAGTAAGAGTTTATAATCCACAAGAAAGGAAACTGGACCCAAGGACTATTAGTGGATATTTTATTGAATATACTAAGAAGTTCAAGGGTTATAGATTTTATTGTCCATCTCACAGCACTAGGATTGTGGAATCAAGAAATACAAAATTTTTTGAGAATGACTTGATCAGTGGGAGTGATCAATCTCAGTATTTGGCTTCTTCTAAGAAAGAACATTCAGTTATTCCAACTTTCACTTTAAGTAAGATATTGGTTGTCATTCATAGCACCCCTCAAGCTCAAATAAGTGCTGGACAACTAGTCATTGAGATTCCATAATCTGCCAGTGATAATTTAGAAGATCCTATTATTCAATAACAATCAGTTATGCAAAATACTTCTTAGGAGGTCATTGACACAACATTAAGAAGATCAACTAGAATAAAGAAATCAACCATTCCTAGTGATTATATTGTGTATCTATAGGAATCTGACTATAACATTGGAGCCAAAAATGATCCTGAAACATTTTCATAAGCTATGAGTTCTGAGGAATCAAACTTGTGGTATATTGCCATGAAGGATGAGATGAAATTTATGGCATCTAATCGAGTCTGAGATCTTGTTGAGTTGCCTGATGGTGTAAAAGCCATTGGATGTAAATGGATCTTTAAAACAAAGAAAGACTCACAAGGCAACATTGAGAGATATAAAACAAGACTCGTTGCCAAAGGGTTCACTCAGAGGGAAGGAATCGACTACACGAAGATATTTTCTCCTGTATCCAAGAAAGATTCTCTTCGGATAATTATGGCATTGGTAGCTCATTTTGATTTTTAGTTACATCAAATAGATATAAAAATTGCATTCCTTAATGGAGATCTAGAGGAAGAGGTTTATATGAAACAGCCTGAAGGATTCTCTAGTGATAGTGAGCATTTGGTTTGCAAGGTTAAGAAATCCATATATGGATTGAAACAAGCCTCACATCATTGGTATTTAAAATTTCATGATGTGATCTCTTTCTTTGATTTTGAAGAGAACATCATGGATCAATGTATATATCAGAAGGTTAGTAGGAGAAAAATTTATTTCTTAGTCCTATATGCAGATGTCATTCTACTTGCAACCAATGATAAAGGGTTGCTACATCAGGTGAAACAATCTCATTTTAAGAATTTTGATATGAAAGATATGAGTAAGGCATCTTATATCATTGGCATTAAGATCCATAGAAAAAGATCTCGAGGCATTTTAGGATTGTCTCAAAAAACTTATATCAAAAAATTATTGGAGAGATTTCGGATGAAAGATTGTTTATCAAGTGTTGCACCCATAGTGAAGGGTGACAAGTTCGCTTTGAACCAGCACCCCAAAAATGAACTTGAACAAGAACATATACACAACATTTCATATGCTTCAACTATTGGAAGCCTAATGTATGCTTAGGTTTGCACAAGACCTAACATTGCATTTGCAGTAGGAATGTTGAAAAGATATCAGAGTAATCTAGGTTTAGACCACTAGAGAGCTGCTAAAAAGGTCATGAGGTATCTTCAAGGGACCAAGGACTACATGCTCATGTATAGATGAACTGATCATTTGGAGGTAGAGGGTTACTCAGATTCGGACTTTGTTAACTGCATTAATTATCGAAAATTAACATCGGGATTTATATTTATGTTAGCTAGTGGAGCTATGTCATGAAGGAATGCAAAGCAGACTTTGATTGCTACCTCTACTATGGAAGCAGAGTTCGTTGCTTGTTTTGGAGCTACATCACACGGTGTATGGTTGAAGAGTTTCATCTCAGGGCTTAGAATTATTGATTCTATTGCTAGGCCAATTAAATTATACTATGACAATTCAACTGCTGTATTTTTGACAAAAAACAAGAGTGGTAGTCGAAGTAAACACATCGACATTAAGTATTTAGCCATAAGAGAATATGTTAAAGAAAATAAAGTGGTCATACAATACGTTAGCACTGAATTGATGATAGCTGATCCTTTGACTAAAGACATGTGGATTAAGAATTTTAAGGATCATGTAGTACGAATGAGAGTTGGCCCATGATATAATTTAGTTGCATGGACAACTACTTGTACAAGAAACTCTTATTTCAGTTATTTGTTTATTTCTCATTCGGGTGTACACATTATTTGACTTTCGAGAAATAACAAAATTTTCTTTTGGACTCTGAATAGACAAAGGGTTTATTCATTAAGTTATGCTGTCACATTTGGAATAGTGGTAAAGGAATTGAATGCATTGTAATACATGAAAAATAATACTCAATTATAGAGGACCTATCGCCTTGATTCATGTATTTGATTTCTTGTTTAGTGTTAAGGACTATGGATTAAAATAAAATATATGGATCAAGTGAAAGAATGTAGTATCCTATTGGTGATGGTTCTATTTTATTTTATTTTATTTGAAGATAATTCTCAATAATATCTATCAACTAATTAATTAAGTGATAATTATCTCTTTTAAAAATTTAAAATACCTATTTGATGGAAGTAGACGGTAGAAGGGAGTTAAGAAAGTCTCTATAAATAGAGACCCCTTATAAGGTTTTTGATACACATCATATGTGAGAAAACTATATAGAAATAGAGAGAGTTTGGGTTCCTGATCAAGAGCAAATCATAAGAGCATATACCTCAATCAAGATCAGATCCTCATGAGGTAGATCATAAACAATGGTTGAAGGTAATACATTGATCCTGATATTATTTTATGAATTAATCTATACAATATTTTTGTATAAATTTTTATAGATCTCCAACATCAAAAATAATTTTTTTTAAAAAATGCAAAACGAAAAAGAAAAATCTATATTTCCGCGGACTTGGAAGCATGAACTGGACGGCGTCGTCCATAGGAACTGTATGTGATAAAAAAAATAAAAAAAATAGTGACACGCTGGCTAAAAATAATTTTATCAATAAAACCCAGATGGAGACCGGACCCATAAAGAGTAGTCGTTTAATTTACATGCAATAAGACGCGATAAACCAAACATAAACAGCAATTGATAGCTCGCAACCCTGACGACACGGGTCTTATCTTGACGAGCGGTGCACGCTTTTGAGAGAGTATTGGCCACTCATTGGCACTTCAATGGATGGAGCAAGCGGGCAGATCTCTTCTTATTAAGCCAAACCTCCATGTAAGCGGTACTCAAGCAAGCCACCGTAGCTCTTTGCCCTCATCCTCTCCAATACAAACTACCAACAATGGATCACCAATGCTTTATGCTTGCCTTGTTAGTCTTGGGCGTCTGGTCATCTGGAGCCACGGCTCGTGCCATCAGTGACGTGCCCATGGCGACCAGGCACGAGCAGTGGATGGCTAAGTATGGGCGGGTCTACGAGGACACCGCGGAGAAAGACCGACGATTCCAAATCTTCAGGGACAACTATGAGTTCATCGAATCCTTCAACAGAGCTGGCGATAGCAAGTACAAGCTCGGCATCAACCAGTTTGCCGACCTGACGAACGAAGAGTTCAGGGATTCTCGCCTGGGATTCAATCCCATGCATGCAGAGTCCGCGACTGCAGGAAGCTTTCTGTACGCCAACTTCACCGACGTTCGTGCGAACGTCGACTGGAAGAACGAAGGCGCGGTTACCGACGTCAAGGACCAAGGCAAATGCGGTAAGATATATACTTCACAATAAGTTATCTAAATTTAAAGAGTACGTACCAAGATGCATACCGAAGCTTCGGGGATGATCTTTTGAAAGTGGAATTGAAATCGAAATCATTTCTTGTATCCCAAAGTGATTGTTTGGAAGGCACTAGAATTTGATTCCAATTAAAAGAAATTTGGAATCCAGACCCCATTAAAATTTATAAATCCATTTCAAAAGTCAATGCATCCTACAAATATAATACTATATGTAATATAAAATATAATATAATATATTATCTTATAACGTTAATATTATATAAATATAATATTATATAATATAACATAAATCCAAAAAAAATTATTTAAGCTCTTAATGTTATACAAGTATTTATGATTTTCCTACACATAATTGATGTGGGATCAAAATAAGCACTCGAAGGCATGGACTCTTACCTGCTCCCCTTTTCAAGCCCTTACGTCATTAGTAGGTTGAGGATTTATGTCAAAATTTATATTTAAATTCAATTGAATCCAATTACAAACGCATAGAACTTATGAGTTATGAACTGAATCCATTCTAATACTATTTGTTATCATTCAGAATTTTACATAAAATAGGTTAGTTAAGAAAGTATTATTTTAACTTCTTAATTAATCCTCTATAAATATCCAATTTTTTTAATATATTATTGATATGCAAAGTATATAATATAATAACATATTATATAGTAATATAATAATAATAATATATTATAATACCATATTAATCATATATGATAAATATTATTATTATTATTATATATACTATAATATATAATATATAACTACTTCATATATATTTCAATTTATATAGCCATATACTTATTTAAGTGAAATTCAGATTTTGATTCGGGTTGACCTAAATGGATCAAAAATTGTTATAATTAAATTGCGCAGGCATACAATTTAGTTATTAACTAATCAACTATCGACAATGATGCAGGAAGCTGTTGGGCATTCTCTGTCGTAGCAGCCATCGAAGGGATTACTAAAATTAAGACTGGCAAGCTGATGTCTCTGTCAGAGCAACAGCTCTTGGACTGTGTTAATGAAAACAATGGATGCCATGGGGGATCCATGATCATCGCCTTCCAATATGTCATCAATAATGGAGCCATAACAACTTATGCTAACTACCCTTATAAGGCTGTTCAAGGTACTTGCGACACCCAAAAGGCATCTTCAACTTCAGCTTCTATTAGCGGCTATGTGAGAGTGCCCAGCGACGACGAGATATCGCTCATGCAAGCAGTCGCTCACCAGCCTGTTTCAGTTGGCATCGTTGGCTATGGGCGGTACTTCCATTTTTACTCAGGTGGCATCTTCAAGGGTCCGTGTGGAACTCAGTTGGACCACGCCGTGACTGTTGTTGGTTATGGCACTACTGACGATGGGACTAAATATTGGTTGGTGAAGAATTCATGGGGTACAGGCTGGGGTGAGAACGGATACATGCGAATCCTGCGTGGCGAAGGGCTTTGTGGTATTGCCAAGTAGCTTCTTTCCCAACAATATAAATTAAATAATTATCTACCATGGCATCTTATTCGTAACTTTGGAGAATATTTACCAGAAAAATAAAGAGAAAAAAAGATAATATTTACAGCATTAACTAGCTTCTATTTGAGTGTGCTTTTAAAGCAAAGTCACATAATATTGAGACTCGCTCCTTGAAGTTGTAACATGGAAGAACTGTCCTATCAACGAATATAACATATTAGCTAGTTATTATATTTGATTTTGTGCTTGATGTAGTAAATAATTTTTATGTTATTCTTGTTGCTCACCAAATAACCAATATAGTTATCTTAAAAAAATGGAGAGTGTGTGTAGATTTTTCTACAATATCAATTACTAGCAATCCCTACCTATCAAGATAGGTATTGTATTTTAGGTAAATGTGCAACTCCGCCTAATTTTTGAAAAAATATTAAAAATTAATTGTATATCTCGCTATTTATTGCTTTGTCTGTTCATTTTAAATGAAAGTAGATGAGTTATTAGCCTTATGGCTTATGGAGCTCAATTTGTCACTTATTTATTGCCATTGTACCAGTCCTAGACTACAACATTAGATTGTATGAAACTCTGAATTGATTGGCAATCTCTACTGGCACTTATTGAAATTTATCCTCGACATCGATGTTAGCAACATGTTTCAACCTAAAAAAAAAAATTGAAAACCAAAAACTTATTAATATCTTTTGATCAATAGAGGTGGTCATTTACCTTTAGTCGTCGCAAGCGGTTAGACTTTCGATCAACCAAACCAAGAGAAGATCGAAGAGTTTATATTTTGAATTAAAGAGTCCACAAGGAGTTATTAACAATTGAAAGAAGTTTTCAGTGGTTCCCAGATTTAAAAAAGTTGTTAGAAGTTTCGACCTATTGGCACTTGTAGTTATAACCAGAGTATTATAAAAATCAAAGTATCTAGAGTATTTTTAAAAGTAGTCGATAACTAAGTTAGAAGTAGCCTTTATAACTTAGCCTTCCTATCCTCCATATCCTCTCTCTCTTGTATCCTCCCTATTCTTTTTATCCTTTACTACTTGTACCCTATTTCTATGTTAAATAGGAGTGAGAACGGAATCAATCCAGTCACCTAATTAAATCAATTCATCTTATATTTTATTATTTTATAAATAATAAAGATTTATTTTATACACTCTGATCCGTATGAACAATCAATTTATGAAAATTTTAGTAATGTATACCACCAAAGTTTAAATATTACTAAATTCACTAGTGTTCCACCTAAGATAATTTATGTACAATTGTAATGATCAGGATAAAAAAAACTTAATAGTGCTTTTCTAAAAGAAGTCCTAAACAATTCTATCAAGTTTGCGGTGAATTCATGTGAATAAGTTAAAACTCGAATGCAGAGCTTAATTTTCTTATATAGCTTTACTTTTTCTATAATGGGCACCGATTAAGCACTAATTTTTTTTTCAATCATGATAAGAAAAAATTCACATAATAATCGAATAAAATCTCCTCTATCGAGTCAATATGAAATAACTTTTTGATGGGAATTTATGGTAAAGTATTATATATAGAGAGAGAGAGAGAGAGAAAGAGAGAGAGAAAAAAAAGAAGAGAGTGACATGACTACATTCGTATAGCCAAACCTAAATCCGATCAATGCCTCTACTATTTGATCTACATAAATCTCAAAGTCCAAAAGCTATCCCATTAGCCACCATTAGTTGCTTTAAAAAAAAGAATAAATAAAATAATAAAAAATAAATACAAATAAAATAGATAAAAATAGATTTAGTTTTATCGATCAACATTATATCATCTGCAAATAAAATGATATTTCATGGTATATGTTATTTGCAGACGATAAAGTGTTGATTTATAAAACTAAATTTGGAGTAAATGCTAATTAACTAGAGATTTGGAGAGGGGCTTTAGAATCTAATGTTTTAAAATTAGTAGAACTATAATTGAATACATAAAATATAATTTTAGTGAAATAGAGATACAAATGAAGAAACAGTGAAGATTGCAAGCCAAGAGAAACCAAGGAGTAAAAAATTTAGGTATTTGGAATCAATTATCATGTAAGAAGGTAAAATAGGTGAGTATTGTATAATGATGTATCTCATTAAAATTAAAGAAAAATTCTATAAATTGCTATTAGGCCAGCTATGCTATATGGAATAGAGTGTTGGACAATATTGAAACAATATGTGAATAAATGAAGTATAGCAGAAATACGCATATTAAGATGGATATGTGGTAATACTTTAAAAGATAGAATTAGAAATAAACATATAAGAAAAATGATAGGAGTATCCCCAATTGAAGATAAAATGAGAAAAAATCGATTATGGTAGTTTGGACATAGATCTTTAAATGCTCCAGTTAGAAAGAGATATTTTAACATCTGGTAAGGATTGAGGCTGAGGTGACCTAAACTAATATAAACAGAAATAATTAAAAAATATACCTATTTATAATTTAAATATCGACTTAGTCCTGAATAGAGCAGAGTGGAGGAAGCATATTCATGTAATCGACCCCATGTAGTTGGAAAAGGGCTTACATGAGTTGAGTTGAGTTGAGTTGTAGATAAAAAATAAATGCAAAAATCATTGAAATAAATACTAATTCTTTTAGGGGCAATGGTAAATACATATCCCAAGAATAAATTTTTCATAAAGCATTATGATATGGTATGATTACACATGTTATGATAATATACATGTTAGTAATATTTTATTACTCATGGGTGAAATTTTATTATAATAGAAAGATACTTAATTATGCATGCTTATAATAAATTATATATACATGTGGGTTTTATAAATTTGATTTAAGAATTTTGGAATTCATTCTTATGTGCGTATAGAATTTGATTACTGATTTAAAAATAACAAATGGTATGAATGGTGATGATAAGGAAGACAATGAAGTGATCATGTGATTTGGTTGCCATCAGGAGTTCAAGTATAGCTAGATTTTTCTATTGCTATGGACTGAAGAATGGTAGGATTCTAATTGCCATCACGAGCTAAAATATGGCTAGATGTAGTTGCCTACCTTAAGTTAAAGCATAGACCGGCCTAGTGTCTATCTGAATATCAAATTATAAAACTAAATAGCTATTGATAACCTAATTGGACATTGTTACATGATAATTAATATCATGATTGTAATGATACATGCCATAGATGATGCAAGTTATGTTGAGTATTTGATGGCTGTTGCAAAGAATAAATTCATATATGCTAAATAAATCTTACTTGCAAAACAGTAAAATACAAGATGAATGATCAGCACAATCAAATGACTAGACTGATTCAATTCTCCCTTCTGCTTGACATAAAATAAAGTACAAATGGTAGAGAAGAGAAGATAGAAAAGATAGCGTTAAAAAAAGAATAAGAAAATATAAGTTCCAAAGGCTACACCTAAAGTAAATTATGGCTACTTCATAGGATATTCTAATTATTTGATATTTAATTTGAAGTTTTGAATTTTCTGCAAGTATTGCCTCTTTATAAGGTTTTAGTTGTAACTACATGTTCGAATCGCTTAAAACTTTCAGCAACTCCATGGATTCCAAAATTGTTGAAATCATGTGTTCAGTTCTAGAAACTGTTGAGAACTTCTTTTCCATTAATTTGTTCTCATTACTTAATTCTCATCGGCCCTAAAATTTAAATTAGTTCTTTGGTTTCACCTAGTCCAATTAATTGACCAAAAGCAACGAGTTCTAGTGGTCGCATAACCATCTCGACTGAAAGTTTCTTACCGAAGGCAACCATTCACAGTTGACCGAATTTGGCCATTGGTTTCAGTCTTAATATATTTTACCTTGTCTTTTTTTTTTTTTTTTTTTTGGTACATGCGGGCGATCACACAAGTCTCGTGTGAATCAGCCCTGATAGATTGGAGTACAAAATTTGCTGCAAGAGAGGGGGACAGAAGTCACCTGGCTTTCAAAACCATGAGCCAATATGCTGGGCCACTGAAGCAGCCACCCAGTCTGCCGCCGAATTGCCTTTTCTATAGATATGACGGATCTGGGAGCAGTCAACCTCCTGCAGGATGGACCAAATATCCCTAATAATTGGAATAGTGGGACACCAAGAGCAATTCTCCTTCTACAGCCAGGAAACGATCGTCATAGAGTCACCCTCGATCATGAGCCTATGAGCATGAAGAATCCGAGCAGCATAAGATATACCCACCCAAGCAGCATAAAGTTCCGCCATAGGGACAGAGGAGTTGAGAGAACCAAAACCACCCACCGCCAGCAGATCTCCTTGAGGCCCACGGATGATAAATGTCGAGCCAGCAGCTCTACCACGAACACTCCCATCGAAGTTGACTTTACCAAACCCTGGAGGGGGAGCTCCCAGGAAATGAAAACCGTATGCTGGTTCGCTGTCGTAGCAGCAAGGGAACCCCAGCGGCCAGAGGAGTCAGAACCAACTGCCATGAAAGTACGGGCGCAGTCCGTCATCAAAGATCTAATATTCCACACAATCCTGCGTGAAGAAATCCTATCCTCCATAAAAATGAGTTGATTCCTCGATAGCCAGAGATGGTAAGCCATGGCAGCCCAGAGACCACTTTCCTGCAACGAGCCCCTCCAGAGATCATAAAGGAAAGAAGAATGCGGAGAGCCCGAAACATCCAATCTGCTAGAATAGCCCACCAAGTACCATATCCGACTAACTCTAGGACATGTGAAGATAGCGTGGTCAGAGGACTCCTCCTCCAACCTACAAAAAGGACAGGTCGGCTGAATATGCAGACCCCTACGAGCTAGAAGACTACATGTTGGAAGGCAGTCCCAAAGGAGCTTCCAAATAAATAGCCGAACCCTAGGAAGGGTAGGAAGCTTCTAGATCCAAGCAGCATCCATCGTACGGTGAGACTGAGGCCTGAACATCTTCAGGAGGTCCCTGGTGGGGGCCCTAGAAAGACAAGATCTCTGCCAAAGCCTGGAATCAGAAAGGTGGCCAGGAATAAGGGGCACTGAGAGGATCCGTCGAGATAGCTCCTCACCGAAGAATCGAGACACCGAGGGGATATGCCAGGCGGGGGGATCAGAGGCAATCAAATCCTGAACCCTTAAGCTGGAGGGGGTATCAATATTAATAAAGGAGGGCCACCGAGAGAGAGGAATCTTAGCAATCCAAGAATCATGGATAACATTAATCAAGGAGCCATCTTCGATCATCCAAGTGATATTATCCAGGATAGACTGGCCATGCCGACAAACCTCCTTCCAAAAAGAGGAACAGCCCCTAGATGGGATAATGGGCAGGTCGGACGTCCAATCTCCATGCCTCAACGCATCGGAGAGCTCCAAAGACAAAGCGGCTCCATGAGGAAACGCGATGCATGTCTAGCAAGAAGGGCTTCTCTTCTGACAACCAGGGACTGAATCCCAAGACCACCATCTTGGATAGGCATACAAACTTATCTCAGGACAAAATGAATACCGTGGCCCTCTTGCATAGAAGCCCATAGAAAGTCTCTGAAACATCTCTCAATCCTCCTGAGACAAGTAATCGGGATGGTAGCGTTCGAAAGAAGGTGCAAGGGAAGAGAAGAAAGAACCGAACGGATAATAATGACCCTAGCCATCATAGATAAGTCAGTGACATGCCACCCCTTAATGCGCTGCTGCACCCTCTCTCAAGCTCAGCAAAGTCAGAGCAGCGGGGCCGTCTACCGGTTATGGGGATCCCCAAATACATAAATCTGTTAGACTGAAAGTAATACCCGACAGATTAATAATGGCTTCCTTGGTGGATCTAGAAGTCTTCGGGCTGAAACAAATAGAAGACTTAAGGAAATTAACCTTCTGACCCGAAGACTGGCAATACCGGTGAATAATAGAATGAAAAGAAGCGCATTCTCAGTGGTAGCCTGACCCAGGAGAATACAATCATCAGCGAAAAGAAGATGAGAGACCGAGGGGCCCACACTCCTAGCCATAAATGGGACTATCCGACCATCCTGCTGAGCCAGATGGAAAGCTCTAGAAAGATCATCCATAGCCAGAATAAACAGAAGAGGGGACAAAGGACACCCCTGCCGCAGCCCCACGGAAGAGTAAAAAAACTCAGTCGGGGTCCCATTAATAATCAGAGAAAAGGAAGGCCTCTAAACACACGCCATAATCCACTCTATAAACTGACCATCAAAACCAAACTCCTGAAGAGATAGGTGCAAAAAAGGCTAGCTCAGTCTATCATAAGCTCTCTCTATGTCGAGCTTAACAGCCATAAGATAACAGCTGGCCGGAGCTCTCTGGAGATCATGCATAAACTCCTGAGCGATGAGGACGTTATCCGAAATAGAACGCCCTCGAATAAACGCCCCTTGTTCGGGAGAAATGAGGCAAGGGATCACCAGACTAAGGCGCCGAGCTAATAGACGAGCACAAATCTTATACAATGTAGTGCATAAGCTGATGGGCCGAAAGTGCTGAGGGAAAGAAGCATCTAAACGTTTGGGACCAAAGTAATCAGAGTCTGGTTCCATTCTGAAGAAATGTGATTAGAGTGGAATACAATCTGAATAGCCTGCGCTACTTCCTGCCCAACTATATCCCAATAATGACGGAAGAAAAAGGGTGGAAAGCCATCAGGTCCAGGGGCCTTATCCACACAAGCTCCAAAGGGCCTCCCTAATCTCATCCGTAGTAATCGCCTAACAAGGATATCATTGTCATGGAAGAACCTTCTTGGACTCAGGGACCTGAACAACCGGGGCCCTAGCACCAGTGGATTTAGTCCATCTAGACTGAAAGAAATGAAAAAGCAGGTCCCGGATAGTGTGGATATCCTCTTGATAGTGCCCCTCACCATCAATTAACCTCCGAATCCTGTTAGCAGCATGCCGCTTCAGAGTAGCCTGATGAAAGAACCTAGTATTTCGGTCCCCATCATGAATCCACTGAAATTTGGATCTCTGCCACCAATACACCTCTTGCTGCCGAAGAAGAGAGTGATGACTAGCAAGCTTCTCCCGAAGTGCAGAGAGGTCCACATCAAACAGAAACCCATCATGATCCTCCTTAGCCTGTAACTCACTAATATCATCTTCAACCTGTTCAATTTATCTAACCAGATCACCCACCTTTAGCCTGTTCCATCTGGAAAGTCTATGTCTTGCCAGTATAAGACGCGAGATAATCGATAAATAGCATTACCCCTAACAGGAAGATGCCAAATCTGCGAAATAATAGTAGAGCAGTAGAGTGGACATACCAAAACTGCTCAAATCTGAACTGCTTGCGTTGATGGC
This sequence comes from Calamus simplicifolius, assembly GCA_900491605.1. NCBI lineage: Eukaryota > Viridiplantae > Streptophyta > Magnoliopsida > Arecales > Arecaceae > Calamus > Calamus simplicifolius. Next base: position 280,030 of record UESW01001729.1, on the reverse strand, counting down.
CCTCAACCTCCGTAGATAACAAAATGGGACAATGGTCAGATGCAATCCTAGGAAGATGAGTAACAGTAACAGCAGGGAACATATGAATCCACTGAGCTGTAGTCATAGCTCTATCCATCTTTTCCAGACACGGGCAGACCCCTGACGGTTATTACACCAAGTGAATTGGGGCCCCGAAAACCCCAAATCCATCAGTCCAGATGAACCAATGAAGGTTCTAAATTCACTGATATCGACTGAGCTAGTGACCGTCTGCCTCTCTGCTTTTCATTAGCCTCAGTGATACAGTTGAAATCACCAACAATAACAGTAGGGAGCCCTAGAGCAAGGAGAGAAAGCAGCTCAGACCAGAGGACCCTTCTTTCCCGATAGTCCGTACTAGCATAGACAGCCGAAAGGAGCTAGGGGCAGAGTTCCCCTCAGAGACAACCAAGCCAATCTACTAGTTGCACTGATGAAAAGCATCAATCGGACCACAGAGGTACGCCAAATGGCCAAAATACCCCTAGATAGGCCATCAGCCTCAACCGCATAAGAGGACCAAGAACGAGCAATCTGCTTATAAAACCAGCCAAACTATCACCCGACAATTTAGTTTCCAGAAGAACACATATGTCAAAATTGTATAACTGCAGCAATCTACCAAAAGAGGATCGAAATGATGGCTTCCGAGCTCCTCTAACATTCCAAAGTAAAATCTTCATTTACAAACTGGATAAAGCTGGGACCCCTCCCTGGTCCTCGCCAATAGCACTATCAGAACAACCCCATCTAACAAGAGGCCTCCCTCAGATAACTGCAAAGAACCAGGCAGCGGTCCTTCCGCATCAAGCCTCTGCTCAGCAGACCATGAACTAGAGCCCAGCCCAATTATTTCCATCCCCATCCGCCAAGGAAGAAGCAGCAATCCTATCTGGTGGGACTGACCTCCAACCTGGCAACCAGGGGCCAGGGCAAACCGATCAGGAGAAACGATATTCACCCCACTCCTTTTAGACATAGGAGCCTTGCCTTTTCCTTTACGTTTCTCAGGTTTGGAAATTAACCTCGGCACCGGGTTGTCCTTCGGTCTGGCCCGTTTCAGGGGACCTGGACAAGCATCCTTGGTTACCAATTGACCTTCTCCACCCTAAATTGATCCAAGGGAAGCAAAAGGGTTCTTGGACAGCATAGAAAAGTTCATACTAAGCCCAGGGACCCTTCAGACACAGCAAGCTGCAGCTCCTTCTCAGTGGAATTAAAATCGACATGCTGCTCCAATATCGGCACGGACCTCTTAGATGAGATCCCCTGATCCACCATCATCTCGAGAGAGCCCCTAGGGACCTTCAGTCACAACAAGCTACAGCTCCTTCACAGTGGAATTAAAACTGGCACGTTGCTCCAATGCCGGCACGGACCCTTAGATGAGATCCTCCGATCCACCACCATCTCGGAGAGAGCCGCAACGTCCACTGAGCAAGTGCCACCTTTGCAACCAAAGGAGGCCTCCGGCGAGCCACCTTGGCTGGAACATGCCAAGCATAGACGCATTACCTGAACCCGACGCGACCCAGCAGTCGCGGACTGAGGAATAGAATTGAGGCCAGAAGTTCCAGCGATGGCATCGACTGAGTCTTCCTCCTTCCTGCCGACTGGGGACTAGAGCCGACCCTCCTTTGACGAATGACAGAGATCCATGGACCGAAAACAGAGCTACTACCAGAGACATCCTCAACAGCCATGGTCGACTTTACCTTGTTTTGAAGAGGCCTAGTGTGATGTTAATAATTGCCCCTACCATACCAAATTCAAGGGATGTTCCCTTTATCATTTTGGCCTATAACTTTATCTTTGAGAACATAAAGGATACGATGAATCACATTGCAAATGTCTTGACAACAATATTTGATGTCAGTTCCTCATCTGCAGTTTTCACCACGTGTCCCTTGAAGCGCCAGATATGAGAGAATTTTTCTAAAAGATAAAAAATCACCTCGCATCGTGCTGACTCCTTCCTTTCATTGTCACCGCTGCATGATTTTATACTTTCCACGGCCCTAATATTTGCTTGTCTTGTACCGCATAAAATAATATAAGGGAAAAGATTTTGTAGATCATATTTGGTATAACAAATTTTATATAAATTATATTATTATTTTTTATTAATTTATATGCGTACGATATTAATTTTAAAAAAATTAAAGTAGCTTTAGGATATTTTGAGAAAAAAAATTATGGTACTCAGTTTTAAACTTACGACATCGTAGTTATAAAATTAAGACACTCGTTCAGAAAGCAAAAAAAATTACGGTACCCAGTTATAAACTTACGACACCATAGCTATAAATTACGACATATTCAGAAAACGTGTCTGTACATAAATTTCAAAAAAAAAAAACTGAACGGATATTAACTCACGTCACATTAAAATTGAAGATGACACTCCAGTTTTAAACTTACGAGTAGTTATAAAATTAAGACACCCACTCAGAAAATGTTTATACACAAATTCCAAAAAAAAGATGAACGGTATTAATGCATGTCAGACAGCTTTTTTTTTTTTAGAATTTATGTACATACACATTTTTTTGAGTGGGTATCGTAATTTTATAATGTGATATCGTAAATTTACAATTGGGATGTCATAATTTTTTTTGCTTTCTGAACTGGTATCTTAATTTTATAACTACAGTATCATAAGTTTAAAAGTAGGATGTCCTAATTTTTTTTTAACTTTCTGAACGGATGTCCTAATTTTATAACTATGTGTTGTAAGTTTAAAACTGGAATGTCATAATTTTTTCTCTCGGAATGTCGTAAAGCTATTTTAATATTTTTTTAATAGATATTGTATGCATATGGGTCAATTAAAAAAGATAGTATAGCCACATAAAATTTGCTGCAATGGATAAGGTGTACAAAGTCTTTGCCTAATCTAAGTAGACAAGAAGACTTGGAAGCGTGAACCGGTAGGAATTGCGTGTGATAAATAATACATGCTAACTAAAAATATATTTATCAGGAGAACTCAGGAACGGGAAGAAAAGTCAAAATATTATTGATGACGCAGACCGTACACCTAAAACTCGTTAATTCTGAGTCCTGGCAACTCGGGTCTTTATCCTACCGGTCCTGTATATATACTTCCATGGATGAGTAAGCGGGAAAACGTCTGATGCGCGTAGAAAGCACATATAAAGTCCCAGGTTTCTTCGGAAGATATTCAAGCACCGTTCTTTCCAAACTACTTCCTGCACGGAGCCTAAAGTCTTTACACGACAATAGAACACCAATGCTTTGTGCTTGCCGTGTGAGTCTTGGGTGAGAGAGACATGACGAACGAGGATTTCAGGGATTCTCGCCTGGGATTCATTCCCTTGCTTGCGCGGTCCACGACGGGAAGCTTTTGGTACGCCAACTTCACCAACCGAAGATGCAGGCTGATGTGGTCGGATGTACTATAATTTTTTTAAAAAATTTCTCATAAAATAAATTTTATGATAGAATCTTAGAAAGAATTTTTTCATAAAAAATTTTTATCAAGAACTCATTAATAAAAAATAAAATTTTTAAAAAAAATTTACATAAAATTAATTTTTGAAAGATTTTTATAGGAATTTTTTTTTCATAATTTTTTTTTACAAAGAACATGTTTATGATAGAAAGATTCCGCAGAAAAATTTCTCATAAAATTAATTTATGAGATATTTTTTAAGAAAAATATTTTTTATCCAAAATTTTATAGTTATTATTTTTTTGTTAGAAAATCCCTCGCAAAATATCTCACAAAATTAATTTTTCGATGGATTTTCTGAGAGAAATTTTTCATCAAAAATGTTACTAAGAACTCATTAATAAAAACAAATCACTTAGAAATCTCTCACAAAATTAATTTTTAAGGGATTTTTTTATTTAATTTTTTTTACAAAAAACTCATTTATGATAGAAAGATCATTCAAAAAATCCCTCACAAAATTAATTTTGCAATGGATTTTTAAAATTTTCTTGTCAAAAATTTTACTGTTAATATTTTGTTGGAAAATGGCTCATAAAATTAATTTTGCGATGGATTTTTAGAAAGAATTTTTTTATCAAAAAAATTTACTAAGGACTCATTAATGGAAAATAAATCCCTCAAAAAGTCTCTCACAAAATTAATTTTCAATAGATTTTCCTAAAGATTTTTTTTATCAGAATTTTTTTAACAAAAAACCCATTTATAATAGAAAGATTCCTTGAAAAATTCCTCACAAAATTAATTTTGCTGTGAATTTTTTGAGAAATTATTTTTTGTCAAAAAATTTTATAGTTAATATTTTTTTATCAAAAGATTCCTTGAAATTGCAAGGGATTTTTTTTAGTAAAATTTCTTGATAAATCACACTTTTCTAGTAGTGAATTCTAAGCCTAAGATAGAACTCTTCAACCATACACCATGCGATGTAACCTCAAACAAGCAACAAATTCTACTTTTATAATGAAAATAGCAGTCAAAGTTTGCTTTATACTCCTTCATGATATAGCTCCACCAGCTAACATAAATATAAATCCTGATGTTGATTTTTGAGAATCAATGCAGCAAGCAACGTTTAAATCTCAGTAATTTTCTACCTTCAAATGATCAGTTCGTCTATATATAAGCATGTAGTCCTTGATCCCTTAAAAATACATCATAATCTTTTTAGCAGCTCTCCAATTGTCTAAACCTAGATTACTCTAATATTTTTTTAACATTCCTACAGCAAATGCAATGTCAGGTCTTGTGCAAACCTGAGCATACATTAGGCTTGCAACAGCTGAAGCATATAAATATTACACATTTATTCCGTTCAACTTTATTTTTAGGGCACTAGTTCAAAGTGAACTTGTCCCCTTCACTATGGGTGCAATACTTGATGAACAATCTTTCATTCAATTTTTTTTAAATTTTATTGATATAAGTGTCTTGAGACAATCCTAAAATGCCTTTAGATCTTTCCCTATGGATGTTAATGTCAATGATATAAGATGCCTCTCTCATATCTTTCATATCAAAGTTTTTGGAGAGAAATTTTTTTACCTCATGTAGTAATCCTTTATTGTTGGTTGTAAGTATAATGTCATCCATATATAGGACTAAGAAACAAATTTTGCTTCTACTAACCTTCTGGTATTTACATTGATCCATGATGTTCTTTATAAAACCAAAGGAAAAGATCGCATCATAAATTTTTAAATACCACTGACGTGAAGTTTGTTTCAATTCATATATGGATTTCTTAAGCTTGCAAACCAAATACTCCCAATTACTAAAGTATTTTAGTAAAGATATTATTAAAGGAAAACATAAGAAGCTAACATGATATCGATCAATTATATTCTTTTATCATGTCATATATTTAGGTTTCTTGTTGTAAATTATTAGGTCACTCTTAGCTGACACCTCTAGTTAACATGTTGTGTCGATCATTCAAAAGAAAGGAAAAATCACTTGAAATTATTTTATTCATAGTTTAGAGGTTCATAAGTCAAGCCATATATATTTTATTTATCTTTATTTTTGATACATATATCCTTTTCTTTACATATATATATGTTCTTATTTCATATAATTTTTTTAAAAAAATTACTAATGTTGTTTATATTATGAAATTTAGACACAGAAGTTGAACCGAGCACTTATATTAAATGAGCTCTTCAGACACACCCATTAAAAGAAAAAGGATAGCAATCAGTGGGTAGATAAGAAGGCAAAGACAACTATGTAAGTATTTAAAAAACTCTACTTTAATTCATATATTTACACTATTTGTATGTTTAACTCATTGTATCTAATATCTTTTACAAACTAATTTTATATAGAGGTGGCAAAAGGTGCAATCAAGTCAGAACTCAACTAAAGAGGATGGTACATAATCATCACAGCAGCAGCCTTAGCCCTCCATGATGCATGTATGAAAAGAGATAGTTAGAGTAAACAAGGAACGAATTTATGGACTCGGATCATAGGCTAGATTGCTGATGGGCTCCTCATCTTCTGGCCATACATCCTCATGAGTTCCTGAGGAGCGAATTCAGGAGTGGAAGAATATTTATAGTATGTTGAGATTGCATGTATCTGCTCAAAATGAGGAGTTAGCTAATTAGAACAGTCAATAGAAGCTTAGAACAATGAATTAGCTATCCAAAACAATGAGTTATTCACTCGTATTTTTCGTACTGAGGAGTTCATGTGTCTTATGATGGAAAAGATGCAAGTTATCGATCTACCTTAGCGCAAGCTTCGTCTACAGTTCCAGCACCATCTTCTGCTGCTACCTCTGCAAATGATGATGATTGCGATGATGTGATGATGATGATCACGAGGAGGATGGTTATTTATAATTTTTCATTTTTCTATGATTGAGATCATATTTGTTTGTGATACTTTTTTCTTTTATTATGAACTTGGATATGATGACACTTGCGAAACTTTTTTTATGGACTTGGATATATATATATGAGAAGGATCATATTTATGATGATTATGATTTTTAAATTATATATAAAGTGTATTAATATGCTAAATTTATTGTGATGATTATGGAATAATATGTCATATTTATGAATATGGATTTGTTGCTATATGGATTATTTGTATATATAATCAAGTGTATTAAAAAATATTTTAAGTTTTTTACATGCTATATTTAAATATTGTAACAGATTTTGCAAGGGGTTTTGTTTCTCGAAAGCCATTTTGCGACGGATTGTTCCCTTGGATATTTATTTAGTGAGGAATAATTTTCTTAAAAAATTAAGAAAATTTATTTAAAAAAATTCAAAAAATTTCTCAAAAAATCTCTTAAAAATTTTTCCTTGAAAAATCCCTTGAAATTTTTCTCTCAAAGAATCCCTTAAAAATTTCTGTCGAAAAATCCCTCAAAAATCTTTCCTCGAAAAGCTATTTTGCAAGGGATTGTTCCCTTGGATATTTATTTAGTGAAGGATAATTTCCTTAAAAATTAAGAAAAGCCATTTAAAAAAACTCAAAAAATCTCTCAAAATTTTTTTCTCAAAAAAACCATCAAAAATTTTTCCTTAGAAAATCTCAAAATTTTTCTCTCAGAGAATCACTCAAAAATTTCCCTCAAAAAATCTCTCAGAAATCTTTCCTCAAAAACTTCCTCAAAAAATTTTCATCAAAAATCCTTTAAAAATTTTTCTTAAAAATCCTTTGGAAATCTCCACTCGGAAAATCTCAAAAAATTTTCCTTGGAAAATCTGTCAAAAATTTTTAAGAGATAAATTTTGTCAAAAAATCTCTTGAAAACAAATTCCCTAAGAAAAATTTCTTAAAAAAAATTTCGAGGAGGGTTTTTTCGACAACCATTTGTCCGTCAAAAATCTGTTGGAAATATAAATTTCGATGAATTTTTTCCTTTTTCGCTCAGAAAATCCCATGCAAATGACCCTTTTTCTTGTAGTGATTATTGATTCTATTTTTAGGCCACTTAAGGTATACTCTGACAGTTCAGTTAATGTGTTCTTGGTTAAAAATCACAAGAGTGGTAGTCGAAATAAACATATCGATATAAGTATTTAGCCATAAGAGAATGTATTAAAGAAAATAAAATGATCATAGATCACATTAGCACTGAATTGATGATAGCTGATCTTTTGACTAAAGGCATGCCAATTAAAAAATTTTAAAGATCATGTGGTACAAATAAGAATTGGTCTTATTATATAATTTAGTTGCATGAACAACTACTTATGTAATGAAACTCTTATTTAAGTTATTTATTTATTTCTCATTCAGATGTACATATTATTATTTAACTTTAAGAAATAATAAAATTTTGGACTCTGAATAAATATAGGGTTTATTCATTAAGTTATGTTGTCACATTTGAAATAGTGGTAAAAAAATGAATGCATTGTAATACATATAAGATAATACTCAATTATAGAGGATTTATTGCCATGATTCATGTGTTTGGTGTCTTTTAAGTGTTGAGGTCTATAAATTAAAATAAAATATATGGATCAAGTGGGAGATGTAGTATCTCGTAGGTGATGGTCATATTTTATTTTTATTTGGTAACCACTTGGAGATATCTCTCAATCTCTTGAAGATAATTATCAAAATATCCATCCACTAATTACAGAAGTGATAACTATATTTTTTTAAAAAATTAAAAGGACCTATTTGATGGCAATAGGTGAGATAAAGGAGTTGGAATTTCTCTATAAATTAAGATTCCTTCCTGAAAGTTTTTCATATATGAGAAAAACATACGGATTTCTTCCTAAAGGTTTTTTAGATATTATACGAGGAAAAAATATACGGAAGCCAGAGAGATTGGGTTCCTGATCAAGAGCAAATCCTGAGGGCTTATACCATCATTGTGCGATTTATATATTATTATTGTGCAATTGCTCATTGATTGAAAACATGATTACTCATTGATTGAAAATACTCGATCAAGATTCTTAAAATAGTTGAAGATACTTTATTGATCCTAATATTATTTTATTTTAATCTATATAATATGCTTGTGTAGATTTTAACGCTTACATCTTTTATATCTAAATTTATCTATTTCCTTGTTACAAAGAGGCAAATCAAGTCGCTCATTTTACGGCACACTTAGACTTCACGACATGAAGAGTATAATTATTCCTTGTCTGGGTTTCATTCATGAGTGTCTCAGCTGGCAATTGGGACAACCTCTGTGGGGGATGTAACTTTTTTATTTGATACAAACAGACGATCACACAAGTCTAGTGCGAATCAGCCCAGATACATCAGAGGACAAAATTTGCTGCAGAAGACTAGGACACGGGACACCCGATCTCCATAACCAAGATCCAGTATACTGAGCCACAAAAGAAGCTATCCAGTCCGCTGCCGAATTGACTTCACAAAATATATGATGAATCTAAACAGAACCAACCTCCCGAAGCATAGACCAAATATCCCTGAGGATCGGGTTAGCAGTACCAATACCGCAATGCTCGTTCTTCAACCAAGAGATAACCGTCATAGAATCATCCTCAACCATGATCCTACGAGCGTGAAGAATCCGAGCAGCATAAGAAATACCCGGTCAGGCAGCATAGAGCTCAGTCATCGGGACAGAGGAGTCAAGAGAACCAAAACCTCCAGCTACCAATAAGTCTCCCAACGGCCCTCAAATGATAAAAGTCGAACCAGAACCAGCAACTCTACCCCGGATGCTCCCGTCAAAGTTGATTTTGACAAATCCTGGAGGGGGTTCACAAGAAATAAAAACCGTATGTCGGTTCGCTACTGAAGCAGCAGGGGAACCCCATAGGCCAGAAGAGTCAGAACCAACTCCACTAATAATACGGGCGCATTCCACCGTCAATGATCTAATCTTCCTCACAATCCTATGAGGAGCAATAGGGTCATTAGAGAAGATGAGTTGATTCCTCGACATCCAAATCTGATAAGCCGTGACAGCCCAAAGCCCCCGCTTATGCTGAGAAACCCCACCGAATATCATGGAAAAACAAAGATCGCGGGGAGGCCATACCATCCCGCCTGCTAGTATAGCCCATTAGATACCATATCTGTCTAGCTCTAGAGCAAAGGAAGATAGCATGATCAGAAGACTCCTCGCTTTGCCTATATAGAGGACAGGACGGCTGAATAGACTGACCCCTTCGAGAGAGGAGGGCACATGTTGGAAGGCAGTCCCAAAGAAGCTTCCATATGAATAATTGTACCCTGGAAAGAATAGGAAGCTTCCAAATCCAAGCTGCATCCTCCATACACTGAGGCTGAGGCCTAAACATCCTCATAAGGTCTCTAGTGGGGGCCCTAGAGAGACAAGATCTCTGCCAAAGCCTAGAATCAACAGAATGACCAGGCATAATAGGCAGTGAGAGAATCCTCCGAGAGCTCCTCCCCAAAGAAATAGGTCACAGTAGGAATATGCCAAGCAGGGGAATCAGAGGAAAGCAAATCCTTAACCTTTAAACTGGTGGGGGCTTCCATATTTATAAAGGAGGGCCACCTCGAAAGAGGGAGCTCAGAAATCCAAGTATCCTGGACGACATCTATCGAATAACCATCTCCTATCATCCAAGAGATATTATCCCTGATAGACTAACCATAACTACAAATCTCCTTCTACAACGAGGAGGAGCCCTGGGGCGTCGTAATGGGCAAGTTGGACGATCAGTCACCATACCTCGCTCGCATCAGAGAGCTCCAAAGACATTGTGACTCCAAGAGGAAACACGATGCATGCCTGGTAAGAAGAGCTTCTCTTCTAACAATCAAAGACTGAATTCCTAGACCACCATCTTGGATAGGCATACATACCTTATCCCAGGATAATAGATGAATACCATGGCCATCTTGCATAGAAGCCCATAGAAAATCTCTGAAACATCTCTCAATCCTCCTAAGACAAGTAATCGGAATGGCAGCATTTGAAATAAGATACAAAGGAAAAGAAGAGAGTACCAAACGAATAATAATGACACTGACCATCATAGATAAATTGGTGACCTGCCACCCCTCCACACGCTGTCGCACCCGCCTCTCAAGCTCAGCATAGTCAGAACAACGGGGGTGTCTACCAGTTATTGGGATCCCCAGATACATAAAATGATCAGTCTGAGTAGTGACACTACAAGAAAACAATAAAATAATGATAAATTTTTATCACTATTTCGTCACAAATTGGATTTAGTGATGGATTAGTGACGAAAATCTTATCGTCACTATTTTTGCCGTCACTAAATTTAGTGACGGCGAGAGGTCCGTCACAAAATAATAGTTACGGATTTGTGACGGAATATTTCATCAAAATTTGTGACGAAACATATTTTTTATTACTAAATTGTGATGGATTAGTGACGAACTATCCGTCACTAAATTGTGACGGATTAGTGATGAATTATCCATCATCATTATTCCGTCACTATTCCGTCACAAATATTTTCATCACTATTCCATCATAATTTAGTGACGGATTGTTGACGAAAATTTAGTCACTAAAACTTTCATCACTAGTCCATCACGAATATTCCATCATAATTTAGTGATAAATTATTGATAAAATACGTGTCATCAATCATCCATTATTGTTCCATCACTAATTAGTCAATAATATTTTCATCACTAATCCATCACTATTATTTCTATCACTAATCCATCATTAACCTAATAAAATTTCATCAAATTTTTATTCTTATAAATTTAAAATTATTTTTAAATTATAATATATTTAATGCATGCTAATGAAATTTATAGATGAAAATTCAAATTTAAGAATAAAAAATATATTTCATAAAATAAATAAATATATATGTATACATCAACAATACTAATGTTTTATATATTAGACATCAAATTATTACATTTAAGATAAGTCAAAGAGACAACTTGTAATGATTAAAGTATTAACACTGGCATGGGCTATGTCGCAGCTTGTCTTCTGCTTTATCACCTTCTACACCTCTGATCTCCTCATAGATTGCTACAGGACTTCAAAGTATTAAAATATAGTGGATACTCCACTATAATACTCCTGTCGGCCGTAGTGATGGTGCGCCCCAACGTGTTGATCTCTGCATGTCCCATTGATGCCAGGATGGCTTGTTGTTCCAAATGTCAGGACAGCATCATTCTGCATGTCCCAGTGATGCCGGGCATTCTGAGTCATTTTCTCTGATTCATCCTAATTTGCAACAGCTTGCCAGCAATTAATCCACATAATAAATAAAGAATCAATAACATATAAAAACTGAAACTAACCCTTGAAACGGTGTACAGCTTAGTGGACTTGAAGCCATCTTGAGCTCTAGAATATAGCTAGTAAATTTTCCTCGACTCCATATTGCATTTCAGAAAGAAAAAAACCGTCGATCTTACATTCCAATAAAAACTGGATCCGTCTGCATGCCATTAAACACCTGTCAGTAATATGCATGGACTGTAGCATATGCAATGCGATTTGAAGAATCAGACGTGAAGCATACACACTTAGAATATTTTAAGGAAGAATATTAAGTTGGAGTTACAAGAGAGATAAAGATTGAGATACCATCAAGGACAATTGTCCCTACTAACAAAATTTGTTTAGATTCATCACATTTAGCTCCAAGTGCAAGGAGCTTGTTCCATGAAGCCTATAGCAGCTAATCTAATTATAACCTCAACATATCACATCCGAAGAACCTATACCAACAAAAACCACTTCAAAAGAGCAACAAACATGCTCAAATATCATTCAATGCAACTGATAATGCATCGGATCGGTAATGTGTTTCATCCGTAAGTACTGAGACTCAAACATCGGTGCAAAAAAATGTAATGTTCATGTGAACAAATGATACTTACGGAAGTTGAGATCTGAACTTTGAAAGTAAACTATGCTATGCTCAAATACATATTGTGCATAACTGATACAAATCAATGTCAATTTCACTTCAATCAGTCGCCCATACAACTGAACTGACAACTACTAGAGGAGACCTTGCTATATACTATTTCCCACTGGTAATGAAGATCTATAGATGAACTCGAAAACTGAACATCTAATAAGCAGCATATTCTGCTGCAATCTATTAGAGCATGACTCATAGCAATATAACCATAACAAATTCAAGCAACCAAGCATGACTTGTAGCAATATAACCATAACAAATTCAAGCAACCAAGCATGACTTGTAGCAATATAACTATAATAAATTTAAGCAGCCAAGTAACATGAAAAACACAAAATAAAAGTATTGAGGCTTAATCGGTTAACTACAATATTCACAAGATTGAGAGTAACCACATATACTTGGAACAATCAATTCAATTGTAGAATCTGCCGAGCCTAATCATATTATTATACAAGAAGCCATAGATGCTGTAACCACAAAGCAGAGTTACATATTGTATATGCATAAGAGAACAAAGGCAAACCTCTCTATACAAATTGAAAAGGTCTAGGCGCTTTGCATTAAGTATAGCATCAGGAAACTCAGATATTCCTCCTTGGGGAACAAGCCGTCTATACCCCCTATGGACTAGAAACTGCATGACATCCTTCAAACATTCTTCCTACAAGACAAGCAAAAAACAAGGTTAAGCAGGGACATGCAAGCTCTTTCACAGCTAGAGGAATAGAAAACATACTTCGGAGCAAACTTGAATTGGGGATCTATTGCATCCATGTTTTTTCATTGGCAGAGGGTTTAAAGAAATCATCTGTTGAGCATAGAAAGAACTTGACATGGATTTCCTGTGAGTTGGAGCAGGAGGGATAACATTATGCCCTAATGAAGGTACAACTGGCAGGTTAGGCTTTCCCTGATTTCCATCATTCACATCAGTTTCAGGAACTCCAGAAAATGGCAGCATTCTGCACTGCCGAGAGTGAGGAATTGGCCTCATTGCAGCAACCCTCAACTTCTGTTTAACCGGCATGGAGTACAAGCGAGCCCCTTCTACCAACCTTGGCTGTTCCTTGACGTCCTGATCATCATATAGGAAAGCTGCTCCATTCTCACTCAAAGTATTGTTAAAGGCTATAGGTTTTCCTTCTGGAATTAGGCTGGACCTTTTTCTAATAAGAGAGGAAGACCAGTTAGGCACACTACAAAGCAATCCATCTTGTAAACTCAAATCTTTCCCTCGTTTTGTACAAAAGAAAAAGAAGGCGATCTGCATCTTCCTTCTCAAAAGAAGCACTGGGATACCCTGAACACTTGCAACACCAAGTGTAACCAAGCTACTATAAGCGACTTCAGTTGAAAGCTGTCTCCGAACCTGTATTGCATCATTGTCATAAATGCAATTATCAAGCCATTGCATCAGTCAATGAAGGGGGAAAAAAAATCAACTAGCTGGGACCATCAATTCAAGGTAAAGATCCATGATTTGAATATTTATTATTAGATATGCTTTCATCTTTCATCTTCCCATGTAGTTGGGAAAAGGCTTAGATGAGTCATGAGTTGTTGAGTTGAGATATGCTTTCATCTTCTGCTACTGACTTTTTGTTTTCGTGAGAAGATTCAGCTATAGACAAAGTTAAAGTGCAGAAAATTCAAGGTTGTCATTTAGAATAAAATAAGGACAAATTTTTTTTTAAAAAAAATCTAATTCAAGTAAAGGCCAGATCTAATTTGCTACAAAAGCACAATACTTTTTACAGATGAGTGGAAAGCATGAATTTATATTGGAGGTGAATCAGAAGATAAAATATTGGCAGAATATATCTACTGACAAATAAAGATTTCCTATTTCCAGTAAAGGCCAGATCTAGTTTACCATCAAATCATAGTACTTCTTACAGATGAATAGAAAGCATTAATATATATTTGGAAGTGAAACAGAAGTTCGGTCAGCAAAAAGCAACCTGAGCAGCCCAAGATAGAACCTTCATCCACACTTCAAAAATAGGAGCCCCACAAGCTATAGAAGCAGAGTTTAGAGGTTCAGACAAAGAAGCCTTGCTTTCATCATGGTTTGGTAGTGCATGAACCAGCTGACTCTTCTCAATGAGCTCATGTTTTATGTTGCTTTCTAGCAGCTGCATGTTAAAAGAAAATCGGTCAATAATCATTGAGTTTGACAACTCAAGCAAAAGAAAACAGTTAGAGCTTGTACCTGATCGTCAAAACATGTTTGTGGACTGCCAGACACTAAAAGTGAAATATGAGTAGAACTACAAGTTGAGAGATTACATCTCATCGTCACAACTCCGCGAGAAAATGTCCCAGCTTGAAGAGGAGGGGGTGCAGCACTGTCAGGAATTTTAATAGCAACTCAAAATTATCTACTTCCAACGTATTTGAAGCAATGCTAATCATCAATGGAGGAATATAAAGGGGAATTTTAAAAGGCTGAGATGTCCAGGTCCCGGATTGCAGACAACATTGCTTTGCGTCTAGGTTAAACTCATCTCCTTCCTTCCTCCCACTGAAGTGGGTGAAAGAGGGGGGAAAAAAGAAGAAAGCCATACCATGGCTCTGTTCTTCCTCCCCCATTAGATCATTAGAAAACAGAAAGCTACTAAACAGAGAGCACACATTCAATGAGAGAGATTACTTTTGATTCCTGAGTTAATTTAAACGATGTTATGAAGATACAGAAGAGATTTGCCAGATTGCTGCCAAAGATGATGAGAATGCCAACAATGGAGACTCCTTCCCCTCCCCCCCGGGCCCCCTCGTTGACTCCGAGTCCTTCCTCCAGCCCCTCCTCTCCGCCTCCTTCTCCGGCTCCGTCAAGATCACCTAAGAAACCCTAGAGAGAAGCGCAGGCCGATAGAAGGAATGGGAAAAATAGAAACTCCGAGTCCTTCCTCCGGCCCCTCCTCTCCGCCTCCTTCTCTGGCTCCGTCAAGATCACCTAAGGAACCCTAGAGAGAAGCGCGGGCCGATAGAAGGGATGGGAAAAATAGAATCGCATGAGAAGGAGGGGGCGGGGTGTTAAAGAACGTAAAAAGAATCTGGTTAGTGACGGAATAATAATTCCGTCACTAAGTCACTAATTAGTGACGGATGGTGAATCTCGTCACTAATCAGTTTTTTTTTATCACTAAGTCACTAATTAGTGATGGATGGTGCATTCCATCACTGATTAGTGATGGATTAATGATGAAAGCATAATTTGTTACTAAAATAGGAATGCACGCACAGTTAAGTACAGTCACACACAGGCATATGCACGCATAGACATAGCACTAGGCACGCGTAGATACAGGGCAAAGGGTGTCGGACACAGGCAAGATTATGTGGTCGAAGAGACAGGCCGATTGGTGCAAACGTGCTCGGGCCATGGAGGCACGCGCAGGCCGAGTAGCATATGCACATGGCGCGCGCTGGGAGGCAGACACATGGCTGGGATGCTCATGGGAGGCGACGCATGTAACTAGCACATGCGGACGTGGCTTTTTTCGTCATAAATTTTTTTAAAAAATTAGAGTATAAATTTAGATAGGCAATCCGTCACTAATTCATCACTAATTTAATGACGGATTCCTCTTTCGTCACTAATTTGTGACGGATTAGTGACTGAAGGCAATCTGTCACTAATTTAGTGACAGATTGCCCCATCCGTCACTAATTTATGACGGATTAGTGATGGAAGGAAAATCCGTCACTAATTTAGTGATGGATTGCTCTTCCATCACTAATTTGTGATGGATTCGTGACGAAAGGGTAATCCATCACTAAATTTTAGTGACAGATTGCCCAATCCGTCACTAATTTATGACGGATTAGTGACGAAAGGAAAATCCATCACTAATCCGTCACTAATTTAGTGATGGATTGTCCCATCCACCACTAATTTGTGACGGATTAGTGACGGAAGGGAAATCCGTTACTAATTTAGTAATGGATTCCTCTTCCGTCACTAATTTGTAATGGATTAGTGACTGAAGGCAATCTATCACTAATTTAGTGATGGATTACCTATCTATCACTAATTTATGACGGATTAGTGATAGAAGAAAAATCCGTCACTAATTTAGTGATGGATTGCTCTTCAATCACTAATTTGTGACAGATTCGTGACGAAAGGGCAATCCATCACTAAATTTTAGTGGCGGATTGCCCAATCCGTCACTAATTTATGATGGATTAGTAATGAAAGAAAAATTTATCATTAATCCATCACTAATTTAGTGACAGATTGCCTCATCCGTCACTAATTTGTGATGGATTAGTGACGGATTAGTGACGGAAGGGAAATCCATCACTAATTTAGTGACAGATTCTTCTTCCGTCACTAATTTGTGACGGATTAGTGACAGATTGCCTCATCCGTCACTAATTTAGTGACGGATGCGACAGTCCGTCACTAAATTAGTGACGGTTTAGTGACGGATAGATTAATCCATCACTAATTTTAATTTTTGTCACTATTTTGTTACTAAACCGTCATAATTTAGTGACGAAAATTTCCATCACTAATTTTCATCACTATTTTAATATTTTATTGTAGTGTGATACGTGACAGAGTAATAATGGCTTCCCTGGTAGATCTAGAGGTCTTCGGGCTAAACATATAGATGACTTAAGAAAGTTAACCCTTTGACCCGAAGCCTGACAATAGCGCTGCAATATATAGTATAAGGAAGCCGCATTATCAATAGTGGCCTGATCCAGAAGAATACAGTCATCGGCAAAGAGAAGATGAGAGATCGAAGGGCCCTCACTATCGGCCATGTACAGAATAATCCGCCGATCCAGTTGGGCCTGATGAAAAGCACGAGAGAGATCGTCCACAACCAGAATAAATAACAAAGGGGATAATGGGCATCCCTGTCTCAACCCCACAGAAGAGTGGAAATACTCTGTCGGACTACCATTGATGATCAAAGCAAAGGAAGGCTCTAAATACAGGCCATGATCCACTCAATAAACAAGTCATCAAACCCAAACTCCTGAAGAGAGCGGTACAAAAAAGCCCAACTCAATCTATCATAAGCTCTCTCCATATCAAGCTTAACTGCCATAAGACAACGACTGGTTGGAGCTCTATGAAAATCGTACATAAATTCCTGAGCAATGAGAACATTATCCGATATAGAATGCCCTCTAATAAATGCCCCTTGTTCAATAGAAATGAGACGAGGAATCATAAGACGAAGATGGCCAGCTAATAGGCGAACACATACCTTATATAGGGTAGTGCACAGACTGATCGGCCGAAAATGCTACGGGAGAGAAGCTGTCGAACGCTTGGGCACCAAAGTAATAAGAGTCCGATTCCACTCCAAAGGGATGTGCTTAGATTGGAAAACAATCTGAATAGGCTGAACCACCTCCGGTCCCACAATATCCCAATAGTGACGAAAGAAGAGAGGCGGAAACCCATCAGGCCCAGGGGCCTTATCAAGGCCAAGCTCCCAAAGAGCCATCCGAATCTCCTCCGAAGTGATCAGCCTAACAAGCATAACATTATCCTAGGAGGAAACCTTCTTGGAATCAGGCACCCGAACAATCAGAGCCCCATCAGCTGTGGATTCAACCCATCTAGATTGAAAGAAATTTAGAAGCAGTTCCCATATAGATTGTGTATCCTCCAAATACGCCCCTCCCCATCGACTAACCTCCGAATCCTGTTAGCGGCATGCCGCTTCAAAGTAGCCTGATGGAAGAATCTAGTATTACGATCCCCCTCACAAATCCACTGAACCCTAGACCTCTGCCTCCAGAATATCTCCTGCTGCCAAAGAAGAGAATGGTGATGAGCAAGCATATCCCGAAGAGAAGAGAGATCCGAGTCCAACAGAAACCCTTCCTGGTCCTCCTTCAACTGCAAAGCCGTAATGTCAGCTTCAACCAGTTCAACTTGTCTAACCAAATCCCCCACCTCTCGCCTATTCCAAGAGGAAAGATGACGTCTAGCCAGCATAAGACGTCGGGAAAGGCGATAAATAGCATTACCCCTGACAAGAAGATGCCAAACCTGAGAAATGATAGATCGAGCAGCTGAATGAACTGTCCAAAACTGCTCGAATCTAAACTATCTACGCCGATGCAGATCAGCCTCTGTCGAAATCAAAATAGGGCAATGATCAGAAGCAATCCTTGGAAGGTGAGAGACAGTAACCCCCGGGTGCATATGGAGCCACTGGGCCGTAGCCATAGCTCTGTCAAGTCTCTCCCAAACATGAGCAGAGCCTTGACAGTTATTGCACCAAGTGAACTGGGTCCCCGAATGCCCCAAATCTAAAAGCCCTGAAGAGCCAATAAAGGTTCTAAATTCATTAACATCAGCTGAAGCCGAAAACCGTCTGCCACCACGCTTTTCCTCAGTCTCAGTGATACAGTTAAAATCTCCAGCAATAATAGATGGGATACCCTGGGCAAGGAGGGAAAGCAACTCAGACCAGAGGACCCATTTCTTCCTATAATCCGTACTGGCATATACAGCCGAAAGAAGCTAAGGGTCAGACGACCCCTTAGTGACAACAAGCCCAATCTGCTGGTTGCACTGATGGAAGGCATCAACCGTAACAGCCAAGGCACGCCAAATGGCCAAAATACCCCCTGAC
The DNA here is from genome assembly GCA_900491605.1 of Calamus simplicifolius. Lineage (NCBI taxonomy): Eukaryota > Viridiplantae > Streptophyta > Magnoliopsida > Arecales > Arecaceae > Calamus > Calamus simplicifolius. The sequence goes on along the minus strand of UESW01001729.1, from coordinate 261,044 downwards.
ATACCATCAGCCTCCACAGCGTACGAGGACCATGAATGGGAAATCTGTCTTCGAAACCGAGTCAGACTATCACCGGACAACCTAGTTTCCAAAAGAATACATATATCAAAATGATATAACTGCAATAATCTGCCAAAAGAGGATCGAAATGATGGCTTTCGAGCTCCTCTAACATTCCAAATTAGGATTTTCATTTACAAACTGGAAGAAGCTAGGACCCCTCCCTGATCCTCTTCCATAGCAATATCAGAAAGGCATCCATTAGACAAGGTGCCACCCTCAGTAATCATTGAAGAATCGGCCTTCAGGCCTTCCGAGTCAATGCCTAGTGCAGCAGACTGGGGAGACTGGGCCGATGGCAGGGAGCCTGAACTAAGGCCCGAATGTTCTCTTGCAGGAACCTTCAATGAGGAATCAACAGCCCTATTAGAACAGGGACTCATAACCACCTGACCCCCTTCCTGAAAGCAGGAGGGCAGAATTAATCTGTCTGAAGAGACTATAGACACCCCAGAGCTCTTTGACATAGGAGCCTTGCCTTTTCCCTTTCGTTTTTCTGATTTGGAGAAAGACCTCAGAGCCGGACCATCCACTGGTCTGGCCCTCTTAAGGGGACCAGGAAAAACATCCCGACTGACCTGGTGCACACCCGCACCCGAACCCAATCCAAGGGAGGAAAAAGTATTCTCAATCAGCATAGGATGTATCAGGTCAGATTCTAGGGGCCCCTCCTTCTCAGCCACACCAACAGCCCCTTCTTTGAAATTTTAGAACCGGCATGAAGCCCTACTCCCGGCACGGACTTAGTGCCTAACTCTCCCTAATTAAAACCCAACATTGAACTAGCCTTAGCTTTGGCTGGGAGCACCACAACCTTCGAAGACGATAGTGCCCTCCTCTAAGCTACCTTCACGAGGAAACACCATCCCTCAGCATCAGCAGCACCAGAGCAGCGTTCTGCTTGGGACTTTTGCAATGAAACACCACTGCCAGATGCTCCCGATGAAGGCAACGAATCCGGCTTCCTCCTCTCGTCCCGAAGGCCATCAGAAACAACCCGACGTTGACGAATTGTAGCAATCCAAGGACCATAGACCGGGCTGTGCTCTGCTACCTCCTCAACTGACCCAGACGACAGAGAACAGGGGCCATCGAGGTGAATCGTGCCACAGAAAGAGCAGATCCCCTCCAAGTTCTCAAAAGCAAATTGCTGCCAAAAAGGGCAATTAATCCCTTGAATTCGAGTTCCAGGCCGGAGCGGCCGATGGAGATCAGCCCGGATACAATCCTTGGCAAACCCACCTCTGCATTTCGCCAGAGTGGAAGCATCCGCACATACGAACTGACCTACTGACTCGAGAATCGTCCTGAGGAACTCCACCTTCCAAAATTCCATTGGAAGATTAGGCAGACGCACCCAAACTAGTGCCGAAGGAATGACATCTTCTGTCGGGATGAACTCCGGCTTCCAAGGTTCCATCCCGATAACCTGGCCATTGACGACCCAAGGACGATTCAGCACCAACTCGCAAGCCTTCGGGTCCTCGAAGCAGAAGATATGGCACCTGAATGCCAAACTGATCAGAGAAATCTCCCCCTGAATCCCGGCACGCCTGAACTCCCTGACGAACGCTGTAGCCGGAACCCACCTATGGAAAGACTGAGCAATAATGGCACTCGACTGCCATCCAGCCATCTCGGCCTCCAACTCCTCCACAGGGACTCGGACCACGTCCGGAAAGGAAGCCTCCAGCCGCTCCACCTCAACTGGCGACGGAGATGAGAGACCCAATGGAATCCGAAAGCCACTGCCTTCTTCCCATAGGCCCTACCGATGGCTCTTCCATCAGAAACCATGGGATACAACGGGACCTCAGAGGGAAATACCCACGAAAGACACAGCCGGAGAAGACAACGATCGCCGAAGATTGGGGAAGACCAGGGAAGAGCACAAATATTAAAGCTCTTCCTTCAGACAGAATCAGAGCTATGTTTTGTTTTGTTCCCAGACGATGAAAAATAGAGATCAATTTTTCCGCAAAGTGTGAACTAGTCAGTGTTGTCCATAGGAAAAATAAAAAAAAAAAGTTAGCATCAGACACTTGTCAAATTATTGATCACGGAGACGTACGGGCCACCTAACGACTCGTTTAATTTACATGTTAAACCAAAATTAAACGGGGCATGCAATCCTGACGACTCGGGTCTTATCCTGACGTGCGATGCATTGTGTTCTAGAGAGCGGTGGCCGCTCACGTACACTTCAATCGGATGAGCAAGCGGACAAAGTCCCATGTTTCTTCAAATCTAAACCTCTGTGCAGAAGTTCTTTGTCGTCCTCGCTCTCCAGCAACAATGGATCACCAATGCTTTGTGCTAGCTATGCTCGTCTTGGGTGCCTGGGCGTTCGGAGCCATGGCTCGTGCCATTGGTGGCGTGCCCATGTCGATGAGGCACGAGCAGTGGATGGCTTAGTATGGATGGGTGATGATGCCCGATGATCAAACTTGAGCGCAGGAAAGATTAAACTGCTTGTTGATAGAATCCTCATCGGGCCGGATAACCTGCAAGAAGTTTCAAGATCGAAGGAAGCTCCAGTGGGGATCCTTCGACGTTTAAGTTAGCAACCGAGGTCACAGTCGAAGGAAAACTCGAGAGAGCTCCTTAGGGCAGAAAGAGCTCCGAGAATTGGAGTCCTTCTGGAGTGAAAGTGTAAGTAAGCACTTATGTTTCACGTATCTAGGTCCCCAGTAGGCTTACCCTTTTATAGGCAGTTGATACCTGCATGGGGATTAGCCATATGAAGTTCCATGAGGGAGAGATGTCTGCAGAACACGTGGAAGTTACGTGAATTTGGACTGGTTAGTAGGTCTTGTTCCATCGGAGGGGAGGAACCGACGGTTGGTGAGCCAAGTCCCATCAGGCGGCGGGGCCAGTTGGTAGGTGGGCCTGATCCCGTCAGGCGGCGAGGCCAGTCGGTAGGTGGGCCTGGCTATGTCAGGCTGTGTAGGTCAGGGAGTCGGCGGGCTGAATGGCCAGGACCATCTTGGAGAAATGAGACTAAGGCTAGGTCGGCCTGGCATGACTGGAGGAGCTAGGGCTGATGCGGGGCCGACTCGGAGGAGTCGGGGCTACCTCGGCATGACTGGAGAAGCTGGGGCCGACGTTGCGCTGACTTGGAGGAGTCGGAGCCGCCTTGGTATGACTGAAGGAGCTGGGGCCGATGCGGGGCCGATTTAGGGGAGTCGGGGCTGCCTCGGCTTAGTTGGTCGCGCTACTTATTTAATTTTGCCATGATTGCTCACATGGCTTCATCAGCCACATCAAATGCCCCTCCGCTCCTGAGCGCGAAGGACCACGTGCCTGCTGTCCTTTGGGCGAAAAGGGCGCAAAAATTTAAAAAATGATTGCCGGTCATGGGTACCTTTAATGGCAGGTGAGCTGGCGTGCCTTTCCGAGGCAGTGCCGCTTCGAAGGTCTTCCGCAATCAAGCCGGGAGTGGGAGTTGACGTCGGCATTGAGCATCCTGAGGGGGCGCCTCTCGGAGGATGGGAAAAAGGCGGGCGCCATCATTGCCTTTCCGTTCTTTACGCTCCATCATTGGCCGGAGATCCCTCTCCTCGGGCTGAACAGAGGCGAGGCGCCTCGGTCACAGGTGAAATCGTCAGCGGCTCGGCACCTAGCACAATGGTTGCGGGCCACGTAGCGAGGCCTTGGGCGGTGCGATTTGAAGTCAGGGTATAAAAGTGCCCTGTGGGCTTAGGGAAGATCTTTACACTACAATTGCTTCCTATGTCTTCTTCTTCCCTGAGTTCCTCTACAACCCGAGATCTTCAGCCTTCACCTTTCCTTTAAGCTTCAGGTCAGTTTCCACCCTTTGCCTCTTCATCCTTGACCCATGGACCACCGGGCCATTAGGGAGGATAAGAGACCAGTAGTAGAGTCGTCCCACTCTTCTGATGAAGACCATACCTCATTAGCTAGTCGAGTGCCCCGACCGTTGGGTGGAATCACCATCCATGACCGGCCGACAGCGAGTAGCCAACCATCTGCTCAAACCTCCCCGGTGAGAGCAGTTCCTTCCTCCAATTGTCCGGCACCTCCTCCGACAGCTAGTCTTGATCCGGCAGGGCCGGGGGGATCGCCTCTACCATAACCCCAGAAGAGATAGAGGCCCTTAGGGCCATGTATAGGGTCCCCAACTTCATCCATCTGTCTGCGCCAGGACCTAAGGATAGAGCGAGCTCCAGCCTCCTCGGTCGGGTTGCTCTGTACGAGGAGTTCTTCAGGTCCGGACTGTGGCTTCCCTTTCATCCCTTTTTCTTAAACTTGCTGAATATGTATAGGTTAGTGCCGGCGTAGTTGACTCCAAACTCGATTCGGATCATCTGCGCCTTTGTCATTCTTTGTTGCTTCCAAGGCTCTGCAGCCAAGCTGTCTTTGTTCCGAGCTTTTTACAAGCTCCGCCTTCAGGGTGAGGGGGCCTATTGGGTGTTCACCGCCAGGCTGGGTAGGGCTTTTCCACTAGGTCTCCCGTCCAAAATCAGGGGGTGAAAATCCCGATTTCTTTTTGCTCATGTAGAGGGGGTGAGGACTGACTAGAGAGAACCAGATGTCAGCCCCAACAAAAATTTGGCCATGGGCGAGAGGGATGGGGAGCTCTTCCGCTGCCTCTCCTCCTGTCAGATTCCTTCTTACAAGGAACTCCTGTCCAAGGAGAACTTGTATGAGGCCGAACTGGCCCCGGCAATCGGTGAGCACAAAAACCCATTCTTCTTGCCCTCGGCCCAGCTTTGCAATTATCTATTTTTAGTAACATTTGTCCTTGTGCAGCGATGAAGATTCCCACTGATAAACTGGAGGCCGCGATGCGATAAAAGAGACAGGCGGCTGGCAAAGAAGTGAGGCCGGCAAAAAGGGCACGGAGGAGGGCCCAGGCCGAGCCGGCCCAAACCGAGGAAGTCCCCGCAGCCCCGACACCAACGGAGGAGCCGACAAGGGAGGTGCTGGCTGAAAGAGAGGTCCCTGGCCGAGCCAGGGCCGAGATTAAAGAGGAGAAGATCCCAGCCACCACCGAGGTAGTCGTGATGGTCCTGGACCCCAAGGAGGAGATTCCTGCCACGCGGATTTGGCTGAGGCAGGTTGCAATTGCTGGTGGTCATCCGGCTCCCGATGAGCCGAAGGTGGAGAAGGCTCTCCCGCCCGCCAGGGATGGGGAGATAGTAGTCAGAGGGCTTGATGCCGGGGCGAGGAGGACCGTCAGGCACAGGGCCGAGTCGGGGAGCTTGTCTTGGCGCTCCACACATCGCCCAACTCGTCGGCCGATCGACGAGATGCCGTAGGGGCGACAGCGGCTGGCACCCAGGCTCTCCTCCTTGGAGGACGCTGGGGAAGCCGCTGTTCTCTTGGTGAGAGCCCGGTCTTCATAGATCGACGAGGAGATGGGACAACTGTCCCATGCCGGGATCCTTGACATGGTCCTGGTGTCGGTGCTCAAGGTAACTCTTCGACCCTGGTTCCTTTTTGACATGCCTTAGTTGATCTATGACTGATGAACTTCTCTGGTGCAGATAGCCAACGGGGCCCTCGCCCTTCGCACAGCAATGTCCTATTCGGGGGAATTGCTCACCTGTAGCCAAGGAAGGGTCGATAAGTATAAAAAATAGTGCCATGCGGTGTCCGAGCAGCTTACTTGGTAGCAGGAGGAGGCCAAGGCCCGGGAGGAGGGTCTGGGCGGCCTGGTGAGAGAGGCAGAGATCCGGGCCAAGATTGAAGGCGGCCAAGCTTCCACGGTCGAGACCAAGCTGGCATTAGTATCGGCCAGGCTTGAGGTGGCCGAAATAAGGATGGAGGAGCTGGGATGCCAGCTCCAACACATGGAAGGCCGGGCTGACGTAGCGGTGGACAAGGCTCGAGCTGCGATGGAGAGGGCTGCCGCGGCGGAGATGGCGGCAGTCAAGGCGAGTCACCAGCGGGCCGGGCAGTGGCCCATGCTGATGAAGCCAGGCCCGTGCTGAAGAGGCCAAGGGATGAGCCTGGGAGGTCAAGGCGCAAGCCAGGGAGGCCGAGGCCAGAGCTAATAATGCCATCGCCGATTACAAGGCCTCAGCGGAGTTTGAGCAGGAAGTCATCAAGGCTAGCCTCGATGCTTATGCAAAGAGTTTTGACCTTTGCAAGGCGAAGGTGTCTGCAGCCTTCAACATCAGCAGCTTTGATCTCGAGAAGATCCAGTGCGGGGATCTTGACGGCAAAGAGCCGACGGAGGAGGAGGAGGCCAGGGAAGAGCCAGGGCCGAGCAGGCCCTGAAATACTTGTATTTTTGTATCTTCTTTTTCTGTAACTGACCTTGGGTCAAATTTTGTAACTTGCTTAGAAAGTATTAATGAAAAGGGCTTTTTCTCCAAAGTATTCTTCGGGTCTTGTTCGTCTTTCTTTGTTCTCTTTCTCTGCAACAGTCTTGCATACTTAGGCTTGATAGTGATTGAATGAATCCATGAAGACTCGCGCCGCTAAGTAGGCTTGCAGCCCCTTAGTTTTTCGATTAATTAAGTAAGGCAGTCCGGCACTGGCCACGGCCTTTAGAAACGTCTTTGGGGTTCACCTTCGAACTTAGAGAGATAACCTGGCCGAGTGCAAGGCCGCCAGACTTACAAGATAACTCGGGGTTAACCCTGAAGGTAGCTCGGGCGGGTGTAGACTATTGGGGGCGATGCGGAACTTAAAATAGGTCCTGCTGGCCGCGATGCCGCTGAGGCAGAGATAAAGTTGCCGAGGTGGAAACAGAGCCATTGAAGCTGACAAAAAATTGCCTTGAGTGCTTGTGCTCTGGTTTGGGAGGCAACTCGACCAGGTACAGAGCCATTGGGGACCTAAACCAACTCAGGGGCATCTTCGTGCCGGGGCTGAGTGGTGTCCCATGAGCCGTGATGCTGACGAGCTCCTTTTGAACCACCTCGGGGGTTTGTGTGGCACCCGAGGGGTGACTCGACTGGTTATAGAGCTTTTAGGGACTTGAACCTACTTGGGGGCACCTTCGTGCTGGGGCCGGGTGGTGTACCAGATGCTGTGATGCCGATGAGCTCCTTTTGAACTGCCTCGAGGGTTTGTGTGCCACCCAAGGGGCGACTCAATTGGTTACAGAGCTTTTAGGGACTTGAACCTACTCAGGGACACCTCCGTGCCGGGGCCGAGTGGTGTCCTGGAAGCTATGATGCTGACGAGCTCCTTTTGAACCATCTCAAGGGTTTGTGTGGCACCCGAGGGCCGACTCGACCGGTTACAGAGCTTTTAGGGACTTGAACCTACTTGGAGGCACCTCCGTGACGGGGCTGAGTGGTGTCCCATAAGTCGTGATACCAACAAGCTCCTTTTAAATCACCTCGGGGGTTTGTGTGGCACCCAAGGGGCGACTCGACTAGTTACAGAGCTTTTAGGGACTTGAACCTACTTGGGGGCACCTGTTGGCTTATGGGGGCCAGCGTCTCCCTTAGGGATTCGCTGTCATGGGCTTATGGGGGCCCACATATGACATCGGTGCTTGACAGCCCAACCAACCGGTGCGTGCCACGTGTACGCATTGCGAAGCCCCTCATGTCCGCCCGCCTTAGCGTGGGCTCTGCGCTACCGTTGTGAACTGTGGGGGGTGCCCTACAGGAATCAGCCTTGGGGCTTAAGGAAATAAAGTACCGCCTTTACTGATAGCTATAGCTTTTGGTAAGATGGTAAGGGGCTTGATCCTAAAACCTGGTATCAGAGCGAGGTTGTTGGTTCGAATCCCCCCGGGTCGCTGGGGGGGAGATTGTTGGCTTATGGGGGCCAGCGTCTCCCTTAGGGATTCGCTGTCATGGGCTTATGGGGGCCCACATATGACATCGGTGCTTGACAGCCCAAACAACCGGTGCATGCCACGTGTACGCATTGCGAAGCCCCTCATGTCCGCCCACCGCTTAGCGTGGGGCTCTGTGCTACCGTTGTGAACTGTGGGGGGTGCCCTACAGGAATCAGCCTTGGGGCTTAAGGAAATAAAGTATCGCCTTTACTGATAGCTATAGCTTTTGGTAAGATGGTAAGGGGCTTGATCCTAAAACCAGGTATCAATTGTTGAAAGATTATAGAAAAATTATATGATCCAATCCTTTTGATTTTGATGATTACTAAAAGCCATTGAGTTTATTAAAGGATGTAATGAGTTTATGAAAATGAGCAACAAATTTATTTTGAACAATCAATGAGATGCTCAAGTTTAACTTTAATCAATTTTGAAAGTGACTTTAAGCTCAATATTCAAACTTTCGAAAAGAAATGTTATAATTCATGTTTTATTCAAAAAGTTTTGGATTAGTTCTTGAATCACTTCTAAATGTTAATTTTATTGATTTCATGTCAAAACAATGAATTAAAATGAATCTGGAACGATTTTAATGTCAATCAGAAAAGTTTCTGATTTTTGATACGTTCCGGAGCCGACTCCTGAGTTTCAGAGTCGACTCCGCTCAGTGTACAGAAATGTGCATCTGTGTCGAGTCGACCCATGAAATTGTCGAGTCGACCCCTGATTCTGTCGAGCCGACTCCTGGACTGTGCGAGTCGACTCCGCTCAGACACCAGAAGAGTGTTTTTCTGAGCACCTCTCGAGTCGACCCCAAGCCTTTCACGAGTCGACTCCCGACTTCAGGAGTCGACACTTCACTTTTAGCGAGTCGACCCC
>UESW01001729.1:151088-250978 GCA_900491605.1 Calamus simplicifolius | reverse complement strand
GTCTCTCCCAAACACGAGCAGAGCCTTGACGGTTATTGCACCAAGTGAACTGGGTCCCCGAATGCCCCAAATCCAAAAGCCCTAAAGAGCCAATAAAGGTTCTAAATTCATTAACATCAACTGAAGCCGAAAACGTCTGCCACCACGCTTTTCTCAACCTCAGTGATACAGTTAAAATCTTCAGCAATAATAGATGGGATACCCTGGGCAAGGAGGGAAAGCAACTCAGACCAGAGGACCCGTCTCTCTATAATCCGTACTGGCATATACAGCCGAAAGAAGCCAAGGGTCAGACGACCCCTCAGTGATAACAAGCCCAATCTACTGGTTGCACTGATGGAAGCATCAACCGTAACAGCCGAGGCACGCCAAATGGCCAAAATACCCCCTGACATACCATCAGCCTCCACACAACGAGGACCATGAATGGGAAATCTGTCTCCGAAACGAGCCAAACTATCATCGGATAGCCTAGTTTCCAAAAGAACACATATATCAAAATGATATAACTGCAATAATAAAAGAGGATCGAAATGATGGCTTTCGAGCTCCTCTAACATTCCAAATTAGGATTTTCATTTACAAATTGGAAGAAGCTAGGACCCCTCCCTGGTCCTTTACCATAGAATATCAGAAAGGCACCCATTAGACAAGGTGCCACCCTCAGTAATCATTGAAGAACCGGCCTTCAGGCCTTCCGAGTCAATGCCTAGTGCAGCAGACTGGGGAGACTGGGCCGATGGCAGGGAGCCTGAACTAAGGCCCGAATGCTCTCTTGCAGGAACATTCAATGAGGAATCAGCAGCCCTATCAGGACAGGGACTCATAACCACCTGACCCCCTTCCTGAAAGCAGGAGGGCAGAATTAATCTATCTAAGAGACTATAGACACCCCAGAGCTCTTTGACATAGGATCCTTGCCTTTTCCCTTCGTTTTTTTGATTTGGAGAAAGACCTCGGAGCCAGACCATCCACTGGTCTGGCCCCTTAAGGGGACCAGGAAAAACATCCCGACTAACCTGGTGCACACCCGCACCCGAACCCGATCCAAGGGAGGCAAAAGGATTCTCAATCAGCATAGGATGTATCAGGTCAGATTCCAAGGGCCCCTCCTTCTCAGCCACCAACAGCCCCTTCTTTGTAATTTCAGAACCGGCACAAAGCCCTACTCCCGGCACAGACTTAGTGCCTAACTCTCCCTGATTAAAACCCAACACTGAACTAGCCTTAGCTTTGGCTGGGAGCACACAACCTTCGGAGACGATAGCGCCCTCCTCCGAGCTACCTTCATGGGGGAACACCATCCCTCAGCATCAGCAGCACCAGAGCAGCATTCTGCTTGGGACTTTTGCGATGAAACATCACTGCCAGATGCTCCCGACGAAGGCAACGAATCCGGCTTCCTCTTCTCATCCCGAAGGCCATCAGAAACAACCCGACGTTGACGAATTGCAGCAATCCAAGGACCATAGACCGGGCTGTGCTCTGCTACGTCCTCAACTGACCCAAACGACAGAGAACAGGGGCCATCAAGGTGAATCATGCCACAGAAAGAGCATATCCCCTCCAAGTTCTCAAAAGCAAATTGCTGCCAAAAAGGGCGATTAATCCCTTGAATTTGAGTTCCAGGCGGAGCGGCCGACGGAGATCAGCCCGGATACAAACCCTGGCAAACCCACTCTGCATTTCGCTAGAGTGGAAGCATCCGCACATATGAACTGACCTGTTGACTCGAGAATCGTCCTCAGGAACTCCACCTTCCAAAATTCAATTGGAAGATTAGGCAGACGCACCCAAACCAGTGCCGAAGGAATGGCATCCTCTGCCGGGATGAACTCCGGCTTCCAAGGTTCCATCCCGATAACCTGGCCATTGATGACCTAAGGACAATTCAGTACCAACTCGCAAGCCTTCGGGTCCTCGAAATGGAAGATATGGCACCTAAATGCCAAACTAATCGGAGAAATCTCCTCCTGAATCCTAGCACGCCTGAACTCCCTGACGAACGCTGTAGCCAGAACCCACCTATGGAAAGACGAGCAATAATGGCACTCGACTGCCATCCAACCATCTCGGCCTCCAACTCCTCCATAGGGACTCGAACCACGTCCGGAAAGGAAACCTCCAGCCACTCCACCTCAACTGGCGACGGAGACGGAGAGACCTAATGGAATCCGAAAGCCACCGCCTTCTTCCCAGAGGCCCTATCGATGGCTCTTCCATCAGACGCCATGGGAGACAATGGGACCTCAGAGAGAAATACCCACGGAAGACACAGCCAGAGAAGACAACGATTGCTGGAGATTGGGGAAGACCAGGGAAGAAGCACGAATCTTAAAGCTCTTCCTTCAGACAGAACCAGAGCTATGTTTTGTTTTGTTCCCAAACGACCAAAAATAGAGATCAATTTTTCCGCAAAGCGTGAACTGGTCGGTGTTGTCCACAGGAAAAATAAAAAAAAAAAGTTAGCATCAGACTCTTGTCAAATTATTGATCTTGGAGACGTACGGGCCACCTAACGACTCGTTTAATTTACTTGTTAAACCAAAATTAAACGGGGCATGTAATCCTGACGACTCGGGTCTTATCCTGATGTGCGATGCATTGTGTTCTAGAGAGCGGTGGCCGCTCACGTACACTTCAATCGGATGAGCAAGCGGACAAAGTCCCAGGTTTCTTCAAAGCTAAACCTCTGTGCAGAAGTTCTTTGCCATCCTCGCTCTCCAGCAACAATGGATCACCAATGCTTGTGCTAGCCGTGCTCATCTTGGGTGCCTGGGCATTCGGAGCCATGGCCCGTGCCATTGGTGGCGTGCCCATGTCGATGAGGCAAGAGCAGTGGATGGCTCAGCATGGATGGGTGATGATGCCCGATGATCAAACTTGAGCGCAGGAAAGATTAAACTGCTTGTTGATGGAATCCTCATCGGGCCGGATAATCTGCAAGAAGTTTCAAGACCGAAGGAAGCTCCGGTGGAGACCCTCGATGCTCAAGTTAGCAACCGAGGTCACAGTTGAAGGAAACTCGAGAGAGCTCCGTAGGGCAGAAAGAGCTCCGAGAATTGGAGTCCTTCTGGAGTGAAAGTGTAAGTAAGCACTTGTGTTTCATGTATCTGGGTCCCCAGTAGGCTTACCCTTTTATAGGCAGTTGATACCTGCACGGGGATTAGCCATATGAAGTTCTGTGATGGAGAGATGTCTGCATAACACGTGGAAGTTACGTGAATTTGGGCTGGTCAGTAGGCCTTGTCCCATCGGAGGGAAGGAACCGGCGGTTGGTGAGCCAAGTCCCATCAGGCGGCGGGGCCAGTTGGTAGGTGAGCCTGGTCCCGTCAGGCAGCGAGGCCAGTTAGTAGGTGGGCCTGGTCCCATCGGCGGTGAGGCCGGGTGGTAGGTGGGCCTGGTTACGTCAGGCTGTGTGGGTCAGGGAGTCGGTGGGCTGAATGGCCAGGACCATCTTGGAGAAATGAGACTGAGGCAGGGTCGGCCTGGCATGACTGGAGGAGTTGGGGCTGATGCGGGGCCGACTCGGGGGAGTCGGGGCTACCTCGGCATGACTGGAGAAGCTGGGGCCGATGCGGTGCCGACTTGGAGGAGTCGGGGCCGCCTCGGCATGACTGAAGGAGCTGGGGCCGAGCGGGGCCAATTTGGGGGAGTCGGGGCTGCCTCGGCTTAGTTGGTCGCACTACTTATTTAATTTTGCCATGATTGCCCGTGTGGCTTCATCAGCCACATCAAATGCCCCTCCGCTCCTGAGTGCGAAGGACTATGTGTCTGCTGTCCTTTGGACGAAAAGGGCACAAAATTCAAAAAATGATTGCCGGTCGTGGGTACCTTTAATGGCAGGTGCGCTGGCGCGCCTTTCTGAGACAGTGCCGCTTCGAAGGTCTTCCGCAATCAAGCTAGGAGTGGGAGTTGACGTCAGCATCGAACGTCCCAAGGGGGCACCTCTCAGAGGATGGGAAAAAGGCGGACACCATCATTGCCTTTCCATTCTTTACGCTCCATCATTGGCCAGAGATCCTGCTCCTCGGGCTGAACAGAGGCGAGGCGCCTCGGTCACAGGTGAAATCGTCGGCGGCTCGACGCCTGGCGCAATGGCTACGGGCCACGTAGCAAGGCCTCGGGCGGTGCGATTTGAAGTTAGGGTATAAAAGCGCCCTGTGGGCTCGGGGAAGATCTTTACACTGCAATTGCTTCCTATGCCTTCTTCTTCCCTGAGTTTCTCTGCAACCCGAGATCTTTAGCCTTCACGTTTCCTTTAAGCTTCAGGTCAGTTTCCACCCTTTGCCTCTTCATCCTTGACCCATGGACCACCGGGCCATTAGGGAGGGTAAGAGACCAGTAGTAGAGTCATCCTACTCTTCCGATGAAGACCATACCTCATTAGCTAGTCGAGTGCCCCGGCCGTTGGGTGGAATCACCATCCATGACCGGCCGGCAGCGAGTAGCCAACCATCCGCTCAAACCTCCCCAGTGAGAGCAGTTCCTTCCTCCAATTGTCCGGCACCTCCTCTGGCAGCTAGTCTTGATTTGGCAGGGCTGGGGGGATCGCCTCTACCATAACCCCAGAAGAGATAGAGGCCCTTAGGGCCATGTATAGGGTCCCCAACTTCATCCGTCTATTTGTGCTAGGACCTGAGGACAGAGCGAGCTCCAGCCTCCTCGATCGGGTCGCTCTGTACGAGGAGTTCTTCAGGTGCGGACTGCAGCTTCCCTTTCATCCCTTTTTCTTGAACTTGCTAAATATGTATAGGTTAATGCCGGCGTAGTTGACTCCGAACTCAATTCGGATCATCTGTGCCTTTGTCATTCTTTGTTGCTTCCAAGGCTCTGCAGCCAGGCTGTCTTTGTTACGAGCTTTTTACAAGCTTCGCCGTCAAGGTGAGGGGGCCTACTGGGTGTTCACCGCCAGGCTGGGTAGGGCTTTTCCACTAGGTCTTCCGTCCAAAATCAGGGGGTGAAAATCTCGATTTCTTTTTGCTCATGTAGAGGGGGTGAGGACTGACTGGAGAGAACCAGATGTCATCCCCAACGAAAATTCTGCCATGGGCGAGAGGGATGGGGAGCTCTTCTGTTGCCTCTCCTCTCCTATCAAATTCCTTCTTACAAGGAACTCCTGTCCGAGAAGAACCTGTATGAGGCCGAACTGGCCCCGGCAGTCGGTGAGCACAAAAACCCGTTCTTCTTGCCCTTGGCCCGGCTTTGCAATTATCTATTTTACTAACATTTGTCCTTGTGCAGCGATGAAGATTCCCACTAATAAACTAGAGGCCGCGATGCGACAAAAGAGATAGGCGGCTGGCAAAGAAGTGAGGCCGGCCAAAAGGGCACGGAGGAGGGCCCAGGCCGAGCCGGCCCAAACTGAGGAAGTCCCTGCAGCCCCGACGCCAACAGAGGAGCCGGCTAGGGAGGTACCAGCTGAAGGAGTGGTCCTCGGCCCAGGCGGGGCCGAGATTAAAGAGGGGAAGATCCCAGCCACCACCGAGGCAGTCATGGTGGTCCTGGACCCCAAGGAGGAGACTCCTGCCACCACGGATTTGGCCGAGGTGGGGCAGGTTGCAATTGCTGGTGGTCCTCCAGCTCCTGATGAGCCGGAGGTGGAGAAGGCTCTCTCGCCCACCGGGGATGGGGAGATAGTAGTTAGAGGGCCCGATGCCGGGGCAAGGAGGACCGGCAAGCACAGGGCCGAGTCGGGGAGCTCGTCCCGGCGCTCCACACATCGCCCAACTCGTCGGCCAATCGACAAGACGCCGGAGGGCGACAGTGGCCGGCACCCAGGCTCTCCTCCATGGAGGATGTTGGGAAGCCGCCGTTCTCTTGGTGAGAGCCTGGTCTTCACAGATCGACTAGGAGATGGGATAACAGTCCCACGTCGGGATCCTCGACATGGTCCTGGTGTCGGTGCTCAGGTAACTCTTCGACCCTGGTTCCTTTTTGACATGCCTTAGTTGATCTGTGACTGATGGACTTCTCTGGTGCAGATAGCCAACGGGGCCCTCACCCTTCGCACAGCAATGTCCTATTCGGGGGAATTGCTCACCCGTAGCCAAGGAAGGGTCGATAAGTATAAAAAATAGTGCCAGGCACTGTCCAAGCAGCTCACTTGGCAGCAGGAGGAGGCCAAGGCCCGGGAGGAGGGTCTGGGCAGCCGGGTGAGAGAGGCGGAGATCCGGGCTAAGATTAAAGCCGGCCGAGCTTCCATGGCCGAGACCAAGCTGGCAATAGTATCGGCCAAGCTTGAGGCGGCCAGAATAAGGATGGAGGAGCTGGGCTGCCAGCTCCAACACATGGAAGGCCGGGCTGACGTGGCGGCGGACGAGGCCCGAGCAGCGATGGAGAGGGCCGCCGGTCGAGGCAAGTCACCAGCAGGCCGGGGTGGTGGCCCATGCTGATGAAGCCAGGGCCCATGCTGAAGAGGCCGAGGGCCGAGCCTGGGAGGTTGAGGCGCAAGCCAGGGAGGCCGAGGCCAGAGCTAATAATGCCATCACCGATTACAAGGCCTCAGCGGAGTTTGAGCAGGAAGTCATTGAGGCTAGCCTCGATGCTTATGCAAAGGGTTTCGACCTTTGCAAGGTGAAGGTGTCTGCAGCCTTCAACATTAGCAGCTCTAATCTTGAGAAGATCCAACGCGGGGATCTTGATGGCGAAGAGCCGGCAGAGGAGGAGGAGGAGGAGGCCAGGGAAGAGCCAGGGCCGAGCAAGCCCTGAAATACTTGTATTTTTGTATCTTCTTTTTCTGTAACTGACCTTGGGTCAAATTTTGTAACTTGCTTAGAAAGTATTAATGAAAAAGGGCCTTTTCTCCAAAGTATTCTTCGAGTCTTGTTCATCTTTCTTTGTTCTCTTTCTCTGCAACAGTCTTGCATACTTAGGCTTGATAGTGATTGAACGAATCCATGAAGACCCGCGCCGCTAAGTAGGCTTGCAGCCCCTTAGTTTTCCGATTAGGTAAGTAAGGCAGTCCGGCACTAGCCACAGCCTTTAGAAATGTCTTTGGGGTTCACCTTCGAACATAGAGAGATAACCTGGCCGAGTGCAAGGCCGCCGGACTTACAAGATAACTCGGGGTTAACCCTGAAGATAGCTCGGGCGGGTGTAGACTATTGGGGGCAATGCAGAACTTAAAATAGGTCCTACTCGCCGCAATGCCACTGAGGCAGAGATAAAGTTACCGAGGTGGAAACAGAGCCATTGAAGCTGACAAAAATTGCCTCGAGTGCTTGTGCTCTGGTCCGGGAGGCAACTCGACAAGGTACGGAGCCATTGGGGACCTGAACCAACTCGGGGGCATCTTCGTGCTGGGGCTGAGTGGTGTCCCATGAGCCGTGATGTTGATGAGATCCTTTTGAACCACCTCGGGGGTTTGTGTGGCACCCGAGGGGCAACTCGACCGGTTATATAGCTTTTAGGGACTTGAACCTACTCGGGGGCACCTTCGTGCTGGGGCCGAGTGGTGTCCCAGAAGCCGTGATGCCGATGAGCTCCTTTTGAACGGCCTCGAGGGTTTGTGTGCCACCTAAGGGGCGTCTCAATTGGTTACAAAGCTTTTAGAGACTTGAACCTACTCGGGGACACCTCCATGCTAGGGTCGAGTGGTGTTCCGGAAGCCGTGATGCTGACGAGCTCCTTTTGAACCGCCTCAAGGATTTGTGTGGCACCCGAGGGGTGACTCAACCAGTTACAGAGCTTTTAGGGACTTGAACCTACTCGGAGGCACCTCCGTGCTGGGGCCGAGTGGTGTCTCGTAAGTCGTGATACTGACGAGCTTCTTTTAAATCACCTCGAGGGTTTGTGTGGCACCCAAGGGGCGACTCGACCGGTTACCGAGCTTTTAGGGACTTGAACCAACTCAGGGGCACCTCCGTGTCAGGGCTGAGTGGTGTCCTGGAAGCCGTGATGCCAACGAGCTCCTTTTGAACCACCTCGAAAGTTTGTGTGCCGCCCGAAGGGCGACTTGACCGGTTACAGAGCTTTTAAGGACTTGAATATACTCGGGGGCACCTCTGTGCCGGGGTCAAGTGGTGTCCCATAAGCCGTGATGCTGATGAGCTCCTTTTGAATTGCCTCGGGGGTTTGTGTGCCACCTGAGGGGCAACTCGACTGGTACAGAGCTTTTAGGGACTTGAACCTACTCGGGGGCACCTCCGTGCCATGGCTGAGTGGTGTCCTGGAAGCCGTGATGCCGACGAGCTCCTTTTGAACCACCTTGGTGGTTTGTGTGCCATCCGAGGGGTGACTCGATTGGTTACAGAGCTTTTAGGGACTTGAACCTACTTGGGGGCACCTCCGTGCTAGGGCCGAGTGGTGTTCCGGAAGCCGTGATGCTGACGAGCTCCTTTTGAACCGCTTCGGGGGTTTGTGTGTCACCCGAGGGGCGACTCAACCGGTTACAGAGCTTTTAGGGACTTGAACCTACTTGGGGGCACCTTTGTGCTGGGGCCGAGTGATGTCTCGTAAGCCGTAATACCGATGAGCTCCTTTTGAACCACCTTGGGGGTTTGTGTGCCGCCCGAGGGGCGACTCAATCGGTTATAGAGCTTTTAGAGACTTGAACCTACTCGGGGGCACCTCCGTGCTAGGGCCGAGTGGTGTCCCATAATCCTTGTTGCCGACGAGCTCCTTCTCTGAGATCTGGCCCTTGGGCGCAAGGAGGAATCGACCGAGGTGTTGAAGGAGGCCCTTTATTGATCATAATATGGAGGGATACACTATTGGTAGTATCGGCGAAGGTTATCCACATTCCATGTTCGTGGGATGGGTCGTCCGTCAGTCTCTTCGATTTGGTACGCCCCTTGGTTGAGCGTCTCGGCGATGCAGTAAGGACCTTCCCAATTAGGGGACAGTTTATCCCCCTCCATAGGCTTGGACACCTCAGCCTTTCTTAGAACTAGATCCCTGGGGAAGAATACTTTGGGATGCACCCGATGTTGTAATATTTGGCTGCTTGCTGGCGGAAGGTCGCCATCCGTAGCCGTGCTCGATCGTGGGCTTCATCAATGAAGTCAAGGTTGGCTCTTATCAGGGTGGAGTTGTCTTCTTCATTGTAGAACTACACGCGCGGGCTTGGCAGACCGATCTTGACGAGGATGACCGCCTTGGACCCGAAGACGAGACTAAATGGGGTCTTGCCCGTTGGGGCCTTGGGGTCGTATGTTAAGCCCATAGCACATTGGGAAGCTCTTTTACCCACCGGCCTTTGGATCCATCCAATCGAGTTCTGAGCCCCCTGAGGATGGTACGATTCATGACCTCGGCCTCCCCGCTAGTCTGTGGATGGCCGACAGAGGTGAATTGGTGGCAGATGCCCAATTCGGCACAGAAGGTCTTGAATGTAGTATTGTCGAACTGGCGGCCATTGTCAGTGAAGAGGGTGTGAGGCAGGCCAAAACGGCATATGATTGACTTCTAGAAGAAAGCTTTGACCTTGCTCTCGGTGATTTTGGCTAACGCCTTGACCTCGACCCATTTGGTGAAGTAGTCGATGGCGACAAGCAAGAATCTTCGCTGTCCTGAAGCTGAGGGAAATGGTCCAAGGATGTCCACCCCCCACTGGGAGAAGGGCCATGGGGCCGAGAGTGGGCTCATGGGGACAGATGGCTGACGCTGAATACACGCGTGGCGCTTGCAGCCATCACACTTCTGGACTAACCTGGCGGCGTCCTTCCTTATAGTGAGCCAGAAGTATCCTTGGCAGAGGGCCTTTTGAGCTAGAGACCTTCCCCCCAAGTGATTTCCATATATGGCTTCGTGGATTTCTCTGAGGATGTAGTCGGTGTTGGCAGGTCCTATGCATTTGAGCAAGGGGTAGGAGAACGATCTTCTATATAGCCGTCCGTCTAGAAGGGTAAACTTGGAAGCTCTCCACTTGAGCAACCTAGCTTCGTCACGGTCAGCGAAGAGGGTGCCGTTCGTAAGATAGCGGATGTAGGCATCCATCCAAGTCGGCTCCTGGGCGAGCGGTAGGACCTCCTCTCTGTCTTCAATGTTGGGCCTCTCTAGGTGCTCTATTTAAGCGTCCCTTGTGATGCTGTCGGTGGAGGTGGCCAGGCGGAAAAGGGTGTCGGCCTTGGCGTTCTCACTCCGAGGGATATAGCTGATGCTGAAATAAGTTAGTGGAGAGACCAAAAATAGAACTTTGCCTAGATACTGGGCCATGGTGGGGTCATGCACCTCATACTTTCCATTGATTTGCCTGGAGATGAGTTGCGAGTCGGTGAAAACTCTGAGGCGCCTTACTCCCAATTCCTGGGCCAATCTCAACCCTCCCAGCAGGGCCTCGTACTTGGCCTGATTGTTCGTGGCTTCGGATAGAAACCGAAGGGCACATTCCACCTTCTCTCCATCTAGGCCTGCCAGGATGAGGCCGGCACTGCTTCCCTGGGAGTTTGAGGCACCGTCCACATGGAGGATCCAGGATTCGTCACCGTCTTCCAGCTCGACATCGGGCTGCCTCACGGGAACTTCCTCGGTTGGCTCCCCTACTCAGGTGGACTCAACCAAAAAGTCGGCCAGGACTTGGGACTTCAGAGCCGGCCATGCCTGGAAACAAAGGTCGAATTCTTCCAGCTTGATGGCCCATTTAGCAAGTCGGCCTGAAGTGTCCGGGCGAGCCAGAATGGCTCAGAGAGGCTGGTCCATGAGCATCGCGATAGGGTGAGCTTGGAAATATGGGCAGAGATGCCAGGCGGAGACGATCAGGGCAAAGATGATCTTTTCTATTTTGGAGTACCTAACCTCCGCATCTTGGAGCACCTTGTTGATGTAGTAGACAGGCTTCTGAGTCTCGTCGGCATCGAGGCATACCAAAACGGAACTAATGGCTTCTGGAGAGGCGACGAGATAGAGAAATAAATTCTCCCCGTCCTTAGGCTTCGATAGGAGTGGCGGGGAGGATAGGAATGCCTTCAGCCCATCGAAGGCCTTCTGACAGTTGTCCATCCACTCAAAACTGTTGACCTTTCGAAGGGCTTTAAAGAAGAGCAAGCACCTCTCGGCTGATTTGGAGAGGAAACGACTTAGGGCTGCTACCCTCCCCGTTAGTCGCTGTGCTTCCTTCTTGCTGGTTGGCAGCCTTATGTTGAGGTTGGCGCTGATCTTCTTGGGTTTGCCTCGATCCCCTGTTGGGTCACCATGAAACCTAAGAACTTGCCTACTGTGACACTGAAGGCACACTTCTTTGGGTTCAACTTGACTTGAAAGCGGCAGAGATTGTTGAAAGTTTCTTCCAGGTCGAAGACATGATCGGAGGCACATGCGCTCTTTGTCAACATGTCATCCACGTAAACTTCCATATTCCGGCCCAGTTGATCTTGGAAGACTTTGTTCATCAGCCTTGATAGGTCGCCCCCGTATTTTTGAGGCCGAAGGGCATTACTTTGTAGCAATAAATGCCTTTCTTCATCATGAAGGAGGTGTGCTCCTCATCGCCTGGGTCCATCTTTATTTAATTGTATCCGTAGAAAGCGTCCATGAAACTAAGAAGTTCATGGCCAGAGGTGGAATCCACTAGCTGGTCGATCCGAGGCAGGAGGAAACTGTCCTTTGGGCACGCCTTGTTGAGGTCGGTGAAGTCGATACAGATTCTTCAGCTCCCATTTGCCTTTCGCACCATGACTACATTAGCCAGCCAGCTGGAATAATGTGCCTTTCAGATATGACCGGTGCTGAGCAACTTGTTGACCTCCTTGTCGATGGCCTTTTGCCGCTCAGGGGCAAAGCTTCTCTTTCTTTGGCGAATAGGGCGGTGCTTTGGATCGATGTTGAGCCTATGGGTGATTACCTCCAGAGGAATGCTGGGCATGTTGAACACCGACCAGGCAAATATGTTCGAGTTGGCCCAAAGGAAAGTCAGGAGACAGTCGCGGTCCTTTGGACGAAGGAGTCTGCCTATGCGCACAATCCTCGTTGGGTCATCTCCTAGGGGAAAAGTTAAGAGCCGCTCGGCCGGCTCCCCTCCTTTGCTTGACTCCCTAGGGTCTGGTGCTTTCGAGGCCGGCTCAGCCTTCTGAGGGCTTGATGCTACATGGTAGCAAGGCAGGACCGGACTGACCTCGCCCTGCATCTCACCGACCCCACCGCTGGTGGGGAACTGTATGAGCAAGCGTCGGGTGGAGATGACCGCATCCAAAAGATTGAGGCCCGGTCGTCTGAGAATGGCATTATACGCCAGGGGGACTCGCACAACGAGGAACTTCATGATGAATGTGCTTTGGCATGGCAGCATTCCGGCCGTCACAGGCAAGTAGATTTTGCCTTTGACCCTCACCGAGTCTCCAGTGAATCCCACTAGAGGAGCTGCCACGGGCTGGAGAGAATCAACAGACAAATCCATTCTAACAAATGCATCGTAGGAAAGGATGTCAGCCGAGCTGCCATTATCAACTAATATTCTTTTTACAGGATGCTTGGCGATCATCATTGAAATGACAACGCCCTCATTATTTACATTTTCTACAACTACCAACCCCCTCCTAGGAGCTATGTTATCTGGTGCCTCTTCCCCCCTCGGCCACTTGGATAAAGGAGCCGCCCCTAAGATATCATTCCAACTGTCCGCTCCGTGGGGGTATTATTGATGGCAGCTTGAGCAGGCGGGGGCCCCATGAGGGCCGGCACTAGTGGGGGCACCTTCTGGACATATTTCTCAAGGTAGCCCTGCTGTATGAGCTCCTCGATAGTACACTTCAAGTTGTAGCAGTTGTCGGTGTCATGGCCGTAGTCCCTATGGAAGCGACAATAGTGGCTTTTGTCACGGGAATGCCCTTCCTCAGGGGAGGAGGTCGCTAGAGGTAAGGCTCACCTTCAATCTCCATGAGGATGTGAGAGCGAGGGGCAAGGAGAGGTGTGAGATCTCTTTCCAGAGAGGCGAGGCTCTGACGCTTGTTGTCTGGTTGGCGGGGCGGCTTGGGCCACCGTGGGTGAGAGGATCCACTTGGCTCGGGATGGGCAGGCTTCGGCTTGACCCTCTTGTGGACTCTCAGCGGGTGTGCTTGGCCTCATCCGCATGGATGTACTTTTGGGCTTGGAGGAGAAGGTCGGAGTAGGAGCTGAGGGGCTTCTTGTCTAAAGAGAAAGTGAAGCGGGAAGGGAGGAGCCCCCGCTTTAGTGCCAGCGTCGCCACTACGTCATCTAAGTGGTAGACCTCAAGGGCGGCAGTCTTGAATCGGCCCACAAAGTCTCGAAGTGACTCTCCTTTCTTCTGGCGCATGGAGAAGAGGCTATCAGCAACCCTCGGTATCCTTCGACAGGCATCGAAATGTGCCAAAAATGCCTTTTCCAGCTCCCATAACGAATCGATACTGTGAGGGGCAGACGGGTGTGCCAGGCACGGGTGGCTTGTCGTAGGGTAGCGGGGAAAGCCTTGCACAAGAGGGCATCCGTAGCCCCCTATACTTGCATCAGGGCCTTATAACTCTCGAAGTGGTCGAAGGGATCCGTCGTGCCATCATACAGATCTATCTTAGGGAAGCGGAATCTGAAGGGTACGGGCTCCTTCAATATCTGGTGGGTATAGGAAGGACGAGTGTCATACTCCTCCTCTGGCTGGTTGTTGATCTTTCTGGCGAGCTCGTCCAACCGCCGGTGATACTCGTCTAGGCACTCTTCCTCCTGGCGGCTGATCCCAGGGGCCCTCCTGGATGGCTCAGAGGATGAGGAGGATTAGGATGGAGAAGGACGTGGGAGGTGAGACCTCCGCTTTGGCTCCTCCTGGCGCCGAGGTTTCGGGGAGGACCCACATAAATCACGATCGAGGGAGCACGGCCTCTTAAGGGGCTCTCGACGAGGCTTCTTGGGAGAGGCCCGATAGCAGCCAGCCTTTTGCAGGGGGGATCTCCTGAGGGAGGCTTGCCGATGGCCGGCCTCTCGGTGGGGGGACCTTCCCCTCGCAGACTGCTGGTTGGAGGGGGGAGGAGCAGTCTGGTGTTGGGTGGCCATGGACTGTTGCTCCTGAAGCCCGTGGACCATGGCAGTAAGGGTTTGGACTTGTTGTGAGGGCCGCCAGCTGATCAGCTGGAGCAGTCGCATCTGGTGGCGAGCAGACAGCAGGAGGATCGGCGGTAGGAAGGTTAACTTCCTGCTGCCTAGCTGGTAGGGGATATCCCCCAGGGTAGCTAGTGGAAGCGTTTTGAGCCCGCGTCACCACCATTGCTTAGTGGACAGAGGGGGAACACTGTAGGGTTCGCGTCTTCCTTCTTATCATTTGCTCTCCCTTCTTGTCGCGCCAATCTGATGACGCCCGATGACCAAACTTGAGCGCAGGGAAGACTAAACTGCTTGCTGATGGAATCCTTGCCAGGCCGGATAACCTGCAAGAAGTCCCAAGACCAGAGGAAGCTCCGGTGAGGACCCTCCGATGCTCAAGTTAGCAACCAAGGTCACAGCCGAAGGGGAACTTGAGAGAGCTCCCTAGGGAAGAAAGAGCTCCGAGAATTGGAGTCCTTCTGGAGTGAAAGTGTAAGTGAGCACTTATGTTTCATGTACCTGGGTCCCCAGTAGGCTTACCCTTTTATAGGCAATTGATACCTACACGGGGATTAGCCATATGAAGTTCCGTGAGGGAGAGATGTCTGCAGAACACGTGGAAGTTACATGAATTTGGGCTGGTCAGTAGGTCTTGTTCCATCGGAGGGGAGGAACCGATGGTTGGTGGGCCAAGTCCCATCAGGCGGCAGGGCCAGTTGGTAGGTGGGCCTGGTCCCATCAGGTGGCGGGACCAGTCAGTAGGTGGCCTGGTCCCATCGGCGGCGAGGCCGGGTGGTAGATGGGCCTGGCTATGTCTTGTGTGGGTCAGGGAGTCAGTAGCCTGAATGGCCAGGACCATCTTGAGAAATGGGACTGAGGCGTGGTCGGCCTGGCATGACTGGAGGAGCTAGGGCTGACGCAGGGGAGTCGGAGCCGCCTCGGCATGACTAGAGGAGCTGGGGCTGACGGGGCTGATTTGAGGGAGTCGGGGCCGCTTCGGCTTAGTTGGTCATGTTACTTATTTAATTTTGTCATGATTACTCATGTGGCTTCATTAGCCACATCAGACGGGTCTACAAGGACACCGTGGAGAAAGAAAAGCGATTCCAAATCTTCAAGGACAACTATCAGTTCATCGAATCCGTCAATAAAGCTGGCAATTGCAAGTACAAGCTCGGCCTCAACCAGTTTGCCGACATGACGAATGAGAAGTTCAGGCATTCTCATCTGGAATTCAAGCCCACGCTTATAGGATCCACGGTAGGAAGCTTTCGGTATGCCAACTTCACCGACGCGTCCGAGAGCATGGATTGGACGACCAAAGGTGCTGTTACTTCCGTCAAGGAACAAGGCCCATGCGGTAAGGTTCCCAAAAATAACTTTCAAAAATGGAAACCTCAATCTGGACGTTAATTCTAATTTCAAACATTTATTTATAAAGAATTAAAAAATTGATTCTAATTTCTCCTGTGAAATCTAAAAGAAATTTCAAAATTAAATCCCACCAACCATAAGTCAATGCATCCTAAAAATATAATATTATATTTAATTAATGTTATAATATAATATAATATGTTATCTAGTAATACTATTATTACAATGTATTTTATATATTATATTATAATTTATAATATATATTATTAGCAGAATCAGGAAATCATATTTCGATTTCAACTTCTGCTTCAATGAAACATATTATTATTATCTAACCAACGACAATGATGTAGCATGTTGCTATGCGTTCTCTTCACTAGCAGTCATCAAAGGGATTACTAAGATCAAGACAACAATCTTTTCGCAAGTTTTCGATTGAGAGAAGTTCATCGAAAGATCTTTGATTTGTCGAAAAAGATGATCAGAGACTCACCGACGGTTGAGGAGGTATCTTGGCGACAACAGATTGGCACATTAAGAAGGGGGAAGAACATATTAGAGATACTAGCTTGTAGATCCTTATCTCCTCTAGATCAAAGATGGCGATGATGATGCGCACTCAAGTGACCTCCACCAACCGCATGGGAGAGCCCTCGTGGCAAATTGAGTAGCAGGAGGCTGACCTTCCAGCTCCGCCATTACCATCGCCTTACATCACCCAGCCGGATTAGCTCGCTACCCTCATCCAACCAGTTCAAGCGCTGGTGGCAGCGGTTTAGGAGCTGCATGAGCAGCATTCCGTGGCCATACAACAACAGCTAGGGACATTCGCTCCCCTTGTGGCTGCTGCTCGCACCAGCCATCAATCCACTTGTGGAAGATCTCTTCGTCGGGAGACTCACCGCCGCCATGCCTCACCAATGCATTGCCTAAGTGGCTGTCAAACTCGCCAAAGAGCACCACCACCGTGAGGCCCCAAATTAATGGCTTCAATCTCTTACTCACCGTCCAAATAGCCCTTCCTCTTACGAACGGTGACACGGGAAGGAACCCGAGTGAGGGTAACGATATCTCCCCCCTCCATCTTCTGAGTCATCAGGAAAGGGATCCACTGGTGGACCGATCAATCGCAAGGCAGAGCAACACCTTGATGAGTACAACCACCAACTGGAAGAACAAAGTTGCAGGTTTGCTAACCTGCCGAAAAGCGATTACAACTCTTGCCCCCCCTAACTCGCTGCATCACCGAGGAACAGTCCCTCATTAGTTCCGTCTCCCTCAACTGGATCCATACGACGACACTACGGATCCACTCGATCACCTGGACAGCTTTCGAAGTTGTAGTAATGGACAAATAGCTACATAGAAGGTTGTTCTCCTACCCCTTGATCAAATGCCTAAGTCCAGTCAATGCTGACTATGTTCTCGAAAGATCCACAAAGGCATCTACGAGAACCACTTAGGGGGCAAGTCGCTAGTGTACAAGGCACTTCACCAAGAGTATTACTGGCTCACCATGTGAGAGGATACGGCCAAGTTGGTTCGGAAGTGCGATAGCTGCCAATGACATGCACACATCTAACGGCAGCCCACTTTCCACTTAAGCCAGCTCTCATCCTGTGGCCTTTGCTTAGTGGGGTATGGACATCCTTGGTCAATTTCCCTTGGCATCGGACCAACGGAGGTTCTTACTCGTCACCGTCAACTACTTCACCAAATGGGTCAAATGTTAGGTGCTGGCATGCATCACAAAATGTAAAGTCATTCTTCTGAAAGTCCATCATTTATTGTTTCGGACTACCCCACACCATCATCATTGACAATGGCCGATAATTCAAAATAAGATATTCAATGAATTCTGTGCCGAGTTGAGCATTCGCCATTGGTTTACCTCTATCGGCCACTCAAAAACCAATGAAAAAGCTGAGGTGATGAACATAACCATCCTCCAGGGCCTCGGATCCGGTTGGATGAGTTCAAAGGGAGATGAATGGAGGAGCTTTCGACCATGCTGGGGCTTACCGTACAACTCCAAGGACATAATAAGAGACACCATTCAGCCTTGTCTTCAGGTCAGAAGCAATTATTCCATCGAAATTGGCCTCCCGAGCTTGCGGGTGGAATCACACAACAAAGAAGACAATCCCACACAGTTGAGGTCCAATCTCGATCTCATCGATGAAGCACACAATAAGATACTACAACACTCGTGTGCATCTTAAGACCTTCCGCCCCGGGGATCTCATCCTAAGGCATGCTAAAGTCTTCAAATCAGCAAAAGGAGGTAAACTCTCCCCAAATTGGGAAAGATGTTATCGGATCGCCAAAGCATTTCACAAGGGAGCCCATGAATCAAAAAAGCTCGATGGAAAGCCAATCCCCTGCACATGGAATGCAGAAAATCTTTGCATGTATTACCAATAACATATAAGAATTTATTTGAGGGGGGTAAAAAAGGGGTTTCCGACATACGGTTCCATCATTCAGCCTCCCTATGGATTGAAGATTGACTCTCGACTCCGCATTGGGGGACTATTGTCTAGTCAGCTCACAGTTGAAAGAAATCTACCTCTTAGCTCATAGTTGATGGATGCCTACCTTTCGACTCCGCGTCGGGGATGATTATCAAATTGGCTCACAATTGGAAGAAATCTACCTCCCGGCTCACAGTTGGTGGATGCCTGCCTTGATTGTTCAATCGGCTCACAATTGAAAGAAATCTACCTCCTAGCTCATAGTTAGCAGATGTCTGCCTCCCGACTTGCATCGAAGGATGATTGTCTAGTCAGCTCATAGTTGAAGAAATATACCTTTGACTCATAGTTGGTGGACACCTGCCTTCTGACTCTGTGTCAAAGATGATTGTCTAGTCAGCTCATAGTTGAAAGAAATCTACCTCCCAGCTCACAATTGGCGGATGCTTGCCTTCCGACTCTGCGTTAGGGGTTGATTGTCTAGTCGGCTCTTAGTTGGAAGAAATCTACTCCTAGTGCACATTTGATGGATGCCTACCTTCCGACTCCACATCGGGGGATGACTACTAACTGTTCCGAGTCAGCCAAGGAGATCCAATCAGCCCCCGCTGACTAAAGGCTGCCTCTTGACTCCAAGTTGGGAGATGAATGATGGCTGCTCTTAGTGGCCAAGGAGATATAGTTAGCCTCCGCCAACTAGAGACTACCTCCCGACTCTAAGTCGGGAGATGATTGCTGACTGCTCCCAACTGGCCAAGGGGTTCCAATCAGCCCCCAGCGACTAAAGTCTGCCTTCGGGCTCGAGTTGGGAGATGATCGTTGGCCACCTTCAGTCGGCCTAGGAGCCCCAGTTAGCCCCTCAGCCAAGTCAATAGCCACGGGCTGGCTTCTAGCTAGCTGGCATTCTCTTTAGCTTCAAACCAAAGAATACTTCGCACAAGTCATAACCAGCCTACTTCCAACCTTGCTTGAAGTCCCTCGAGCAAGTGAGTACACAGTTTTGGAAAACATGCAAATGCAGTTACGATGTCGTACAAGGCAGAGGAAAACCATCAATATCTGAAGGAGTTGGAGCTGAAGCTATGCAAAAAGAAGTACAAAGATAAAGAGAAATGAAGAGATACAATCACACACAAGCATCCAAAAAGCAAACACTAGAAGAAAAAAGATTTCTCCATTAAATTTAAAAGTCTATATTACATGATGGACTCAGCCAAAGCCGGACTACAAGGAAAGTATAGAAGCAAGCAATATATACAATATACAAAAAGGAGGTGGACCCTTAGTATTTGGCCAATCCTGTCGAGAAGCTCTTAGATTTGATCGCTTCCACTGCTGCCTGACTATGGTGCCCACCTCTGACATTGTTCAAGAAACAACTTTTTGGACTGACTCTCCTTCGGGCGGTGGTGGCACACTCTCAGCAGTGCCTTCTAGTGTCATGCTTGTGGCACCATTACCATTGCCCCCCTTTGGCTTTGGCGACATGTTGTCGTCTTCAACCTCGATTGCTTTGATCGCCACAATTGATGGCTCCTCCGCTGACTTTTTGGGGTCCTCGGCGGTGATGTCATCTAGGTTTGTGAGGTGCAGAACCCAGGAGACCTTTTTGCATTCCTTAAACCCTTTGAGGAATGCATCGTACACCATATCGCGACTTCATCATTGAAGTTGATAAGCCCATGAAGGCCTCCACGGCCTTGGCAGCCTCGGCTTTGGCGACCTAGGCCTCGGCCCTCACTAGGGAGGTCTCCTCCTTCGCATGGACAACCTCTTCCCTAGCCCGAGCAGCCTCCTCTCTAGCAGCCTCCTCCTTCGTCACCTATGCAATAACCTCGGTGGCTTCGATCTTTGCCTCGGCATCCTTGGCCTTCACCTTCGCTAGCTCCTTCCCTAGTCTGGCTCATTCGAGCTGGCTTCGACCACCATCACCTGGGCCATGAAGTCAGCCCACTTCTCCTTTTCGGTCGCCAAGCACTCGCCTTCTTTTTGGCCTTTTTCTCAACCTTTGTGAGCTAGGCCTCCAACCCTCAGCTCACCTCCAAGTGGGTTGGAGGTCCCGGTCTTGAGCTGCCTTGCGGGTCAGGACGACAACGAGCTCTAACTTTGCATTCTCTACCTAGACAGCCCTATCTCGAGCGACATGGCAAGTCTGGAGGTCCTACCTGGGTGGCCTGCTGGAGGTCCTACCCAGTGGCTTGTTGGAGGCATCCATCATGGAGTCAGAAGGTCCGTCTTCAATCCATGGAGTGACTGAACGATGAAGCAGTATGTTGGAATCTTCTTTGCGAGATGTCCTGGCATTCCAATGAGGTCCTTCCCATTTGAGGAGAGCTTGTCTCCTTCTTTTGACTTGGATGCTTCAACACGCATTGTATGTTAGCAACCTGCCCCCTAAAAAATCATGTCGACTGAAGGTAGGAGGTGCCAATGCCATCGCTCGGGCTCCTTCCTGTGTCACCATTTGTAGGAGGAGGGACTGTTTGGATGGTGAGTGGAAGATTGAGGCTGCTTGGGGGCTTCACGGTAGTGGTGCTTTTGCTGGTGAGCTTGATGGCTATTATGGCAGTGCTTCGGTGAGGCATGGTGGTGGTAAGTCTTTTGGCAGGGAGATCTTCTGCTAGTGAAATGATGGCTGACCTGAGCAGCAGCGTAAGGGGAGTGAAAGCTCCTGGCTTCTGCTATGTGGCCATAGAATATTGCTCCTATAGCTTTTGAACCACTGCCACCAATGGTTGGACTTGCTTGATGATGGCGGTGAGCTAATCGGTTGAGTAGCCTGAGGTGGTGACATTGGTGGAGCAGAGAGGTTGGCTTCGTGTTGCTTAGCTTATCATGAGGGTTCTTTCATGCGATTGGTAGAGACCTCTTGGACTCTTGTCAACATCATCTTTTTTGATGTAAGAGGGATAAGGATCTACATGCTAGCTTGTTGATGATCTATGCTCTACCCTCCTTCTTGGCGCGCTAATCTGTTGACGCTATATCACCTTCCTCGATCGTCTTCGAGCATTCGATTGCTTCTCCAGTGAGCCAAGGATCTTTCGGTGAGCTTCTTTCGATCAGGAGCTTACAAAATGTTCTAGAGATAGAAGATTCTGGCAGAGATCCTTCGATACTCAAATTAGTACTCTGCGCAACAGTCGTGAGCTTAAAAGAAAGCTTGAAAGACTTAGAAAGAATTGCTTAGTGTGAGCGTATGTGTGAGCATTATTGGCTTACTTGGTCGAGGGTCCTCTTACCTATTTTATGGATGTTTGTAAGACTTGAGATGTAACTACCTATCAAAGCATGCACAGTAAAGGTAGTGACAGCAGGGTTTGCTTCCCTCGTGGCATGTTAGAGTTGGTAGGCCAAGTCCCGTCAGATGTGGGTAGTCGCAGCAAAGTTGGTGGGACAGGTCCCATCAGGTATGGGTAGCTGTAGCAGTTTGGTGGGCCTTGTCAAATTTGAGCAACCGTCAGACCTATCTTCCACGTTGCATTTCTGTTGAGATCTTAGATCATGGGAGATCGTGCAAGCAGTCTTCATGGCTGGCTGAGCCATACGAGTTATCTCCATAAGGGATCCCATCGGGAAGGCTGAATAGGGATGTAGCCTGAGTGGCCAAGTCGGGTCCACCTAGAAGGTAGGCTGGGAGCATAGCCTGGGTAAATGAGGCGGGTCCTACCCAGGAGGCTAGCTAGAGTACTCTGAATGGGTGATCCCCACCATTGGTTAGGTGTGATCTCATTGGTTTTATCAGACGATCTCTACCGCTTGTTGTGTGTGGCTCCATTAGCACCATCGGATGATCTCTGCTGTTGGTTGGGTGTGGCTCCATCAGTTCCATCAAGAGCCATGGTGGAATAGTAGCTGACCTCCTCGGCACCCTTCTGCAGAAGCACCATGAAGCAGAGGAGTGCCTTGTGTTGGGATTGTTTCCAACTCAGATTATTTTGGGAAGAGAAATCAAGGTAGAAGAAGGGTTTTCTCTCAAGAAGAAAAAATTAATCTCTTACGTTTCATTAGGCACATCACCATATAAATATTGTTTCTTGTTTCTACGGATAAGCATAATCCTCTTATGATCTTATCCATCTAAGGCTATCCCACCAAAAGATAAAAAGATAGGCTTATTATTCAAAAGCCCAACTCAGACTAAATAAAATAAAATAAAATACTAAAAACTAACAACCATTATATTTAACACTCCCCTTTAATGGTTGTTCTTGGATACCCATGAGATCTCTAAAGTGTATGAATTTCTCCTTGGGTAGTGCCTTGGTGAAGATATCTGTAATTTGGTCTTCAGTCTTCACATACTTGACTTTAATTTCTTTTTCTTCTACCACATCTCTAATGAAATGGTACTTGATTTTGATATGATTGGTGCGGCTATGATATATAAGATTCTTTGTCATAGAAATAGTTGATTTGTTGTCACATAGCAGAGTAGTAGCTTCTTCTTGCTTTTCACCCATATCTTCAAGTATTCTTCTCAACCAAATTATTTTTGTTCTGCCAAAGTTGTTGAAACATATTCTGCTTCAGAAGAAGATAATGCCACTGTATCTTGCTTCTTGGATGCCCAAGATATGATACCTTGCTTCTTCACATAAAGTGTTGGTTTACTTGGACTTTTTAGAAAACCTTTTCCATTGAAGTAGGTGTCAATTTGAGAGTACCATGCTCTGCGTGCTTGCTTCAGCCCATACAATGCTTTCTTCAACTTGTATACCTTATTTTCTTGACCTTTGATAATAAAGCCTTGAGGTTGCTCAACATAAATTTCTTCTTCCAATACTCCATTCAAGAATGCAGACTTTACATCTAGTTGATATAGTTTCCAACTTTTATGAGCTGCTATAGAAATAAGAGTTCTAATTGTATCATGTCTAGCAACAGGTGCAAAAGTTTCTTGATAATCAATACTAGGTAATTGAGAGTATCCCTTTGCTATTAATCTTGCTTTGTGTCTTTGAATAGTGCCATCTGGATTGTGTTTTATTTTATAGATCCACTTCAAGCCAATGACTTCCTTATCACTTGGTTTCTTCACTAATTCCTAAGTTTTGTTCTTGTCAATCATATTGATTTCTTCATGCATTGCTTTGTTCCACTCTTCTTCATGCATAGCATTTTCATAAGTTTCAGGCTCAATCATGCAAAAATTACAAGAAGCATAAATGTCACTTAACCTTCTCATTTTTATAGGAGTAGAATTTGAAGATGGACTTGAACTCGAAGTTGAAAATGGACTTATATTTGGAGAAGTTTGTAGTGAACCTTCAACCTCATTTTCTTTATTTTGAGCATCATGAATTTCTTCATCAAGAGGAATAATATTTTCTTCAACTTTCTTTTGCTTCCAATCCCAATCAACTTTCTCATTGAAAATAACATCTCTTCTTATGATCACTTGATTTTGCTTCAAGCTAAAAAGTTTGTAACCTTTTGATTTAGAACTGTATCCAACAAAGATACATTTTTCACTTACTTCATCAAATTTATGCCTCCTTTCCTTTGGAATATGTGCATAGCACACACATTCAAAAATTTTGAAATGCTTCACTAAAGGCTTTCTACCATACCAGGCTCAAATGGTGTCTTATTTTGAAAAGCTTTTGTTGGACATCTATTCATCAGATAAACTGCTGTATTCACTGCTTCTATCCAATAAGAATTTGGAAGGCCTTTTTCTTTAAGCATAGATCTAGACATCTCAACAATAGTATGATTCTTTCTTTCTACAACACCATTTTGCTCTGGTATATAGCTAACAGTCAATTGTCTTTGTATACCATCATCTTCACAAAATTTCTCAAATTCATTTGAATTGTATTCACAACCTCTATCACTTCTCAGCACCTTGATAATGCCCACTTTATCTTTCCACGTGATTTTAAACTTGAAGTAGATGTTACCTGCATGAGAAGGAGTTTTCATAGGCCTACATATGTCAGTATGAATAAACTCCAATGGTGCTTTGGCTCTCCATACATGCTCTTTTGGAAATGCCTCTCTATGTTGTTTTCCAAGTGCACATCCTTCACAAGGTTCTTCTTTGTCATGTATTGCTGGTAGACCATACACCATATTCTTTTGATATAAACTTCTCAAACTTTGAAAATTCAAGTGCCCAAACCTTTGTGCCATAACCATGACTCATCATTTACCTCCATCTTCCATGCAGCATCTTTTGCATAGTGCAAAATAAGAGGAAAACTTCTACTTTTCTCCATCTTGATATTTGCCATAAGTTGCTTTTTCATCCCTCTGTCATATAACTTGCAAACATATTTTCAAAGTGTACCATATGCCCATGCTCAATCAGCTGTCCAACACTCAAGAGATTTTGCTTCAAATCTGGAACAAGTAAAACATCATGAATGAATTTTCTTCCTTTCTTGGTATTGATTTCAATTGTTCCTTTGCCTCTTGCTTGGACTATTGCAACATTTCCCATCTTCACTTGTGAAATTAAAGAACTGTCAATGTCCACAAAATAGACTTGTCTCCTGTCATGTGATTGCTGCAACCACTGTCAAGATACTACATATTTACTTTGCTCTTCTGCAGTTTGACATGCATATAGTGTGCTTTGCTGACCTTCATTTTCTTCTGAGAAGTGTGCTTGTTCACTTGCTTTATATCTGCAATCTTTTTAAACATGTCCAAACTTTTTGCAATTATAACATTGGGGTTTCCTCCTAAACCAGCAATCTTTTTCAGCATGAGAAGACCTTTTACATATGTTGCACCTTTGTTGAGTGCTCTCATCATATTGCCTTCTTGAAAAATTATTTCTTTATGTTTCTCTACCTCTTCCTTTCATATTTCTTCCTTTTCCTCTACTCTGGTTTTCATCTCTGAATGACTCTCTTTTGACTGGAGCATGACTCGATGATTCTTTTTGAGAATTTTATCAACCACTTTGAGTTTAGATTGAAAGGCACTCTCAATTGTTGATTCTTTATGCCTAAACAATCTTTGCTCATGAGCTTCAAGAGATCCCATTAATTCATGAACACTTAATTTAGAGAGATCTTTAGATTCTTCAACAATTGCAACTATTGTATCAAATTTTGGAGATAAACTAGCCAAGATTTTCTCACATATTCTTCGCTTAGTGATGGTTTCACCATAGCTCTTCATTTGATTAACAGTCTCCATAATTTTGGAGAAGTAATCCTTCAATTTTTTATTTTCTTGCATTCTCAAATTATCTAACTCTCTTCTTAGAGTTTGAAGTTTGATAGCTCTTACCTTTATGTTGCCTTGAAATTCCTCCTGCAAGATATCCCATGCCTCCTTTGATTTGGTGGCTCTAATAATTCTGAAAAAAATTTTCTCAGATACAACTTGTTGGATAAAGAATAGGGCTTTGGCATCCTTCTTTTGTAGTCCTTCAGTTGCTCCTTCTGATTATTTGTTGGATTAACTATGTCTTCGTACCCGTTCTCAACTAGATCCCATACTTCTTATGAAATAAAAAGGGTCTTCATCTTGATGCTCCAATAATCATAATTTTCTTCATAAAAAATAGGGATAGAAGGTTGGTGGATATTCATACCAATATTGCTTGGGGTTGCCATGAATTATTTTTAGAAATATTTCTTCACCGTTTCTTGGTTGATCACCTCGTGGGATAGGCAACGGATCTTTGGTCTTCACGTCCACCTACTAATTAAAGGCTTTCCTTTTCTCCACCAAAGATCCAAAAAAGAAAAAAATCCAAGTCACCGTTTCCGCTCCCTAGCTCCGTTCTCTCGCCAAAAAACAATGCGGAATCATGGCCTCGTGAGATCCAATGCCAAACGCTTGGAAGTTAAATCTCTTTCTTCATGGATTCTTGAACGGATCGTGGACAAGCACGACTTCTTGAACGGAAGACTTTACCACTTCTTGGCTTCTTTTTCTTTTGCTCCAAAAGACTACTTCCGTTGTATAAGAAAGAAAAGGACTTGTGTGCCTTGGAGGCTATTCCCTAACGCCAAATATCAATTTGGAGATCTGACACTTAGAGAAAGGTGGATGGGAAGTCTCTCCTGTGCGGTCAAACCACCTAGCATCTTCAAGCACAAACATCACCGAATTTTTCTTTTCTTTTTTTTGTTGCTTTGGAAAGAGGAAATTGCAGGACGAAGAAATCTGATGGAAGAATTCGTCGGCTACACATGGAAGGAAAGCACCGTATCTTTAGGTCTTCTCATCCTCCTCGCCTTCACCGGCTTTCTTCGCCTTTGTCACCGTTTACAAAATCAAGAAAGAAAGAAAGAAAGATTTCTTTTCTTTCTTTCTTGTTTCTTTGATTTTGCTTTGAATCTGATAGAATCGGGGAACTAGGCTCTGATACCAATTTTTGTTGGGATTGTTTCTGATACGGCTGACCGTCTCCTCTGGGTGATATTATAATCTTTTGCATGATTTTCGAAAATAATGATGTGACAGCAAAACCCAAAAATGGAATCTTGGCTCCGGCCTCCAGCTACAGCCTTTGGCTTCGGCCTCCGGCTCCAGCCTCTAGCTCCGGCCTCCAGCTCCGGCATTTGGCTTCGGCCTTTGGCTCCGGCCTCCAGCTCCAGCATTTGGCTTTGGCCTTTGGCTCCGGCCTCCAGCGACGGCCTTTGGCTCTGGCCTCCAGCGACGGCTCCGGCCCTAACTTGGTGCCTTTCTTGCATACACAATGACCCGCCTCAAGCAACAAATCCTGAGATTCGAGGTCTATTACCATATACCTCGCTCACTGAAATCACGGGCAAGTGCTAGCACGCTCGGCGGTTGCCGCTACAAGCAGCCCTCATCCAGCAATGGCTTAACCACTCGCCGTTCAAGGGAGCTTATCCCAACGAAGAAGATTCAACGGTTCCAACGGAACGAGGTAAACGTGACCCCCCATATAGGTATAAGAAGAGGACCCGAGCTTGATGCAAAGGGGGCTCTCTCTGAATCTCTCAATCTATCTCTCACTACTACAAATCTGAGCGACAAGTTTGCTAATTTGAGCGTCGGAGGGTCCTCATTAGGAACACCGGCCAGGGACTTCTTGTAGGTTTCCAAAGAAGGAAGACGACCTCTCCATCCCATTTGGAAGCCCATGACAAATCTCAGCATGCTCGTCGCTCATCATTGTTGATTTGTCCGCATGAGTTTGGCGCGCCAGGTAGGGGCATCCACACGGAAGGAAGGCAAAAGTTCTTCCTGTGACCCCACCAATTCTGCAAGGAAGACGATGGTAACAACATGAGCACAGGAGGCTTCCTCCAGCCAGGCCGCGGAGCGCATTCTGCGGGCTGAACAATCGAAGGCCAACCTCCGTGTTCCGCCCCCTGCACAGATGAGCCAGCCTGACCGGCTTGAGGTTTTGGCTCACCAGGTCCAGGACCTGATGACAATGGTACGGGGACTGCAAGAACACTGCTTGGCTACTGCACCTCAACCCCCTGCGCCTGGTGAAGGGGTGCGGGGGACAATCCAGTCTCACCAAGGTGGGACCCCACCCGAGGTCTCCCATCACTCACCCCCCGAACCTCGTCACCGAGAGGCCTCAAAGCGACGGTGGTCCCCCTCCCGTCACTCCGGTCGTTTCCACCATCGGCCAGACGAGAAAGAATCTAGACGGGTGCGCTCCTTACACCGGCGATCTTCTTTGGCTTCCTCTTCTGATTCATCTCAAGACGACACCCTCAAGAAGACTACCCGTCGGGCCGAGCAATGGCTCGATGAGTATCATCGATGGTTGAAGAAGCTTAGCCGCCGGATCACTAACCCCCATGGGACGGACTATGAGCTTCGCCCCCCACTTTCCCGATGCATCATGGAGGAATCGGTCCCGCCCCATTTTCATCTCCCCCAACTGGACCCGTATGATGGCACAACGGACCCACTGGACCACCTAGAGAGCTATAAGGTCCTCATGTAGGTCCAGAGAGCGACGGACTCCCTTTTATGTGTCGCTTTCCAGCAACCCTTCGCAAGGCGGCACGTGCATGGTATTCCCACCTGCCTCCGTGCAGCATCAATTCGTTCCGGCAACTCGAGCGATCTTTCCTGGCCTACTTTGATGCGTGTCGGAAGATCCCATGAGTGGTTGATAGCCTATTCGCTATCCAGCAGAGGAGTGGCGAGACCTTGAAGGACTTTGTCGCTCGGTTTAAGGAAGCAGCATTGGAGGTATACAACCTGGATGATTCTGTAGCCACTTTGGTATTAAAGCGAGGACTTCGTCCCTTCAGGTTTGCCTATTCCCTAGACAAGAAGCCTCCGAGTTCTTATGCCGAGCTTCTGAGCCAGACGCAGAAATACATCCATGCTGACGAGGCGAATTCTTCCAGGAGGGAAGCCGACAAGAACACCAGTAAAAAACAACTGTCTACTGAGCATGCTGGAGCACAACCCCAGAAGCCTGAGCCTCCTCACCGCCCAGATCGCTGACCACAGGCGCTTATTCCTAAGGAGCAATTCACTCCCCTCATGGCTCCTATATCTCACATCCTACTAGAGATCGAGGAGGAACCTTATTTCAAGCGTCCGGCTCCCTTGAAATCTAGGACCCCCCGCAACAAGGAGTTTTACTGCCGGTACCACCGAGACTATGGTCATGACACCGAGGACTGCCGCCATCTAAAGAAGGCCATTAAGGAGCTGGTTCAGCAGGGTCACTTGGGCAAATTCGTTCGAAGGGAAAACCTTTCCACTCCAGGTTCATCGGTGCCTCCGACACTTCAGACCAGCATGGACAATGCCCCAACGGAGAAGACCATAGCTATAATTTCCTGGGGGGCAAGTGGTGGTTCAAAAAGACAGCGAGAAGGAATAGATTATGTAATTCCTTTCTTTGGGAAGGATTTAGATGGGGTAGTTAATAAGCATGACGACAGCATCGTTGTATCCATGACCATAGCCAAGTATACTGTAAAAAGAATTTTAGTTGATAGTAGGATTTCGGTGGATGTTTTGAGCTACGAAGCTTTTGTTCGGATGAATCTATTGAAGTCTTCCCTTCGACCCGTCGCCACCCCTCTAATGGGCTTCACTGGAGACTCAGTTAGCATTGAGGGGGAGATCGCCCTCCCTGTCACAACTGGAACCCCTCCATGCCAAAGCACCGTGGTCATAAATTTTTTTGTGGTCCGGGTCCCGTTGGCTTATAATGCTATATTGGGGAGACCAGGATTGAATTTGCTAGATGCTGTGATCTCGACCAAGAGATTATTGGTAAGATTCCCCACCGACGACGGAGTTGGAGAAATGAAAGGAGAACAAAGCCCGCCATCGCTTTGCTATCACTTGTCTCCCAGCCCACTGGAAGCGGCGTCGGCAATAGCCTCTGAGCTGCTCGACCCCCGGGAGCTGGGAAGGAGGGGAGAACCAGCTGAGCACCTCCTGACCCTCCCCTTAGGGGATGACCCAGTAAGGACTGTCCAAGTTGGGGCGTTGCTTCCAGAGGAGGCACATGATCGACTTCTCACTTTTCTGCGTGCCAACACCGACGTCTTTGCATGGTCATCCTCAGACATGTCGGGCGTCCCTGAGGAGGTGATCACTCATCGGCTCAACCTCAGGCTAGAGTATCGGCCGGTCCGACAGAAGAAAAGGAGCTTTGCTCCAGATAGATAGAAAGCTATCGACGAGGAAGTTCGCAAGCTAACGGCTGCAGGCCATATTCGGAAAGTTTATTATTCCGAATGGTTGGCCAACGTGGTGATGGTCTGTAAGACCAATGGAAGCTAGAGAATGTGTGTGGATTTCACCGATCTCAACAAAGCATGCCCTAAGGACAGCTTTCCCCTGCCCTGGATCAATCAACTGGTAGATGCTACATCCGGTCATGAGGTCCTTAGCTTCATGGATGCTTTCTCTGGATACAACCAGATCAGGATGAACCTGGTGGATGAGGAAGCTACCTCCTTCATAACTGAGAAGGGGTTGTACTACTACAGGGTAATGCCTTTTGGGCTAAAAAACACGGGAGCCACCTACCAAAGGTTGATGAATAAAGTCTTCGAAGGCCAGATAGGACGCAATATGGAGGTGTACATGGATGACATGCTGACAAAAAGCGTCCAAGCCACCGACCATATCGCTGACTTAACAGAGACTTTGACAACCTACGCCGGTACCAGATAAAGCTGAACCCACGCAAGTGTGCATTTGGGGTGACAGCCGAAAAGTTCTTGTGTTTCATTGTAACCCGGCGGGGGATCAAGGAAAACTCGGACAAGTTCAAGCCATCTTGGACATGAGGTCTCCCACCAACAAGAAGGAAATACAGCGCCTGACAGGAAGGGTGGCCGCCTTGAGTCGCTTCCTGTCCAAGTCCGCTGAAAGGTGCCTACCTTTCTTCAAGGTGCTCTGCAAGGTCAATGGATTCGAATGGACGAAAGAATGTCAAGAGGCGTTCGAGGAGCTAAAGGAATTCTTATCTACCCCGCCGCTGCTATCCAAGCCAATAGGTGGAGAAGAACTCCTTCTATACCTCGTGGCTTCTCCCGAAGCCGTTAGTTCTGTGCTGGTCCGCATGGACACAAATGGCATGCAAAAGCCAGTGTACTACACAAGCAAGGTACTCCACGATGCAGAGACTAGGTACTCAAAGATTGAGAAGATTATCTTCGCATTGATCGTGTTTGCCCAGCATCTGCGGCCATACTTCGAAGCCCACCTGATCACGGTGATCACAGACCAACCTCTAAAGACAGTTCTCGCTCGCCTGAATACTTTCGGCCAATTGGCAAGGTGGGCGCTTAAGTTGGAGGAATTCGATCTGTCTTTTCTCCCTCGGTCAGCCATGAAATCTTAAGTCTTGGTGGATTTTTTGATCGAATGCACTTAGGGAGAGGAGCAACCTGAAGAACCTTCTATGAGCTCCCCGCCTCTCAGAACTAGTGATGATGAATGGGTTCTTCATGTAGATGGGGCATCAAATTCTCAAGGGAGCAGAGCAGGCCTCATCCTGGCCAACTTGGATGGAATTGTAGCTGAGTGTGCACTTTGCTTCCTCTTTCCAGCCACCAATAATCAGGCGGAGTATGAAGCCCTGCTGTCTAGATTAAGATTAGCCCGAGAGCTCGGGGTAAAATGCCTTAGGGCGTTCACTAACTCCCAATTGGTCGCTGGCCAAATCGCAGGGGAATATGAAGCAAGGGATCCCATCATGTCCTGCTACTTAAGTATGGTGCAATCGCTAGCTTCTCTCTTAGCTTACTTTAACATCAGCTACATCCCTCAACAGGAGAATGCTAGAGCCGACGCCTTATCCCATCTTGCCACCTCAGCTGATGGGACGCTGGGAAGAGCTTATGTTGAGCACTTGGAGGCCCCGAGTATTGATGCAACAAGAGAAAACTCTACCGGTCGGGCAGGAGCCTTCCTTGATGGACGTGTATGTTTGGTACTTTGCCGATGGTATCCTTCCAGAAGACCCAGCCGAGGCCAAGAAACTCAAAAGGCGGGCCCCAAAGTTTTTCATAATGGAGGGAAAACTCTATCGAAGGTCGCTCTCATACCCAATTCTCAGGTGTGTTGGCCCTACCGAAGCGGATTATATCCTGCGAGAGATACATGAAGGTATATATGGAAGCCATCTGGGGGGCAGAGCTCTCGCGTACAAAGACCTACGGCAGGGGTATTATTGGCTAACAATGAAGGAGGATGCATCCAAACTTGTTAAAAGGTGTGACAGCTGCCAGCGCCATGCTAACATTCAACATCAACCGGCGTCACAGCTGACCCCCCTGGCCGCACCTTGACCCTTCGCCCAGTGGGGCATGGACATCCTGAGACCATTCCCTCCAGCCTCCGGACAACGCAAGTTCCTAGTGGTGGCAGTTGACCATTTCACCAAGTGGGTCGAGGCGGAGGCTCTCGCTAAGATCACGGAGGGTAAAATAAGGTCTTTCTTCTGGAAGTCTGTGGTGTGCCGGTTCGGGCTACTGCACACCCTCGTTACTGACAACGGCCGACAGTTTGACAACATGGCCTTTCAGGAATTATGCGTGGGCCTAGGCATCCATCATCGATTCACCTCTGTGGGGCACCCCTAGATCAACGGTGCAGCCGAGGTGACCAACCGCATCATCCTCCAAGGGCTCAGGGCACGGCTAGATGGCTACAAAGGGCGCTGGGTGGAGGAACTCCCCAGTGTATTGTGGGCCTACCACACGACGCCACGAGCCCCTATCGGGGAAACTCCTTTCAGTCTGGTCTTTGGAACCGAAGCTGTCATTCCGATGGAGATAGGAGTTCCCAGTCCCCGGACAAAATTATACCACGAAGAAAGCAACTCAACCAGCTGCGAGCCGATCTAGATTTAGTAGAGGAACTGCGAGACCAAGCGCAACTTCGCATGGCAGCTTTCCATCAGCGAGCAGCCAAATACTATAATGCTCAAGTACGATCCAAGACGTTCTGCTCTGGAGACCTCATTCTACGAAGAGCTAAAGTATCAAAGCCAACAGAGGGGAGCAAGCTGGCACCGAAATGGGAAGGACCATACTGTGTCAAGGAGGTACTTCACCACGGGGCATACAAAGTTGAAGGGCTAGACGGGAAACCGCTTCCTCGCACCTGGAACGCTGACAATTTACACCGGTATTATCAGTAATGTGTTATCTTCATTAATTTGAATCTACTTGACAGATTGTTGTTCGAAATGTTCGCATTATTCTTGAGTGATTATGCTTGGCAATAAAGACCGGCCCCACGCCGGCACCAAAGACCGGCTCCGCGTCGGTAATTGAGACCGGCGCTCCGTGTCGGCACCAAGGACCAGCTCCGCGTCGGCAATAAAGATCGGCCCCGCGCCGGCACCAAAGACCGGCCCCACGTCGGCACCAAAGATCGGCTCCGCATCGGCAATTGAGACTGGCACTACGCGTTGGCACCAAGGACCAGCTCCACGTTGGCAATTAAGACCGGCACCCCGCGTCGGCACCAAAGACTGGCCCCACGCCGGCACCAAAGACTAGCTCCGCGTTGGCAATTGAGACCGGCGCTCCGCGTCAGCATCAAGGACTGGCTCTGCGTCGGCAATTAAGACCGGCGCCCCGCATCGACACCAAAGACTGGCTCCATGTTGGCAATTAAGACCGGTGCCCCGCATCGGCCCCAAAGACCGGCTCCGCGTCGGCAATTAAGACCGGCGCCCCGCGTCGGCACCAAAGACCGGCTTCCTGCATCGATAATTGGGGACAACGTCTCGGTGCACAGTCCCATTCCGCGCGACATATCTAACGAGGCAATAAGCGTTTCGTGGCTTCGCGCCTGCACGAGCAGGGTCTTGTACTACCTACTGTTCTCAACTGTCGTCTCTACAACCGAAATTGATCCCGCATCAGTTTCCTAAGGTGTCGTGTTTTTCATCCATTGGTTGGTGATTCGTGACAACTCACACAGCCAAAGCTGATTATGACCAAAGGCACGCGATGAGGATTAAAATATTCATTGATGGTTAAAAGTTTACAAAATTGCCGATCTGACTCGAGCTTGGAGCAATACAAAAAAAAAACTAAGTGATACGACTGACCGTCTCCTCTGGGTGATATTATAATCTTTTGTACGATTTCCAAAAATAATGATGTGGCAGCAAAACCCAGAAATGGAATCTTGGCTCTGGTCTCCAGCGACGGCCTTTGGCTCTGGCCTCTGGCTCCGGCCTCTAGCTCCGGCATTTGGCTTCGGCCTTTGGCTCCGGCCTCTAGCTCCGGCATTTGGCTCCGGCCTCCAGCGATGGCCTTTGGCTCCGGCCTCCAGCTCCGACCTCCAGCTTCTGTCTCCAGCTCCGGCCTTTGGCTCTGGCCTCCAGCGACGGCTCCGGCCCTAACTTGGTGCCTTTCTTGCATACACAATGACCCGCCTCAGGCAACAAATCCCGAGATTCAAGGTCTATTGCCATGTACCTCGCTCACTGAAATCATGGGCAAGTGCTAGCACGCTCGACGGTTACCACTACAAGCGGCCCTCATCTAGCAACGGCTTAACCACTCGCCGTTCAAGGGAGCTTATCCTAACGAGGAAGATTCGATGGTTCCAATGGAACGAGGTAAACGTGACCCCCCAGATA
The DNA here is from genome assembly GCA_900491605.1 of Calamus simplicifolius. Taxonomy (NCBI): domain Eukaryota; kingdom Viridiplantae; phylum Streptophyta; class Magnoliopsida; order Arecales; family Arecaceae; genus Calamus; species Calamus simplicifolius. Next base: position 217,120 of record UESW01001729.1, on the reverse strand, counting down.
GGTATAAGAAGAGGACCCGAGCTCGATGCAAAGGGGGCTCTCTCTGAATCTATCAATCTATCTCTCACTACTATAGAATTGAGTGACAAGTTTGCTAATTTGAGCATCGGAGGGTCCTCACCGGGAACACCGGCCGGGGACTTCTTGCAGGTTTCCGAAGATGGAAGACGACCTCTCCATCCCATTTGGAAGCCCACGACAAATCTCAGCATGCCCGTCGCTCATCATTGTTGATTTGTCCACATCAGATTGGCGCGCCAGGAAGGGGTGTCCGCATGGGAGAAAGGCAAAAGTTCTCCCTGTGACCCCACCAATTCTGCAAGGAAGACGATGGTGACAACACGAGCATAGGAGGCTTCCTCCAACCAGGACGTGGAGCGCATTCCGCGGGCTAAACAATCAGAGGCCAACCTCCATATTTTGCTCCCTGCACAGATGAGCCAGCCTGACCGGCTTGAGGTTCTAGCTCACCAGGTCCAGGACCTGATGACAATGGTACGGGGACTGCAAGAACACTGCTTGGCTACTGCACCTCAACCCCCTGCGCCTGGTAAAGGGGTGCGGGGGGCAATCCAGTCTCACCAAGGTAGGACCCACCCGAGGTCTCCCATCACTCACCCACCGAACCTCATCGCCGAGAGGCATCAAAGCGACGGCGGTCCCCCTCCCGTCACTTCGGTCATTCCCACCATCGGCCAAACAAAAAGAATCCAGACGGGTGTGCTCCTTACGCCGGCGATCTTCTTCGGCTTCGTCTTCTAATTCATCTCAAGACGGCACCCTCAGGAAGACTACCCGTCGGGCCGAGTAATGGCTCGATGAGTATCATCGATGGTTGGAGGAGCTTAGCCGCAGGATCACTAACCCCCATGAGACGGACTATGAGCATCGCCCCCAACTTTTTCGGCGCATCATGGAGGAATCGGTCCCGCCCCATTTCCGTCTCCCCCAACTGGACCCGTACGATGGCACAACGGACCCACTGGACCACCTGGAGAGCTACAAGGTCATCATGTAGGTCCAGAGAGTGATGGACTCCCTTTTATGTGTCGCCTTTCCAGCCACCCTTCGCAAGGCAGCACGTGCATGGTATTCCTGCCTGCCTCCGCGCAGCATCAATTCGTTCGGTAACTCGAGCGATCTTTCTTGGCCCACTTTGATGCGTGCCGGAAGATCTCATGAGTGGCTGATAGCCTATTTGCTGTCCAGCAGAGGAGTGGCGAGACCTTGAAGGACTTTGTCGCTCGGTTTAAGGAAGCAGCATTGGAGGTATACAACCTGGATGATTCTGTAGCCACTTTGGCATTAAAGCGAGGACTTCGTCCCTCCAGGTTTGCCTATTCCCTAGATAAGAAGCCTTCGGGTTCTTATGCCGAGCTTTTGAGTCGGGTGCAGAAATACATCCGTGTTAACAAGGCGGATTCTTCCAGGATGGAAGCCGACAAGAACACCAGTAAAAAATCACCGCCTACTGAGCATGTCGGAGCACGACCCCGGAAGGCTGAGCCTCCCCACCGCCCAGATCGTTGACCACAGGTGCTTATTTCTAAGGAGCAATTCACTCCCCTCATGGCTCCTATATCTCACATCCTACTAGAGATCGAGGAGGAACCTTATTTCAAGCGTCCAGCTCCCTTGAAATCTGGGACCCCCTGCAATAAGGAGTTTTACTGTCGGTACCACCGAGACTATGGTCATGACACCAAGGACTGCCGCCATCTGAAGAAGGCCATTGAGGAGCTGGTTCAGCAGGGTCACTTGGGCAAATTCGTTCGAAGGCGAAACCTTCCCACTCTAGGTCCATCGGTGCCTCCGATACTTCAGACTGGCGTGGACAATGCCCCAACGGAGAAGACCATAGCTATGATTTCCTGGGGGGCAGGTGGTGGTTCAAAAAGACAGCGAGAGGGAATAGATTCTGTAATTCCTTTATTTGGGAATGATTTAGCTGGGGTAGTTAATAAGCATGATGACAGCGTCGTTGTGTCCATGACCATAGCCAAGCATCCTATAAAAAGAATTTTAGTTGATAGTGGGAGTTCGGTGGATGTTTTGAGCTACGAAGCTTTTGTTCGGATGAATCTGTTGAAGTCTTCCCTCCGACCCGTCGCCACCCCTCTAATGGGCTTCACTGGAGACTTGGTTAGCATTGAGGAGGAGATCGCCCTTCCTGTAACAGCTGGAACCCCTCCATGCCAAAGCACCGTGGTCATAAATTTTCTTATGGTCCGGGTCCCGTTGGCTTATAACGCTATATTGGGGAGACCAGAATTGAATTTGCTAGATGTCATGATCTCGACCAAGAGATTATTGGTAAGATTCTCCACCGATGATGGAGTTGGAGAAATGAAAGGAGAACAAAGCCCTCCATCGCTTTGCTATCACTTGTCTCCCAGCCCACTAGAAGCGGCGTCGGCAATAGCCTCTGAGCTGCTCGACCCCCGGGAGCTGGGAAGGAGGGGAGAACCAGCCGAGCACCTCCTGACCCTCCCCTTGGAGGATGACCCGGCAAGGACTGTCCAAGTTGGGGCATTGCTTGCAGAGGAGGCACGTGATCGACTTCTCACTTTTCTGCGTGCCAACACCGATGTCTTTGCATGGTCATCCTCAGACATGCCGGGCATTCCTGAGAAGGTGATCACTATCGGCTCAACCTCAGGCCAGAGTGTCGGTCGGTCCGATAGAAGAAAAGGAGCTTCGCTCCAGATAGATAGAAAGCTATCAATGAGGAAGTTTGCAAGTTAATGGCTGCAGGCCATATTCGGGAAGTTCATTATCCCGAATGGTTAGCCAACGTGGTGATGGTCCATAAGACCAATGGAAGCTGCCCTAAGGACAGCTTTCCCTTGCCCTGGATCGATCAACTGGTAGATGCTACATCCGGTCATGAGGTCCTTAGCTTCATGAATGCTTTCTCTGGATACAACGAGATCAGGATGAACCAGATCAGGATCGATCAACTGGTAGACGCTACATTCCGCGCGACATATCTAACGAGGCAATAAGCGTTCCATGGCTTCGCGCCTGCACGAGCAGGGTCTTGTACTACCTACTGTTCTCAACTGTCGTCTCTACAACTGAAATTGATCCCGCATCAGTTTCCTAAGGAGTCGTGTTTTTCATCCATTGGTTGGTGATTCACAAAAACTCACACAACCAAAGCTGATTATGACCAAAGGCACGCGATGAGGATTAAAATATTCATTGATGGTTAAAAGTTTACAAAATTGCCAATCTGAGTCGGGCTTGGAGCAATACAAAAAAAAAAAAAACTAAGGGTCATTTGGGGCTGGTTCATCGTCTTCAGGGACTTCATCTGGCTCCAGTCCCTCAATATCCTCGAGGTCGTAGAGTTCTTGGATTTTTTCCTTGCAGTCTTGGAAGCCGGCCTCGTAAGCGAATGCCGTTGATTTGGCTAACTCCTTATTAAAGGCTTTAGACTTCCTGAAATCCTCCATGGCCTCTGCAGCCCCTTTCTCCGCCTCGAGGGTTTTTCGCTCGGCCTCGACGGCCTACCTCTTGGCTTTAGTCACCGCCGCCTCCAAATCGGCAATCTTGGCGTTAGACTGGCGGGCAACCTCTTTGGCTGCATCTATTTCAATGGAGGCAAAATCCAATCGATTCTTCAAAACGCACATTTCTGATTCCACTGCCTCCAGCCTCTCCTCGGCCTTTCTTTGATTCTCTTCGGCCACCTGGGCGTTATCCAGCTCATTGGCTGCACGACGCTGGGCAACTTCCAGCGCGTACTCTACCTTCTCAGCTCTCAGCCGGATGGCTTCAACTTCGCCCTTTAAGGTGGCCCAGGTATCCTCCAAGGCCATCTCTGCCTTTTTTGCCCTAGCCTGGAGTGATATCATCTCCTCCCGTGACTGGTCGAAAGCAACATCACTCAGGGTCCAAAGGTCCCTCATGGCGATCAGAGAGTTCAGCGCCTGGACCGAATGTCGATGTTAAAAAAAAACAACAACATAACAAACAAAACAAAGAGGAAAAGGATGATGGGGCAAAAGCTCACCCAAAGATGTGCCAGAGACGCCTCGCGGAAGAAGGTGGCCCTCCCCTGATGCTGGAGAAACTCCTGCACCTCTACCATGGATGCTTCGTCTAATGCCCGCTCGGTCCAGCGGCTGTGGTTTGCAAAAAGTGATTGAAAGGATGGATCGACGCCCCTCCTTTCCCCTAGCACGGGGGCCATGGGTGAGGAATCCACCTCTGACTCTACTGCCTCCGGCCCCTTGGCTGGTGGAGGCGCTTTGGTTATTGCCCCTATGGGGGGCACGATAACTGCTGGAGGTGGCCTTATTGTTGCAGGGACCTGCTCCATCTCCACGGCTTCAGGCAGGGGTGACGACACTTTTGCGACCTGCTCTGGAGAGGGATCAAGCAGAATGACAGGAGGAGCGAGAACTGAAGGTGATCTTCTTTCTCCTATTTGACTCTGCCCGACCTCCTCGCTGACCTCGGCTCTTACCGTGTCTTTCCTAGTGGGCTCATCGACTTGGGCTCTGGCTGCCTCGCACACGTGCAGGGGATCCACAACTTTGGCCCTTTTAGCATCGGCCTCACCAGCGTCGGCCCATCCAGTGTCGGCCTTCTTCGAAACCTTAGCGCGCAGGGGCTTCACAACTTTAGCCCCTTCAGGGCCGGCCCTCCCCGCGTCGGCCCTACTTGGAATTTTGGCGACGGTCCTCCTCTCAACAAGGGACTCATTCCCCGTTGCCTTCCTCTTCTTAGTGACCGCCTGCCTGAGCTTGCGAAGCGATGGCGTCATCCCTATAAAGGCAGGAGATGAGTTAAAAAAAAAGAGGAAGAGAGAGAAGAAAGAAGGAAAAAGGTGAGTAATCATGTGCTCACCACCAGAAGGGATTAAGCCAGCGAGACGAAGGTTTTCATCAACCAGAAGCTTATTGCATCAAGGGACATCGGCAGTCAGAAGCTGCCCGAATGCCATTCGATCCCTTGAGAGAATAGAAGAATCCATATTGGCATCAATGTTGGGTGTCCCCCAGCTTCCACTCACCCCTTCGATATCAGCAAAAAAGAACTTATCCTTCCACCCTTTAATGGAGGTGGGAAGGTATAACTTAAGGATCCTAGTGGGCCTGGGAGTAAAGGACCACCAACCTGATTACTTGTGAAGGGTATAAAAACTGCGGAATAAGGAGATGCTGGCCTCTATGCCTTATAGGTGACAGAGAACCAGAAAGCCAACGATGGTTCGGATTGGTTAGGGACTAACTGGGAAGGTGTTAAAGAATATCGGTCCAGAAGGTTAAGGATGAAAGGGAGGATAGGTAATCAAAGTCCTGCCTTAAAGAAGGCTCCGTACAAGGCAACTCTTCCAGGACGGAAAGAGGTTACCCTGTCATCAGGAGTGGGGTAGGATAGACGTAGGTTTGGCAGAAAACTATACTTGGCTTGTAGGTTTACTATGTCTTGAGTAGACATAGTGAAGCGGTCCCCTCGGGAGACTCCTTGACAGCGCTAGAAGAACCAGCAGCTGCCGGACGGCTCCGGGCGAAGGTCTGCCCACCGGTCAGATGACTCCCGGTTATGGGGCGTCTGATCGGTTGCCGCTCTGGCGAAGAGTGGTCGGAGGATGGGGTAGACCATTGACTTGGTAAGGAAGCGGAAGGCTGAGAAGAAGTTGGGGAATGACCCCCGGAATCGGAGATAGAACAAGAAGGCCAGGAAGCCAAGGAGACTAACCTGAAAAACTTGAGCTAAGATCGAAGGAGCACAAAGAGAGAACAAACACGGGAGGCGGACGAACGCTTTGCAGACTCGAGAGGAAGCAGTAGCGTAAGAGAAGGGAGAATGGGAAGATAAGGACAATTTTGTCCTCTTATAGCCCCATTTCAAATCATCCCATGGCCGTCCGTTCTGGCTATGCGTCCACCTTCAAATAGAAGGTGCTTCGGCGGCCTACCGGCGCGAAAAACACGAAAAGCTCCACCAATAGGGAGATGGCGGTGGCCTTACCATAATGATGACGCTTGCCTTTTTATAACTCACTACTCGAGGGAAATCCTATCCAATCCCAACAGCACGAACAGACGAAATGATGGCGCGAATGTCAGCCGCCAGTGGATATTAACACCCCTTTCGCTGGTGATTGTGTGCTCACTCATCTCAGGGGCGGGGGGTCATCTGATATGGCTAACCATCTCCTCTGGGTGATATTATAATCTTTTGCATGATTTTCAGAAATAACGATGTGACAATAAAACCTAGAAATAGAATCTTGGCTCTGGCCTCCAGTGACGGCCTTTGGCTCCGGCCTCCGCCTCCGGCCTCTAGCTCCGGCCTCCAGCTCCGGCATTTGGCTTTGGCCTTTGGCTCCGGCCTCCAGCTCCGGCATTTGGCTTCGGCCTTTGGCTCCGATCTCCAGCTCCGGCCTCCAGCTCCGGCCTTTGGCTCCGGCCTCCAGCAACGGCCTTTGGCTCTGGCCTCTAGCGATGGCTCTGGCCCTAACTTGGTGCCTTTCTTGCATACACAATGACCCGCCTCAGGCAACAAATCCCAAGATTCGAGGTCTATTGCCATGTACCTCACTCACTGAAATCACGGGCAAGTGCTAGCACGCTCGGCGGTTACCGCTACAAGCGGCCCTCATCCAGCAACGGCTTAACCACTTGCAGTTCAAGGGAGCTTATCCCAACGAGGAAGATTCGACAGTTCCAACGGAACATGGTAAACGTGACCCCCAGACAGGTATAAGAAGAGGACCCGAGCTCGATGCAAAGGGGGCTCTCTCTGAATCTCTCAATCTATCTCTCACTACTACAGAACTGAGTGACAAGTTTGCTAATTTGAGCGTCGGAGGGTCCTCGCCGGGAACACCGGCCGGGGACTTCTTGTAGGTTTTCGGAGAAGGAAGACGACCTCTCCATCCCATTTGGAAGCCCACAATAAATCTCAGCATGCCCGTTGCTCATCATTGTTGATTTTTCCACATCACTAAGGGTCATTTGGGGCCGGGTCATCATCTTCAGGGACTTCGTCTGGCTCCAGTCCCTCAATATCCTTGAGGTCGTAGAGTTCTTGGATTTTTTCCTTGCAGTCTTGGAAGCCGGCCTCATAAGCGAATGCCGTCGATTCGTCTAACTCCTTATTAAAGGCTTTAGACTTCCTGAAATCATCCACGGCCTCTACAACCCTTTTCTCTGCCTCGAGGGTTTTCCGCTCGGCCTCGATGGCCTCCCTCTTGGCTTCAGTCACCGCCGCCTCCAAATCGGCAATCTTGGCGTCGGACTGGCGGGCGACCTCTTTGGCTGCATCTATTTCAATGGAGGCAAAATCCAATCGATTCTTCAAAATGCAAATTTTTGATTCCACTGCCTCCAGCCTCTCCTCGGCCTTTCTTTGCTTCTCTTCGGCCACCTGGGCATTATCCAGCTCATTGGCCGCATGACACTGGGCAACTTCCAACGCGTACTCTGCCTTCTCAGCTCTCAGCCGGATGGCTTCAACTTCACCCTTTAAGGTGGCCCGGGTATCCTCCAAGGCCATCTCTGCCTTTTCTGCCCTAGCCTGGAGTGATAGCATCTCCTTCCGCGACTGGTCAAGAGCAGCATCACTCAGGGTCCAAAGGTTCCTCATGGCAATCGGAGAGTTCAGCGCCTGACGAAATGTCGATGTAAAAAAAAAAAACAACAACAACATAACAAACAAAACAAAGAGGAAAAGGATGATGGGGCAAAAGCTCACCCAAAGATGTGCCAGAGACGCCTCGTGGAAGAAGGTGGCCCTCCCCTAATGCCGGAGAAACTCCTGCACCTCTACCATGGATGCTTCGTCTAATGCCCGCTCGGCCCAGCGGCCGTAGTTCGCCAAAAGTGATTGGAAGGATGGATCGACGCCCCTCCTTTCCCCTAGCATGGGGGCCACAGGTGAGGATTCCGCCTCCGACTCTACTGCCTCCGGCACCTTGGCTCGTGGAGGAGCTTCGGTTGTTGCCCCTATGGAGGGCACGATAACTGCTGGAGGTGGCCTTATTGTTGCAGGGACCTGCTCCGTCTCCGCAGCTTCGGGCAGGGGTGACGGTGCTTTTGCGACCTGCTCTGGAGAGGGATCGAGCAGAATGACAGGAGGAGCGGGAACTAAAGGTGATCTTCTTTCTCCTATTTGACTTCGCCCGACCTCCTCGCTGACCTCGGCTCTTACCATGTCTTTCCTGGCGGGCTCGTCGACTTGGGCTCTGGCTGCCTCGCATACGTGCGGAGGATCCACAACTTTGGCCCTTTTAGCATCGGCCTCACCAGCGTCGGCCCGTCCAGTGTCTGCCTTCTTTAAAACCTTAGTGCGCAGGGGCTTCACAACTTTAGCCCTCCAGCGCCGGCCCTCCCCGCGTCGGCCCTCTTTGGAATTTTGGCGACGGCCCTCCTCTCAGCAAGGGACTCATTCCCCGTTGCCTTCCTCTTCTTAATGACCGCCTGCCTGAGCTCGCGAAGCGACGGCGTCATCCCTATAAAGGCAGGAGATGAATTAAAAAAAAAGAAGAAGAGAGAGAAGAAAGAAGGAAAAATGTGAGTAATCAAGTGCTCACCACCAGAAGGGATTAAGCCGGTGAGACGAAGGTTTTCATCAACCCGAAGCTTATTGCATCAAGGGATATCAGCAGTCAGAAGCTGACCGAATGCCATTCGATCCCTTGGGAGAATAGAAGAATCCCTATTGGCATCAATGTTGGGTGTCCCCCAGCTTCCACTCACCCCTTCAATATCAGCAAAAAAGAACTTATCCTTCCACCCTTTAACGGAGGTGGAAAGGTACAACTTAAGGATCCTAGTGGTCTGGGAGTGAAGGACCACCAACCCGATTGCTTGCGGAGGGTATAAAAACTGTGGAATAAGGAGATTCTGGCCTCTATGCCTTGCAGGTGACAGAGAACCAGAAAGCCAATGATGGTTCGGATTGAGTTAGGGACTAACTGGGAAGGTGTTAAAGAATATCGGTCCAGAAGGTTAAGGATGAAAGGGTGGATAGGTAATCGAAGTCCTGCCTTAAAGAAGGCTCCGTACAAGGCAACTCTTTTAGGACGGGAAGAGGTTACCCTGTCATCAGGAGCAGGGTAGGATAGATATAGGTTTGGCGGAAAACTATACTTGGCTCGTAGGTTTACTATGTCTTGAGGAGACATAGTGGAAGCAGTCCCCTCGGGGGACTCCTTGATAGCGCTGAAAGAACTAGCAGCTGCCGGACGGCTCCGGGCGAAGGTCTGCCCACCGGTCAGATGACTCCCGGTTTTGGGGCATCTGACCGGCCGCCGCTCTGGCGAAGAGTGGTCGGAGGATGGGATAGAACATTGGCTTGGTAAGGAAGCGGAAGGCTAAGAAGGAGTTGGAACGACCCCCGGAATCAGAGATAGAACAAGAAGGCAAGGAAGCCATGGAGACTAACCTGGAAAACTTGAGCTAAGATCGAAGGAGCATGAGGAGAGAACAAACACGGGAGGCGGACGGACGCTTTGTAGACTCGAGAGGAAGCAGTAGCGTAAGAGAAGGGAGAATGGGAAGATAAGAATGATTTTTTCCTCTTATAGCCCCATTTCAAATCATCCCATGGCCGTCCGTTCTGGCCATGTGTCCACCTTCAAATGGAAGGCGCTTCGGCGGCCTACCGGCGCGAAAAAAATGAAAAGCTCCACCAATAGGGAGATGGCGGTGGCCTTACCACAATGATGACGCTTGCCATTTTACGATTCACTACTCGAGGGAAATCCTCTCCAATCCCAACAGCTCAAACAGACGAAATGATGGCGCGAAAGTCAGCCGCCCAGTGGATATTAACACCCCTTTCGCTGGTGATTATACGCTCACTCATCTCAGGGGCGGGGGTGATAGAGATATAGACTAAAAGATATGCTTTATGTTATGTCTTTACATTTTAATGAGAATTCATTTTGAGCAATGTGTGCCATTTACTATATATATGTGCATGTGTCTAGTATTCACAAAGAGTATTTGATCTAGTGTGTAGAGTACGGCTTACACACAGAAGACTAGATCATCGGTTCTTTTGGAATACAAGTTTATTGTTCACAGTTTTAGATGGAATTGGACACACCATCAGTAGAACTGTAGCACAAATTTTAGTAGGTCTGTCTTGACTACGGGGAATGGTTTATTCTAACTATTTGTGCTAGTACACTTTGTGTGTATTGAACAGGACCCAGTTGAGTTGATTATTTTATACTGACTTTATAAAATAATTTAGAACTCATGAATATTATGATTACTTATGCTCTTAATCTGAATTCTATTACTAGACACGTGTATGTAGTGATTATTGCTTTGATTACACATAGAGTGAGATTCTATATGAGTCAATAATCTCAGTGGGTTGGGCAATAACATTATATATATGGTGAACATTAATAGTTGAAGGAATCCACGTCCGGTTAATTTGGACTGATGATATCCCCTTGAGAAAGCTTATAAGTTTTGATCGTATCAAATCTTGCAAGTGGATTTTGAATCCGATACATCAAATAAGTTAAGTGGATAAGTCTCAAGGATAATAACAGCCAATTAAATTATATTGTCAGTATTTAAATTTAATTGGTGGATATCTGTAATCTTAACGTGGGGAGATAATAAGTATTTAATATTAAGGCTCGAAAATATAAATTCGAATATGATTAGGAGTACAATTATAATTCTTTAGTGGAATGAATTATAATTTACGTAATTAAATCCTAACCCGGGATAGGATTAGGAGATTTAATTACGTGGGAAGTCCTTTTCATATTTGCCTATTTGGTCCCTGTTGTAGCCCTATAAATACCCTCTCAATTGGTTGCTAGGGTTAACGCTTTTGAGAAAAAAGAAAAGCAAGAAACCCTAGGTCGGCCGAGAGAGATCCCACCATCTTGTGAGAGAAGCAGGTATTTCGGGAATACGGCGGAAGGCCAAAAGGTTGAGGTCGAGCAATCAAATCAAGTGTTCCAGCGTTCAAGTCTGAAGGTATAATCTTATACTCATAGATTAGAACGGTAAAAGATTTTTGCATTACTCATATACGCTATAGACGTGATCTTGGGGGTATTCCGCGCTCCCCAACAGGGGGGGCATTTGATACGGCTGACCGTCTCCTCTGGGTGATATTATAATGTTTTGCACGATTCCTAGAAATAATGATGTGACAGCAAAACCTAGAAATGGAATCTTGGCTCCGACCTCCAGCGACGGCCTTTGGCTTCGGCCTCCGGCTCCGGCCTCTAGCTCCGGCCTCCAGCTCCGGCATTTGGCTTCGGCCTTTGGCTCCGGCCTCCAGCTCCGGCATTTGGCTTCGACTTTTGGCTTCAGCCTCCAGCGACGGCCTTTGGCTCCGGCCTCCAGCTCTGGCCTTTGGCTCCGGCCTCCAGCAACGGCCTTTGGCTCCGGCCTCCAGTTCTGGCCTCCAGCTCCGGCCTTTGGCTCCGGCCTCCAGCGACGGCTCCGGCCCTAACTTGGTGCCTTTCTTGCATACACAATGACCCGTCTCAGGCAACAAATCCCGAGATTCGAGGTCTATTGCCGTGTACCTCGCTCACTGAAATCACGGGCAAGTGCTAGCACGCTCGGCGGTTACTGCTATAAGCGGTCCTCATCCAGCAACGACTTAACCACTCGCCGTTCAAGGGAGCTTATCCCAACGAGGAAGATTCGAGGTTTCAACGGAACGAGGTAAACGTGACCCCCCAGACAGGTATAAGAAGAGGACCCGAGCTCGATGCAAAGGGGGCTCTCTCTGAATCTCTCAATCTCTCTCACTACTACAGAACTGAGCGACAAGTTTGCTAATTGAGCGTCGGAGGGTCCTCGCCGGGAACACCGGCCGGGGACTTCTTGCAGGTTTCTGAAGAAGGAAGACAACCTCTCCATCCCATTTGGAAGCCCACGACAAATCTCAGCATGCCCGTCGCTCATCATTATTGATTTGTCCGCATCAGTTTCCAACTCAGATTATTTTGGGAAGAGAAATCAAAGTGAAAGAAGGGTTTTCTCTCAAGAAGAAAAATTGATCTATTATGTTTCATTAAGCACATCACCATATAAATATTGTTTCTTGTTTCTACGGATAAGCATAATCCTCTTATGATCTTATTCATCTAAGGCTATCCCATCAAAAGATAAAAAGATAGGCTCGTTATTTAAATGCCCAACTCAGACTAAATAAAATAAAAAAAAAATACTAAAAATTAACAACCATTATATTTTAATACCTTGGACTCGGTGACACTCTCGCAAACAGTAGAATTTCCCTTTGTGAGGTGCCAGAGGGCCTTGGTTGCCATGGCCTTGATGTAGGCCTTGGTGGCTGGGTCCTCGAACTCCCTCCCCTTGAGGCTAGTTCCATTCGCTGAGACATTCTGCAGGGGTTTCCCGTTGGCACCGGGCTGGGTGTTGCCGAACTTGGCCATGGTGGACTGTATGACATTGTGTATCTAGTTCTTGTTGCTCTGGCTCTGAATCCCCTTGGGGTGCAACATCTGGCTTTGCTCCGGGCCATCTATGGTCATGGAGTTGTTTTTAGCTGATGCAACGGCGGTGGCAGCAGCGTTGTTGTTGTTGGCCATGATGACGGAATGGATGGACATGCCCTTGGAGGGGATGGCGTACTTGGAGGGCTCCTTGATGGTCTCGAAGGCGAGGTGGTTGACGAGGAGACGGATGACATTGTGCTCGGAAAAGATGTCCCGATACTTGGGGTGATTGGCAGTGAGCTCTGATATGGCCCATGCCACCATCGCTTGAAGTTTCATGGCTCCTTCATTCAGAACCTTGGCGAAGACGGAGAAGGCAACCGCAAGCAGTATCTGCCCAACGCTTTTTGAGTCGCGGGCAAGCGAGCCGATGGCAAGCGTGGTGTTCTCTTGGCCCTTGTAACGACTTAGGCTCTGGGTCCCATGAACTCGTTTTGTTACAAGAAAGTAAGATGGATAAGGCCTACACCAACTTAAGCCATCATAGCCCAAAAAGGATCCAATTGATACTTGTCTATTTTTCTCATCGCTAAGGGCACAAGATCGCAACCATCAGGTAGGCAGGATTCTAGAGATGGTCCCCACAGGTTCAAGAGGTGGCTCTCATCTTTCATGGATGTAGCACTTTGCCTTATGTGGCACTTAGCTCCTACACTTTCGGCTAATGCATGGCTCTGATATCATATTGTAACGATCCAAGCCCTGAGCCTGCAGCACCCATGAACCCGTTTCATTACAAGAAAGCAAGACAGACAAGGTCCACACCAACTTGGGCCACCATAGCCCAAAAATGATCTAATTGATACTTGTCCATCTTCCTTAACTGATTATAAACCATACAATCAACTCCCAATTTTTTAATATAGGACTATTGAAAAGAGCATCACAGCCCTCCACCTAACCTCTTTCACAAAGCAAAGGCCCCACACTGTCCTCCTCGATGATGAGCTTCCCATAGCGATCGTTGTCGCGGGCGAGGGAGGATAAGGGAGGCAGCGGTCTCAGTGGGAGCTTGGAGGGAACCAGTGGACAGAGTCACGATTTGCTCCCATATTAGGAAGAGGGTGGGCTCATAGTGCTCGAAGGAGCCAGCCTGCAAAACCAAGATGTCGCGGATGAGGTCGGTTTGGCAATAGTGAGGGATGAAACCCTAGAATGCTTAAAAGAAAATGTGGAAATATAAGAACTAACCTCGGCCCACAGCAAGTTGCAAGGGATGAAACCCTAGAATTACTCCAGCTCACTAATGATCCCTTGCACAATCTTCTCAGCAACAAAAGAAAACACGCAAATTTCAGCATAAACAACCCTCCAAAAACCAACACTCGAACAAAAAGAGAAAAACGAGATCCACCTTTCGAAAGTCCCGGGACTGGGCCGAGTCGAAGATCTGCCTCACCTTGTCGAAATCCTGCCAGATCAACAGATCCCGACTGAGTTAAATCATTGTTCCGGCGTTCGGGGGCTAACAGCGGAGAGGAGCAAAACAAACAAAATCTTCAGCGGAAAAGGGAGGCCCTCGAAAAACACTAACAAAATCTTCTAAAAGGAGAGCAATAAAACCATAACAGGGAAAGGGAGCTTACCCGGATTTGTTTTTGCTTTTATGCGGTGGAGTTTTAAAGGTGGCGGGGGAGGGTTCCGGCGTCCGGGGGTTGACGGCGGAGAGGAGCTTGCGGGGGTCGACGGAGCTCGCGGGGGTTGCGGCATGGGAGCGAGGGTTTCAGAAAGAAGATTAGGGCATCGACGGAATCTAGACGATTTAAAACAGTGGACAATCCCGATTTATTTCGACTTTTCGCGACTACCTTTAGCGACCACCTCAAGCGGTCGCTAAAGATGGCTTCTGCGACCGCCCCTGGGTGGTCGCTCAATTTTTTCTGCGCCAAAACCCCAGCCTCTAGTAGTGGTAGTGAGGCCGAACCATGGCAGGGATGTGGAACCAATGTGGTCAGCTGAAGATGGCTAAACCGGATGTGGCCACCATTGTCTATGGGGTTTATTACCCCATCACTCATAACTTGTAGTGATCTATATATCTTCAAATCTGATTGCAGGAAGATAGCAACCCAAATAATGTAACATACACTCTCCTCCATTCTTGATTCATTCAAAATCTAATGATCCTACAAATTAGATCGTAGTGGTTATGATGTCATCAACGCTTGAATATCTATTCGTTACGGCTGATAGCATTCAGAAGAAGCCCTAACATGACTTGTAATGTCCAAAAACATATAGAAGATAGAAGATGAAAAACAATTAAGAAAACAATAAAGTAAAATAAATAAGAAAGCAAGCTCAAAGATTTATATGATTTGATCTATTGATTTATGTTGAATGAAGAAAAGCAAAAAAAAAAATTATTATCAATATTTAGATATTATAAGGATTGTTCATCAACAAACTCCGAAATTATAAGAATTGTTTCCTAACCAAAAGCTCTCTCACAAACAAATATCCTTATAACCACTTATACCCAACAAAATCATCTATTGAGCTGTCACAAAACACTTTGCATCATTGTGACACCTAGAGACTACTCAGGGCTTAAGGCTAGGTCGTCTAAACTTAAGTCATCTTGAAAGTCAGAGTTGCATGTGCATATATAGAAGAAAGATACATAATATACTAGATAAACTACGACTAGAGTTTTACAAAATTAATATATGGAAACATATCCTAATTAAGCTTGTGAATTCCTAGATAAACACTAATAAATCTTTACATTTGTTTGAATTTTAAGCAATGTTAAAAAGATAACTAAAATTTCTTTCTACCTTCTCCATGTACCCAAAAGGTTATAACTCAAGGGTTAAACCTACCAATCAAGTCCAAGCAATGCATTCAATCATTGAACAAATGAATAATATTCTAACTATCATAATAAACAATAGTTGCCTCTTAACTGAGCTTCAAATAAAGGCTCTCAACCAACTAAGCTCATTAAATAAGCCTCTCGACCAACTAAACCTATTAAATAAGGCTCTCAACCAACTCATTAAATAAGTCCCTAAATAATTGAACTCATAAAATAGGCTTCTTAGCCAACTAAACTCACCAAATAAAGCTCTCAACTAATTGAGTTCTACCAAATAAGCTTTTCATCCAATTGAACGCACCAAATAAACTTTTTATTTAATTGAGCTCATCAAATAATTGAACTCTTCTTCTGTCTTCTTTTTTCTTTGTCCTCTCTCTCTCTCTCTCTCTCTCTCTCTCTCGTGTGCGAGAACCTTATTGCTATAATTGCCTCACGATGCTCCTAGTGCTCGGATGCGATCACCCACTAAGGAAGTCCACTATCTCTCTAAAAGAACCATTGGCTTGAAAAATAATCTCCTGACAAAACAAGGGACGCCTGGAGCCTATGTTAGGCCAAGATCTGCTTCCGGCGTGTAGGAAAATACCCTGATTTGTGCACCACTAATCACCATGCAGGGCACAGCCAACCACCCTACCGCTCCTGCCTAATCAACAGGAGGGCTTCACTCAATTAACACATATTTCCATATATGTATAAAACTCTAGTCCTATTTAATATAGTATATCGTATATTCCTCTTTTATATAAGCATAGGTGATGATGCTCGATCACCTCTCCTGGACGTCGGGAATGGAGACGCTCCTCGAATCCTCACCTCGCCGGGTTGCCTGCAAGGAAGTCTCGGGGCCGGAGGGGGCTCCGGCGGGACCCTCCGATGGCCAAGTTAGTGACTGAGGTCACAGCTGAAGAAGGGCTCGAGTGAGCCCTGTCTTGGGTGGAGAAGAGGAGTCTCCAAGAGGAGGAATCCCTTTGAGAGTTTAGATGGCGATTTTGGAGGTTATCGTGCGTACCTATTTGGTGAGTGAATTTACCCTTTTATAGGGGTTGACACTGGCACGACCACATGGGGTGGCGTAAAGTCAGAACGTTTGCAGAGTTCTTGCATGAATCTGGGCTGGTTGGTGGGTTATGTCCCATCAGCAGCGGGGCTCTCGGGCGGCGCGCGTCAGAGGAACGGATTCTTGAACCGCTGGGGCTGATCTGGCGGGAACCGGGGGTCCCGTCTTGTCAGGGCCGAGCTGGGTCGACCTGAGATAGCTGGGGCCTATCCTGCCGGCAAGGCAGCGCCGGGGTGGGGCCGAATCGGCGGACTTGGAGACGATGGGGCCGAGTCGGGCTGGCTGGGGATGGCCTTGGCCGACTCGGCGGGACAGGGGACGCCGGGGCCGAGTCGGGCCATCCGGGGATGGCCTTGGCCGACTCGGCGGGACAATAGTCGCCGGGGCCGAGTTGGGCCGGCCTGGGATGGCCTTGGCCGACTCGGCAGGACTGGAGACGTCGGGGCCGAGTTGGGCCGGCCTGAGATGGCCTTGGCCGACTCGGCGGAACTGGAGACGTCGGGGCCGAGTCGGGCCGGCCTGGGATGGCCTTGGCTGACTCGGCGGGACTGAAGACGCCGGGGCCAAGTCGGGCCGGCCGGGGATGGCCTTGGCCGACTCAGCGGAGCTGGAGACGCCGGGGCCGAGTCGGGCCGACCTGGGATGGCCTTGGCCGACTCGGCGGGACAGGAGTCATCGGGGCCGAGTCAGGCCGGCCTGGGATGGCCTTGGCCAACTCGGCGGGACAGGGGACGCCGAGGCCGAGTCGGGCCGGCCTGGGATGGCCTTGGCCGACTTAGCAGAGATGGAGACGCCGGGGCCGAGACAGGCCGGCCTGGGATGGCCTTGGCCGACTCGGCAGGACAGGGAACGCCGGGCCCGAGTCGGGCCGGCCTGGGATGGCCTTGGCCGACTCAGCGGAGCTGGAGACGCCGGGGCCGAGTCGGGCCGGCCTGGGATGGCCTTGGCCGACTCGGTAGGACAGGGAACGCTGGGGCCGAGTCGGGCCGGCCTGGGATGGCCTTGGCCGACTCGGCTGGACAGGAGTCGCCGGGGCCGAGTCGGGCCGGCCTAGGATGGCCTTGGCCGACTCGGCTGGACTGGAGACGCCGTGGCCTAGTTGCCTGGAGAAGTAGGGGCCGCCTGGCATGGAGACGCCGGGGCCGGCTAGCTTGGAGAGACCATGGCCGGCCAGCAATGTGCCGGGGCCCGCCAACTTGGAGAGGCCATGGCCGGCCAGCAATGTGCCGGGGCCGGCCAACTTGGAGAGGCCGGCCTTTGGTGGGCGTCGACCTTTGATGTGCCGGTCTCAGGGGCTGGCGCTGGAGCCTGTCGGCCTTTGGCCAGCGCTGGAAGCCGACGCTGGAGGCCGACGCTGGAAACCGGCACTGGAGCTGACGCTGAGCCGTCGGCCTTTGGCTAGCGCTGGAAGCCGACGCTGGAGGCCGATGCTAGAAGCCGGCGCTGGAACTGACGCTGAGCCGTCGGCCTTTGGCTAGCGCTGGAGGCCGACGCTGGAGGCCAGCGCTGGAAGCCGACGCTGAGTCCGTCGGCCTTTGGCTAGCACTGGGGGCCTGCGCTGGAAGCCAACATTGGAGGCTGTCGCTGGAGTTTGAATCCGGGCCTTTGGAGCCGTCCAAATATTTCGTTTCTCATGGGGTCAACTGGCCCCATCAATAGGTAGCTATGGCTTTCGACGTGTGACTCTGTCTCAAGCTTGGACCCAGGCCTAAGGTTTCGAATGACCTCAAGGTTCTCTAGTAATATAGAGCATTACTATAAGAGTTCAAGAGAGTATTTTGTTGGGTATAAGTGAGTCTAGGTATTTGTGAGAGAAAATATCTAGTGGGGAAATAATTCTTGTAATTCTAAAGTTTGGTAGGGAGCAATCCTTGTAATCTTTAGATATTTACGGTGAAGATTGTTTGCTCTCCTTCATATGTAGATGTAGGCTAGTGGGTTTAACTATGTAAATATCTATGTTTGCTCTCTTTTTGATTACTCTATTATATTTCTCATTTATCCCTCATCTCATGTGCACCTTTGGTTATAACAAATGGTATCAAAGTCTTTTTGCATGCTTTTAATCATAACAAGTTGTATCAAAACATTTTCTACATGTCTCCCTTTTATCGTAACAAGTAATATCAGAGCTTTCCCTATGGAGGTGTCAAACGGGTTTGGTTAGGCCAACCTGGCACGGCTTATGTAGTAAGTTATGCCTACATGGCCCGCCAGACCAAGGGATGGTTAGACACAACCCACAAGCCTGGCCCAAGATGGGTTATGCTAAGCCTTGCTTGGCCGACAAGATGGCCCACATGCTAGCTAGTCTAAATTTTTTAACATTATTTAAATAAAATAAATTATATACATAGTTTTGTTTATGGGTGAGCAAATGGTTTTGTCATCATATGGCTATATCATCTAATTGTTTTCTTGCTTGGTTCCTTTTTTTTATATTCTATCCATTCAGAGAAAATTTTTAATTTTTAATTTCTTCTTTTACCTAACATAGCTCGAGACCTAGATCATCAAGCCTAAGGATCAACATACTAGACAACTTTTTTATTTATTTTTATGATTTAAAATTTTAATTTGAAGAAACTAAATAAAATAAAATAGATGTACTTATCTTTTATGAGGGCTTACTGTTAGCGCAATCCATCACAATCATTCTTCTTGATTGAGTTATAGAATCGTGATAGATCATATCGTCTTTAATCTTTAATCTTCTACTATTCTACCCATTGCTATTTGAAGAAGACTCTTTATTTCCTTTAAGGGGTTGGCCCGGCATGGTCCATTAAAGGGATCATGCCAGGTCGGGCATAACTATTATAGCTATTACTGATTATGTTTCTATAATAAAAAAGTAAATGTATTTAATTTTAATTCAAAAGGATTGCTACATATTGCATTTCTAGAATAGGAAATAGACTATATTTTATAATAGAAAGTAAATATATTTGATTTTGATTTATAAGGATTTGATGTAATTAGTTTTCCTTCTTAACATCGAATTTATAGCTGTATATATACCTAAAAGATTGATGAATAAAAATATAAAAAATACTTTCTTCTTCCTCTTTTTCAGAGTTTTAGTTGTGTTTTATGGTATTAGAGCTTTCAGGATTATAACTCTAAATATATAAATCGTGGGGTTTTAGGGTTTTCTTGGATTTTTATTTTTGGCAATTTTTTATTCTTACCGCCTACACCTAGGAAAGCACCACTCATCGATCAGCCTTCGTTCAAAGTTTTATTACCGAAATTTGGTCCTTTTTCATTCGTTCTACTCGCCTTAACTTTCATAACAAGTTTATTACCTGTTTGAGGATCAGCATCTATTCGGTGTGGGATCTACTTTGGGCAGCTTTAGATTCTTTGGGTATTTTTAACTTTGTTATGATTTTGGCTCTATTATTTAATTGATATTTAATAATATAGAGGAAAAGAAGTCTGTTGTTGTGTTTGATGTGGTTCCTGTGATGTTAAAAATCATAGAACTTAAACTTAATAGATCTAATTATTTAGATTGAAGTAAAACTGTTAGACTTTATTTGCGGAGTATTGCTATGGATAATCATTTAACTGATGATCTATCTAGCGATGACTCAAAAACCTCATGGCTAAGAAAGGATGCCCATCTATTTTTGCAAATACATAATTCTATTGATGATGAGGTGGTTGATTTGATAAATCATTGTGAATTTATGAAAGAATTGATGAATTATTTAAAGTTTGTGTATTCCGATAAGAAAAATATCAAACACGCTTATGAGATATGCCAAGCCTTTTATCATGCAAAAAAAGGTGGCAGATCACCTTTTATCATGCAAAAAAAGGTGGCAGATCTGACTACTTTATTGATTTTAAGAAGACTCATGAGAAACTTAATATGCTACTTTCATTTAGTACTGATGTGAAAGTTTAGCAAGCTCAAAGAGAAAAGATGATGGTTATGAGCTTCTTGGCTGGTTTTCCTTCTGAGTTTGAGGCTACTAAATCTCAAATTCTTTCTAGCCCATAGATATCCTCTTTGGAAGAAGCTTTTAGTAGTGTACTTTGCAAAAAAAATTCAGCTCCTTCTCAGCTTAATAGTGCTCTTGTCAGCCACACTTTTAAATTTGGAAGACAACCATATAGACATGGCAATAGAAGAAAAGACTCGAGTAGTTATAATCAAAAGCTCGATACTTGATGATAAGATATGGGAGGTATTGTATGTTACTATTGTCATAAGCCAGGACATGTGGAGAAAAATTATAGAAAGTTACAGTGCAAAAATCAATCAAACCAGTCAGTCCATGTTGCCTCTACTAATAATGCTTCTGAGTCCATTTTAATATCTACAGATGAGTATGCCAAGTTCTTACAGTATCAGAAATCTTTAAAGTTTTCATCTACTCCTAATACTGCCATCGTTGATTTAGATAAAATAAACACATGTCTTGTTTCCTCGTCTTCCAAATGGATCATTGATTCTGATGCTATAGATCACGTGACAAGTAATTCTAGTCTATTTTCTTCTTTTAAGTCACGTACTTCTAGTTCTATAGTTACTTTAGTAGATGGGTTTACATCTCATATTTTAGGGTCCAACATAATTATTCCAACACCCTCAATTCTTTTGAAATCTGTTTTAAGTTTACCTAACTTGTCTTTTAATTTAGTCTTCGTTAGTAAACTTACTCGTTCTCTTAATTGCTGTATCACATTCTATCTTGATTTTTATCTATTTCAAGATCTTATGACAAAGAAAATTATTAGTAAATAACATGAGCCTGAAGGCCTCTACATTCTTAATATACAAGTACCAAAGTCTGTTGCTTGTTCTGGAGTTATAATTCCTTTTGAAGCACATTATCGGTTGGGTCATCCTTCATTGCCTATATTAAAGAAACTTTATCCTCTGTTTTTTAACCTATCTTTATTAAGTTGTGAGTCTTGTCAATTTACCAAACATCATCGTTGAGTTCTAGTCCCAGAGTCAATAAAAGAGCTAGTGCTCCTTTTGAATTAGTTCATTCCGATGTTTGGGATCCTTATCCTGTTGAGTCTAAAACTGGGTTTAAATATTTTGTTACCTTTGTTGATGATTATTCTCAAATGATATGGTTATTTTTAATGAAAAACTGTTTAGAATTATTTTCTTATTTTACTACTTTTTGTGCTAAAATTAAAACTTAATTTAATTTGCCTCTATAAATTTTGAGAAGTGATAATACTAAGAAATATTTATTAGAATACTTTCAAAATTATATAGTTCAACCTGGCATTATTCATCAAACTTCTTGTATAGATACACCATCTTAGAATGGAGTTGTTGAACAAAATAATAGACATATTCTTGAAATTGCCAGAGCTTTGTTATTTTAAATGCAAGTCCCTAAACAATTTTGGGCTGATGCAGTTTCTACAACCTATTTTCTGATTAATCGTATGCCTTTCCTTGTTCTTTTTTGATGAGACTCCCTTTCATGTCCTCTTTCCTAATAAGTCATTATTTCATATTGAACCTAGGATATTTGATTATACTTGTTTTATTTGGGATGTTCGACCTTAGGTTATAAAACTTGATCCTAAATCTTTAAAGTATATCTTTCTCGGATATTCTTGTGTGCAAAAATGATATAGATATTATTGTCTCAGTCTTAATGAGTACCTTATGTCAGTTGATGTTACTTTTTTTGAAAAAATACCATTTGCTTCATCTTCAAGTTCTATCAGTCAGGGAAAGGAAGATGATTTACTAATTTATACTATTACGTCACCTAGTTCTGATCTTCTTCCCTCTAAACCTTCTATTCCTGATCTGGTTCCTATTCCTACGCCTCCTACTCCGTGTCCTGCGCCAGATCTTTCATCGTTGGATCTAGTTCCCAGTTCTAGTGATGATCTTCCTATTCCCTTCGCAAAGGTAAATGTTAATGTACTTATCCAGTATCTTCTTTTGTGTCATATAACCATTTGTTATCATCCTCTTGTTCTTTTATTGCATCTATTGATTCTATCACTATTCCTAAGACTGTTTATAAAACTCTATCTCATCCTGAATAATGTAATGCTATAATTGAGAAGATGAATGCTTTAGATGATAATGGTACTTGGACCCTGGTATAGTTACCTACATATAAAAGGGCTATTGGATAAATGAGTGTTTGTAGTTAAAATCAATCCTAATGGGACTGTTGCTAGATTAAAAGCTCGATTGGTTGTTAAAGGATATGCTCAAACATATGGAGTTGATTATTTTGACACCTTTTCTTCTGTTGCTAAACTTACTTCTATTCGATTATTTATTTCTATGGCAGCCAGGTATAATTGGCCTCTGTATCAGTTAGACAATAAGAATGCATTCCTTCATGGTGATCTTCAAGAGAAAGTTTATATAGAGCAACTACCTGGTTTTATTGCTCAGAGGGAGTATGAAAAAGTGTGTCATCTTCGTAAATCCTTGTATGGCTTGAAATAAAGTCCTTGGGCCTGGTTTGGAAAGTTTAGTTAGGCTATTGAAAAGTTTGGCATGAAGAAGAGTAAGTCCGATCATTCTGTTTTCTACAAGCAATCTACTGCTGGTATCATCCTATTAGTTATCTATGTTGATGACATTATTATTACTAAGAGTGATACTTATGGTATTTCATCTTTTAAATCTTTTCTTCACAGTCAGTTTTATACAAAGGATTTAGGAATACTAAAGTATTTCTTAGGTGTTGAGGTGGCAAGAAGTAAGAAAAGATCTTCTTATCTCAAAGAAAGTATGTGGTTGACTTGTTATCTGAAATAGAAAAATTGAGAGTAAAACCATGCAGCACTCCAATGGTTCCTAATTTGCAGCTTACAAAATATAGTGAGTCATTTAAAGATCCTGGAAGATACAGAAAATTGGTTGAAAAATTAAACTATCTTATTGTGACTCGTCCAGATATTGGCTATTCAGTTAGTGTGGTAAGTCAATATATGTCTTCTCCAACTGTCGATCATTGGAGAGCTCTAGAACAAGTTTTATGCTACTTAAAAGGAGCTTCTGGGAGAGAAATCCTGTATGTTAATCATGGTCATACTAGGATGAATGTTTTTCAGATGCTGACTATGCAGGATCCAAAGAAGATAGAAGATCTACTTCATGCTATTGCATGTGTATTTATTGAAGAAAATTTGGTTTCATGGAAAAGAAAGAAATAGAACGTGGTTTCACGTTCAAGCACAGAATTAGAATATATAGCTATGGTTAAGTCTGTGTATGAAATAATATGGATATATCAACTCCTCATTGAAGTGGGCCTCAAGATTTGAATACCAGCTAAGTTATGGTGTGATAACTAAGCTGCACTTTTTATTGCATCTAATCCAGTCTTTCATGAACAAACTAAGCATATTGAGATTGATTGTTATTTTGTTCGTGAAAAGATTCAACAAGGTTTGATTTCTACCGGATATGTGAAAATAGAAGATCAATTGGAAGATATCTTCACAAAGGCTCTAAATGGAGTTCAGATTAATTATCTTTGTAACAAGCTGAGTATGATAAACATTTATTCTTCAGCTTGAGGGGAGTGTTACATATTATATTTTGTAGAATATGAAGTAAATATATTTGATTTTGATTCATAGGGATTACTACAAATTGCATTTCTAGGGATTACTACAAAGTAGACTGTATTTTATAATAAAAGTAAATATATTTGATTCTGATTTATAGGGATTTGATGTAATTAGTTTTTCTTCTTAACATAAGATTTGTAGCTTGTATATATATCTAAGAGATTAATGAATAAAAATATATAAAAAAAATACTTTCTTTTTCTCGTTTTCAGACTTCTAACTGTGTTTCAATAGCAATTGCGCTGTGCTGAACCAGTTTTATCTTGTGTTAGATTTAGACTAGCCCGGCCCGTTTCTCGATGGCTGCAAAATTCTAGTTCAGCAAATTCCTCCATTACATATCTTTCTTAATGAATTGGCGGCCAACCCCGGCCTTTACCGGAGGAGAAAAAATAAACCGAAGTGCAACCGGAGGACCAAGAAATTTTCAACAGCTCAGCTGCAAATTATACAAATGCATCCGTACTGCAACAATTATCTTATTCTTTCGTACATGCTGACTGACGAGTTGCTGGAAACAATTGCTAACAGTACATCACGATAAAACAACAACGCAACAACACAATTTGTACAAAAATAAAAAATAAAAAACAACAACAACAACACAACGACAAGCAGTGGGCCACGGTCTTGGCGATTCAAAAGACTCGGTGGGCGTCCTTTTTACAAAGGTAATAAAAGCTAGTTACAAGCTTAGAAGACATGACAATGGCCTGTTTTTTAAGCCCATTTTCCCATGATGGACATGCCGCCGGCGCCGAGGAGCACGGCGGCGTAGGCCCACAGCTGAAGCTTGACGTTGCCCTGCAGCTTTGGCCCATGAAGTCAGTCGCGAGGAGATCCACCAGCGCCATGTAGTTGAGAAGCCCCGCCGAGCATGCGTTCAGTAGGCCGACGACAATGAGAGCGGTCGGGCTGTTGTCGCTGTAGACATTGGTCAGAGCAATACCGAGGACGACCCCGAAAGGCGTCGTGGTGGAGAAGAAGAAGACCAGGACTGCTTTCATCTTTGTCTGGTATTCTGCCTACAAAACCACTCCAAGTTTCTCGTAATGAGAATGCTATCATGAACTTGTACCGTTTAGTTAACTTCCCTTAATTACGTAGCTTCTTGTTACCTGGAGGATGCAACCGCCAAGGCCCATTCCTTCAAACATTTGGTGGAAACAAAGGGCAGCCACCAGGGGTCTAATGGTGCAGGGGTTCTGAGAAGCTCCCATTGATAGACCTATCACCACAGAGTGAACCACTATTCCCATCTCCAGAACCTGCACATACGAGTTAGCATAAAAAATGAAGCAGAAACCAGTACTTTTAATAACTTAAGCATCCTTTGATTAAAAAAAAATCTTATTCAAAGTTTCGCTTGCCTACCTAATATTTCATAAAAATAATCTTATCTAATAAGAAAAAAAAAAAAAAAACTTATAACTTAAGTTTACTTACTACTAAATAATATATGCTTAAATTTTTTTTAAAATACATGTTAACATGTAAGTTGAGCCCTAACTCTTGTCGTTGGGGATTGATAGCAATTATCTGAGTTGGAATCCTACCTTATAGATGGATACATAAAATACATGTTATTCAAAAGAGGCCTCAAACTTTTCTTCTCAGTTAAACTATCCTTGCTTTAAGAATCGTGTGGCTAGCTCTCTGGTTCTCTTTCTGCGCAGTGCTTTAAGATTCGGGTTTCGTAGCTTTCTTCTCCGATCTGCCGGCGATCTTCGTCGTCTGGTCTTCTCCTCTGTTCAGGCTTTCCCTTCTGTTGTCCCCTTTCCTCTAATGGCGTCGGATGCGGCTACTGATGGCCGGTCTTCCGGAAGGAGAGCTGCGGATGTAGGGTTTGTCTGGGTGTCTTCGTCTCCGTCGCCGACTGAAGTGGCGAGGTTGAAGGCTACTTTCCCTGAGGTGGTGTCTCTTCCGGTGGAGGAGCTTGAAGCGGAGTCGCCGGTGGAAGCAGACGCCATCCTAGCTCACTCTTATCAGAGATGGGTTCCGCTGAAGCGTACCTGAGGGAATTCCGGCGCGCTAGAGTTACAGGAGATATTGTCCCAATCAGCATGGCTTGTCGTTGTCATGTATTTCGATTTGAATCTCCGGAAGCTTGTAATTTGGTGATGCAGCGACCGTGGGTGATTAACGGTCACGTTATTGGATTGAAGCATGGAGACCGGAATTCTCTCCGGCAGAGGACTCCATTCCGCCGGCGTTGGTTTGGGTCAGGTTGTCGAATCTTCCCCTCGAGTTTTGGAAAGTGGATTTCCTCAAATCCATCCTGGCAATGGCGGGTGACTTCGTCTGTGCTGATGCAGCTACCCTGGCAAAGAATAAAGGAGGAGCCTTCGCACGGGTTTGCCTTCGGGTTGATCTCAGTCGCCCCCTTCGTCCAGGAGCCCGGGTTCAAGGACTCAATCAGAGGTTCTGGCAGCAATTTGCTTATGAGAATCTTCAGGGAATTTGCTTGAATTGTGGATCGCTGCACCTAGGAGGTCCTTGCACTCTTCAGGCACGATTGGGTGAGGAAGACTCTGCTTCCGTCTTCGTTTTTGGGCCGTGGCTCGCTGCAGTTAGGCAGAAGAGAGCTGCTTCTGGTCCCCAGGCTACGGGAAGGGGGAGCAATCAGATGAAGGTGTCTTCGTCTGCTGCAGCTCTTGGTTCGATTCCCCGACTGCAGCAAGTGGGTTTGTCCTGGGACTGAGGGACGGAGCGAGGCCTCGAAGTCTCCGGCTAAGGTGGTTCGTCGGCGGTCCTCTTCATCTCAGAAGGTGGCAGCTGATTCGGGCGTGGTGATGTTTCAATCTAGGAGGAAGAAAGCTCTATCTCAATCCGGGAAGGAGGCCGTGCCAGTTCTGGCTGGGCGTGCCGGTTTGATAAGTGGTGAAAAGGAGCTGCAGTCTGTTGAGAAGGAGGACTCCCGAGACTTAAGTCTGAACATTGCTATGAAGACCAATAATCCCTTTTCCTCACTTGATGTAGATCAGGGTGCTGAAGGTCAGATGGATTGTAGGGATGGTTTTTTGGGTTCTCTGAAATGGGCCAGACCGGAGGTGACTATGTCTCCAAGGTCTTTTCCCAAATTGGTGCTTCGGAGGGAGAAAGGCAAGGCTCCTTTGTTGAAAAAAGGGGGGATCTCAAATTCATCTCCAGCTAGGCTTGACCTATCCCACTGTGGTCAGGTTGGTGGCCAGGTGCTGATAAGGTCACAATCTGATCGGGGTAATGGTTCCCTTTGGAGGGTGTAGCTGGAGATTCTGATGGACAAGGTTCTGGATCCCTGTCGATGTGTCTGCTATTAAGATGGTAGGGCCGTTGGCTTGTTCAGTTCAGCAGTCTATGTAAGCCCTCGGATGGAAGGGGTATTGCTGATAGTTTTATGATAGAGGACTAGGAAGGGGTCCCAGTTTCCCCCAGTGTATAAAATGAAGATTTTACTTTGGAATGTGAGAGGAGCTCGAAAGCCATCTTTCGCTCCTCTTTTGGAAGATTGTTACAGTTATATAAGTTTGACATATGTGTCCTTTTGGAAACCAGGTTGTCGGGTGATAGCCTGACTCGGTTTCATAAGCAGATTGCCCAATCTTGGTCCTCTTATGCAGTGGAGGCTGATGGCCTGTCTGGAAGTATGCTGGCTATTTGGCGTTCCTCTATTGTTACGATTGATGCTTTCATCAGTGTAGTCAGCAGATTAGTATGATTGTCTCGGAGGGACTTCTGACCCCTGGCTCCTATCGGCGGTCTACGCCAGTACTGACTACCGGAGAGAAGGATTCTTTGGTCTGAACTGAGTTCCCTTCTTGCTCAAGGACTTCCTACTATTATTGCAGGGGATTTCAACTGCATTACAGAGGCTAACGAGAAATGAGGTGGTAGACGGGTTACTGGCTCAGCAGACATTAATGAATTTAGATCTTTCATTGCTTCTGCAGAGTTGCTGGATTTGGGGTACTCGGGACCCCAATTTACTTGGTATAATAATCAGGGTCAGCTCGTGTTTGGGAGAGACTGGACAGAGCTATGGCTACGGCTCAGTGGCTTCATTTGTTCCCTGCGGTTACCGTCACTCACCTTTCTAGGATTGCCTCCGATCATTGTCCTATTTTGATCTCTACGGAGGTTGATCAGAATCAGCGTAAGCAGTTTAGATTTGAGCACTTTTGGTCTACCCATTCTGCTACTCGTACTATCATTTCTCAGATCTGGCATCTCCCTGTCAGGGATAATGTTGTTTATCGGTTATCTCATCGCCTTAAGATGGCCAGGCATAGATTATCCAGATGGAATAGATTGGAGCTAGGAGATCTGGTTAGACAAATTGAACAGGTTGAAAATGATATTTATGCCTTACAGGCTAAGGAAGATCTGGATGGTTTTCTGTTGGACTCGGACCTCAATTCTCTTCGGGAAAAGCTTGCTCACCATCACTCTCTCCTTCGATAGCAGGAGGTTTATTGGTGGCAAAGGTCCAGGTTTCAGTGGATTTGTGATGGTGATCGTAATACCAGATTCTTTCATCAGGCAACTTTGAAACGGTGTGCTGCTAATAGGATCCGGAGATTAGTTGATGACGAGGGAATGCTTAGGAGGATTCCATTCTATTAGGGATCTGCTTCTTCATTTTTTCCAGTCCAAATGGGCAGATTCCTCTGGTGAGGGGGGCCCAGTTATTCCGGTTCTGGATTTGTGAAGGTCTCTTCCTTGGATAACAGCATGCTTGTCAGTTCTATTACTGCGGAAGAGATCAGGGCGGCCCTTTGGGAGCTTGGCCCGGATATGGCCCCTGGGCCTGATGGGTTTCCGCCTTTCTTTTATCGTCATTATTGGGACATTGTGGGGTAGGAGGTGGTCCTGGATATTCAGTCTGTTTTCCTAGCTAAACTCATTCCTGCAGAATGGAATCAGACCTTTATCTCTTTGGTGCCCAAGCATCCTGATGCCTCCCTTCCGCAGCACTTTCGGCCCATTAGTCTTTGCACTACTCTTTATAAGGTCTGTGCTCGTCTTCTAGCTCGCTGCCTTTCTCTGGTGATTCCTCGCCTCATTTCGCTGAACAGGGGGCGTTTATTAGAGGGCGTTCCATTTCAGATAATATCCTCATCGCCCAGGAGTTTATGCATGATCTTCAGAGAGCGCCGGCCAGGGAAAGTCTTATGGCTGTTAAACTGGATATGGAAAGAGCCTATGATAGACTGAGCTGGGCCTTCTTACACCGTTCGCACTTGGAGTTTGGGTTTGATGGTTTTTTATTGAGTGGATTATGGCTTGCATTCAGAAGCCATCTTTTCTCTGATTATTAATGGGAGTCCGACCGAGTTTTTTCACTCTACTGTGGGGATTCGGCAGGGATGCCCTTTATCCCCTTTGCTATTTATTCTGGCAGTGGATGATCTATCTCGTGCTTTCTATCATGCACAGCTAGATCGGAGGATTGTCCCATTT
Source organism: Calamus simplicifolius (assembly GCA_900491605.1). NCBI lineage: Eukaryota > Viridiplantae > Streptophyta > Magnoliopsida > Arecales > Arecaceae > Calamus > Calamus simplicifolius. The sequence continues at coordinate 187,735 of UESW01001729.1, read as the reverse complement.
ATGGCTGGAGTGGAGGGCCCTCTGGTCTCTCATCTTCTGTTTGCGGACGACTGTATTCTTCTGGGCCAGGCTTCTATTGAGAATGCAGCGTCATTCTATTCTATTATTCAGCGATACTGTCAGGCTTCAGGTCAGAAGGTTAATTTTCTGAAGTCTTCTATATGTTTCAGCCCAAAGACTTCTAGGTCTACTAGGGAAGCCATTATTAATTTGTCGGGCATTTCTACTCAGACTGACAGGTTTATGTATTTGGGGATTCCTATCACGGGGAGACGTCCTCGTTGCTCAGACTACTACGAGCTGGAGAGGAGGGTTCATCAGCGTTTGGAGGGGTGGCAGGTCACTGGCCTTTCGATGATGGCTAGAATTATCATTATCCGCTCGGTTCTCTCCTCTCTTCTCTTGTACCTTCTGTCTAATTTTGTCATTCCTATTACCTGCCTTAAGAGGATTGAGAGATGTTTCCGTGATTTTCTTTGGGCTTCTATGTAAGAAGGTCATGGTACTCATCTTTTATCCTAGGATACGGTTTGCATGCCTATCCAAGAAGGCGGTCTTGGGATCCAGTCTTTGATTGTTAGAAGGGATGCCCTTCTTGCTAGACATGCTTCTAGATTCCTCCTGGAGCCGTATTGTCTTTGGAGTACCCTGATGCATGCTAAGTATGGTGCCTGGACGCCGGACTTGCATATCTGGTCACCTCGTGGCTGCTCCTCCTTTTGGAAGGAAGTCTGTCGGTGTGGACAGCTTATTAGGGTAATGTATCATGGATGATTGGAGACGGATCATCGATTGATGTTATTCAGGACATCTGAATTTCAGAGCTTCCTCTCTCTGATGGCCCTCTTTTATTAGTATTGATATCCCTTCTAGTTTAAAGGTTAAGGATTTGATTTCCTTAAATCCCTCTGCCTGGCATATCCCCTCGATGACCTGTTTCTTTGGGCCGGAGCTTTCTAGACGTATTCTATCGATGCCCCTTTCTCCTGGTCGTTTATCTGACTCCAGGCTTTGGCAGAGATCATGTCTCTCCAGGGCTCCTACCAGGGATTTGATGAAGATATTCAGGCCGATTTCTCAGCGATCGATGGATGCTGCTTGGATTTGGAAGCTTCCCACCCTCCCAGAGTGCAGCTATTTATTTGGAAGCTTATGTGGGATTGTCTTCCACTCTGTCTTCTTCTCTCTCGGAGGGGTTATCGATCCAGCCGTGTTGTCCTTTATGTAGGTTGGAGGAGGAGTCCTCTGAGCATGCTATTTTCATTTTCCCTAGAGCTAGATAGATCTACATATGGTGGGTTATTCTGTCAGGGGGGACGATCTGGGTTCACCCTGCTCTTCTTTCTTCCTGATATTCGTAGAGCTTCCCTGCAGAGGTGTGGTCTTTGGGCTGCCACGGCTTATTACATTTGGTTATCGAGGAACCAGCTTCTTTTCATGAATGATCCTATTTCTTCCCTCAGATTATGAGGAAAATTAGATCTTTGGTTGCGGACTATGCACGGGTTGGTTCTGACGTCTCTGGCCTCTGGGGATCCCATGCTGCTACGACAGCGAACTGGCACATGGTATTTATCTCCTGGGATCTCCCTCCTCTAGGGTTCGTCAAAATCAACTTTGATGGAAGTGTCCGCGGCAGAGCTGGTGGTTCTGCTTTCGTCATCCGTGGCCCATATGGTGAGTTGATGGGAGCGGGTGGTTTTGGTTCTATTGACTCCTCCGTCCTATGTCTGAGCTTTATGCGGCTTGGGCGGGCATTTCTTATGCGTTAGAACTCTTCAGACGTAGGGGATTTTGATTGAGGGTGATTCCATGTCGGTTATTTCTTGGATGTAGAAGGAAATTATCATTCTGGCCCTGCTAATCCGATGCTTATGGATATTTGGTCTATTCTACGTGAGGCTGACTATGCTCAGATCCGTCACATCTATCGAGAAGTCAATTCGGCGGCGGACTGAGTAGCTTCTTTTGTGGCTCAGCATGATGGTTTGTGGATTTGGAGGCTGGCGATCCCTGTCCTTCTATATTAGAGCAAATTTTGTATTTGGATCGATCTGGGCTGACTCGCACTAGGCTAGTGTGATCGCCCGTTTGTACCAAAAAAAAAAGAGGCCTCAATATTTAGTAGATGGCTGTGATCTTGCCAATCATAAATTTATTTTTTCAATCACTTATTAAAAACTGAATAGAAATAGATGTATTTGCCAAAATAAAGTACAAACAGGTGATAAATAACTATCATATTTCTTCATAAAAATATTAATTATTGCTGCAAATTTTGGTTCTTTGGTTTGGGCACGTCGGGATCCAGATAGTTCTCTTCCATCCCGATCGACCTACAAGATAGTCCTCATACAAAGAGTGTGGGGGTTATCCTTGCAAAAGATCCTCCGATGCCAAGTTAGTGGAAACCCAAGCAAGCAGAAAAGGGGAAAAGGTTGTTTCAGAAGGACACCCTAGAGAAGGTCTCTGGAATGCAATGGCATCTGCTAGGATTTTTAGGGCTTAGAATTGCCTTGGATACATACCTGAGAGGGGTCTTGGGACTTAGTATTTGTGCGTGACCGAAGAGGTAAGCAGTTACCCAATTTTTCGAGTGCAATTATGGAGATTACCAATTGATAAGGCTAATGGATGCCTTCTTGAAAATTTAAAATCCCGTCGATTATGTGCGGAGTGTTGTATTAGGTTTCCATTTCTGTTTTGGGAAGCTTACTCTGAGATCTTCATGATCAGAGTGTTTTATTCTCTAAGATATCCAGCGTGATTTGAGGCAGCGATGGTGCTTTGACAGGATGAGCCTTGGCCCTACCGAGGCATGGAGATAACTTGGCCTTGCCAAGGTATGAAGATGACTCAACCCTGCTGAGGTTCGAAGATGGAGGTACAAAGATGGCTCGGCCTTGCCGAGGTATGAGGATAATAAGCGGTATGACTTATTCTTTTATGAATGTGGCAGTTATCAAGTCAGAGCTCAAAAGTGGTTCTTGTCGACTGCCACGTCTGCCAATCAATACGATGGCGATTTTATCCTGCATCACATGCCCCCCACTTCCTAATTGAAGAGTAGGTTCGGGCATAGGGAGTAGAGTCTGTGATGGCCTAATTTTATTGGTGAGATTTGAACTCGCAGAGGTACGCCATGATGGCCTCATAAATGCCAGGCCATCATTCCATCATCTCTTCCCTGTCGGATGAGGAAAGCCTTTTCATTTCAATCTGAGGACGACTGGTGGAATGATGCATGGTGGACCTAGAGTTTATTGTGTTTGAATTGAAGGTCCACAATGCTTAGGGTTTTCCACTGATGATATTTTGCCTTTTCATCGAGGCGGTTTAAAAAGAGACACGCAGCGCCTTCTTTGGTTACACCTTTTTGAGATTTTGAAGACTTCGTTCATTTCCTCCTTCCAAAACTAAGTGCTTTCTCGAAGACAAGCGCCATGGCCAGTTCATCTTCTGCTTGCATTGGAGCTGTTCTCTTTGAGGACATGGAGTGTCCAACACATATTGCCTCAACCATAACCGTGGCAGATTTGGAAAGGATTGGTTGGGAATACAGGATCCCTGGTGACTTTGTTTTGCAGGTGCCATGTCCCGAGCAGAGGGTGATGGGACCATTAGCTTCCAAGGTCATCTTCTACGAGGAGTGTTTCAAAGCCGATCTCCGTCTTCCTCTTCACCATATCATTGAGGGCATCATAAGATTCTATGAGCTCTGTCCCTCGTTTATGGCGCCAAATAGCTGGAGGCACATCGTGGGTTTCATCTCTGTTTGCAAATTTGTGAGGGTGAATGCTACTATGCCTCTGTTCTAAGCCTGCCATAATATATTCTTCCCCCAAAGCTCCCTCTAGCCTTATATCGGTCTCCAAAATCTTTCAAGAGAATTGTCGGGATCCCTTCTTCTATAAAGGGTTGGAAGTCTTGGTTTTTTGTTGTCCAATAGAGTGGGGAGTTCCACTTTCCTCGATCGTGGGGGCACTTTGCTTAGGAGTTGAATAAGAGACCAACTTGTCAAAGCAGGAGTACAGGGACTTGGACACCCAGAAGAATGGCCCCACATTATCAGTTGGGGCCTTACTGGCCAAGGATGCCCTCTTCAATATAGGACTCAGCAGTATCGATCCCCAAAGTAAGCTTTAACTTCGTGTTCTACTCATTAATCTTCATATATATCTACTTGCGTCTGACTGGCCATTCATTGGTTCCATTTGCAGCGGTCAAGTCAGATCTTGAGGCTCAAATGGGGGAAGAGTTAAGGAGGGAAACTCGGAAGCAATATTCTAGGAAGGGGTCTAGGGCCGAGAAATGGCCTCACCCACCCTCAATGAGCCCAGGTACAAAGAAAACCAAACTCATCCAGCAGTCTCCTTTGCCAATGAGAAGAGTGGAGGAGATGCCGGTCAAAAGAGCTGAAGATGTACTAACTTCGAAAGAGAGGGAGCCGGTGAAAGAAGTTGTTAGAATGTCGAGCTGAAAGGGGAAGAAACCATTGGAGGAGTTGGTAGAGACGATGGTAGCTGATCTTGCTGCTCCTTCGTCCACCAAAGTGTCCCTTCCCAACGTGCCGAAGGAACCATGGCAAAACACTGAGGGTCGGGAGGTGCCTTCGGTTGAGAAGCTTGTCCCCGGAGAGCCGAGGAGGGTCGAGCTAAATGCCGAAGGTTAGGAAGGGCCTTCGACCGAGGGAGCCGGTCAAGCTGAAATTCCTAGGCCGACCTATCTTGATTCTAAGGGAATGCCACTAGCCTAGAGGATTCATGAGTTCCTTGGCTAGAAGGAGGGCTCTTCCAAGTTGATCACCGAGGAAGAAGAGAGGGGTCCCGCTCCTGTCGCGGTCGATGAGCATATTATCCCCAAGAACCTGGACTTTCTACCCACGATTGACAACTATGAATTCCTAAGAGCCATAAGTGTTTATTCCTCCCGAGTAAGTAAAGCTAGTATTTTGTTTCTTTTCTCAATTTTTCAATTATTTCCAAGCTTAGTCTTGAGTTTTGCTGCAGAGTTCAATAATTTTGAGGACGATGTATAACTGCCTAAACTTGGCGACGAAGGCTCATGCTAGAGCTATGCAGGAGAACACCGAGCTCAAAAATAAGGAAGGTTCGACGAGCCAATCGTCGGAGGAGCTGGCCAAAGTTTGGGCCAAGCTTGGAGAGGCCAACAGGTCAGCCGAGATGGCTCGTAAATCAGCTAAGGAAGCTCAGACGGAGTTGTCGAGATTCTGAGTTAAGGCCACAGAAGAAATAAAAGTTTTGAATATGAAACTCAAAGATGCGCACCACCAGTTTGAACGCCACCAGAAGCGAGCGGCATCAACCCTGGCTGAATTTGCGGCGATGAAGCACGAGGCAGCAAATAACCAAATGAAGTTGGCTCATGTTGAGGAGCTGTTCATCATTGTGAAGAGGAGAGGAGGAAGCTCCAGGAGCAGGCTACTAGGTAGACACTTGTCATGCCAAAGCACTGGTGGAAGTATTTATTTGCATGCTCCGTATAAGTGAACTTCGTTTCTTTTCCTGATGAATTTAGTTTTACTTATTATGTTTCTTAGGCAAACCTTGAAGCATGTCAAGCGACAAAGATGGTCAAGTTGTTGATTGAAGAATGCTCCAGGCTTCGAGGCCAGGTGATCGAGGCTCATCAACAAGCCACCCTGGCCATCGAGAAGTACAAGGGCTCGGCTGCCTGTGAAGAAGAAAAAGTTCGGTTCTCCAAGGGTGCCTATGGACTAGCGACGAGGGAGACATGACAAAGGATCGCTTGAGAATACTCAAACTTAGACCTGTCATTCCTTGAACGGGAAAGTTACTATGTTCCTTTACCCATTGAGCCTTTTGTCGCATCTCCACAATTGGCTGATGAGGAGTACGAAGGAGGTGCCTTGGAGATAGAGTATGAGATAGCCTCGGAGGCGGATCTAGCCAAAGCTCCTCCATCGCTCACCCAAGAGACCGAAGAACCTTCTTCAGTTGTTGAAGGAGATGAAGTTCCTCCATTTATTGTCAAGGAGGTGGGCCAGCCTTCTTCAGCTGCTGAAGCTTCAGAAGCCTTCCGTGAGGAGGAAGAGACTAAACTTGGGGGGCTATAGAAATTTTTCTTTTTCTTTCGAGCTTTGAAGATGGTTGGGCTCTCACTTAGGTTTAGAGATATAACTGGCCCTGTTGATATAGAAGATGACTTGGCCTTGTTTAGGTATAAAGATGGCTTGGCCTTGCCAAGGTTCGAGGACAGCTCAGCCTTGCCAAGATTTGAAGTTTTAGAGAAAGCTTGGCCATGCTGAGGTTCGAAGAAAATTTTTTACTTGGGCCAGCCAAGGTACGGAGAAGGCTCGACTGTACAAAGGTTCAGAGAAATTTTTACTTGGCCTAGCTAAGGTACGAGAAGGCTCAGTCGTACTGAGGTTCAAAGAAATTTTTTACTTGGCCCAGTCAAGGTACAAAGAAAGCTTGGCCGTGCCAAAGTTCAAAAAAAAAATTTACTTGGCCTAGTCAAGGTACGGAGAAAGCTCGGCCGTGTCAAAGTTTGAAAAAAAAATTTACTTGGCCCAGCCAAAGTATGGAGAAGGCTCGGCCGTGCTGAGGTTCGAAGAAATTTTTTACTTGGCCCAACCAAGGTACGGAGAAAGCTCGGCCGTGCCAAGGTTTGAAGAAATTGTTTACTTGGCCCAGCCAAAGTACGGAGAAGGCTCGGCCATGCCAAGGTTTGAAGAAATTTTTTATTTAGCCAGCCAAGGTACGAGAAGGCTCGGTTGCGCCAAGGTTCAGAGATAGGAGCTATTAGGTCAATAATCGGGTGAGACCTGCCTTTCAACATCTTAATGTAGTTGGTTATTCAAAGGATAAGTATTTCAATTGATAGTGAAGCTTATTATAGTGAGCAAAATGGCTCGGTTTAGACATACTTCACTGATAATACACTCGGAGGTTATCCGAGTTCCATGTATGAGGGATAGGTCTTCCGTCGAGGTCTTAGTGTTTGTAGGTGTCGAGTCTGCCGATCTCCACAACTTGATAAGGGCCCTCCCAATTTGGGGATAGTTTTTCCTGCTCTATCGGCTTGGAGATAGGTGCTTTATGAAGTACCAGGTCGCCAGGAATGGACATCTACCCTTTCACTTGGAAGGAATGATAGCGGGCAACACACTATTGGTACGCGGTCATTCTGACTTGAGCCTTTTCTTTAACTTCTTCGACCAAGTTGAGCTCAGCCCAAGGCCGCTCATCATTTAACTCCTCCGAGTAGCTTTCAACCCTGGGTGAAGGTAGGCCAGTGGAGATATTGTTTCCCTTGGAGCTCTTCATTCAAGAATGCAAGTCCTTCGCATCAAATTCCATCAGATGGGTTTTCTTCTTCATTCTGCCTACTCTGGGATGAACCGGTCATGAAAATCATATTAACATTGCCAGCAACCGGTAGGTTCGGCTAAGATTGTTTCCGAGGCTCAAGTGGAAGTTCTACCCTGTTGTCTGCTTTGAGGGCCCTTCTGTATGGCTCCAGCCTCCCTCGGTGAATGAGCTATTTGATTTTGTCTCTTAGCTGCTAACATTCCTCGATATCATGACCATAGTCGAGGTGATACCAACAGTATTTTATCGTATCCCTCCAAGCCATGCTTCCTTGGAAGGGGCTTTGGTTGAGGGAGTTGACGCTCAATCTCCATCAGGATCTGAGATCTCGGTGCAGTGAGCAGGGTGAATTGGTTGAACCTCCGCGTCGGGCTTTTGGTGCGCTGCCTTGGTAGTGGGATCCTTTAGCGATGAGGCGGGCTCGTAGGGTGAGCCGGTTAGCTCCTTTTCGAGCTCTTCTTTTCCTTCTTCTTGGATTACTCAGCTCAGGCCAACCTTCTGGATTCTTCGATCTTGGCGTATTTATCCACCATGGCCATCATGTTGAAGAGATTCTTGGGATAGTTGACTTTCATGGAAAGATAGAAGTCTTTCTCCTTTGATACTCCACATGCTAAAGCGGATATGGCTATCTCATGATTGAGGTGGTTGACCTCTAGCATGGCCGCATTAAAACGGCCTAGAAAACTTATCAAGGACTCCCCCTCTCTTTGCTTTACTTCAGAGAGGGAGTCAGATCTCCATCGATGCCGGTGGCTGCTGACAAACTGATTGGTGAAAAAGTGACTCAATTCGTTAAATGAGTTGATGGAGTTCAGCTTCAAGGTGCCGAACCATATTCTGGCATGCACCCTGAGCGTTAAGAAAAAAGCCCGACATAAGATCACATCTGATGCTCCATGGAACATCATGATGGATTGAAAGCTACTCAGGTGGTCATCGGGATCGGTTGTCCCATTGTACAGCTCGATAGCAAGGAGCTTGATGTGTGATAGAACCTCCTCCTTCATGATCGTATCAGTGAAGGGTGGGCCCTGTTCCATCCAGGCTGGGGCTGGGACGCGTGCTTGATAGCGTCCAACTATAGGCGTATTTCTTGGATCTCCCGCTCCATTGTCTCGTTCCAAATAGTCATAGAGGCTGGACAGGGAGATCTCGTTGTAGTGTATAGTCATGGCAGGAAGCGACTGGTGATAGGAAGCGAGCCCGGCGGGGCCAAGGCAAACTTTTGTCTCCATCCCTCTATGGGACTGGTTCTGCATCCTCCTCATGGACGAGTTGTTGTGGATGGCTTATGGCCTCAGATGGGTTGGACAAAGGAGCTGTCGGTGCTGTCGGTAGAACTGGTGCAGCTGTCCCAACAAAAAATTGCTGGGTGGGTGCAGCCTGGGGAAAGACTCAATGGAGCCCCTACACCAACTACGCCAGGTCTTGGACCTGTTTGACTAGTGTGCTAAACTGGTCATGGGTGATTGGGGCCGCAAGTGGCGGTGGAGCATCAAGGTGTGGCGGCTATGAGGACGCCATATTATTCAGAGGATCATGCCTTTGAGAAGCGGCCTGATTCGGAGCATTAGTAGTCGCTCTTTTACGATTGGCCATTGAGAGGATGTCCTTCTAGAGTGAACCTTTTCTCCTTAATTTCAAGTTTTCAGAGGGACTTGGGGCCCTTTCTCTAGCGTTAATTTGTTGCTGCAGATTTTGGTTCTCCGGCTTAGGTATGGTACAGATCGAGATCCAGACAGCTCTCTCCCGTCCTGATCAACCTGCAAGATAGTTCTTACGCAGGGAGTGTGGTGGTTGTCTCTGCGGAAGACCCTCCGATGCTCAAATCAGTGGAAATCCAAGCAAGCAGATAAAGGGGAGAAGGTTGTTTCAAAAGGATGCCCTAGAGAATGTCTCTAGAATGGCTTTGCTAGGGTTTTCAGGGCTTAGAATTGCCTTGGGATGCATACCTGAAAGGTGTCTTGGGACTTAATATTTGTGCGAGGCCGAAGAGGTAAGCAGTTATCCAATTTTTCATGCACAATTATGGAGATTATCAGTTGATAAGGCTAACAGATGCCTTATCAGGAATTTGAAATCCCATCAATCATGCGCAGAGTGCTGTATTAGGCTCTTATTTCTGTTTTAGGGAAGCTTACTCTGAGATCTTCGTGATCGGAGTGTTTTATCCATCGAGATATCCTATATGATTTAAGGCAGTGATGGTGCTGTGGCAGAATGGCTCGACCATGGCTCAGCCCTATCAAGGTATGGAGATGGCTCGGCCTGCCGAAGTACGGTGACAATAAGTAGTGCAACTTATCCTTTTATGAATGTGGCAGTTATCAAGTCAGAGCTCATAAATGGTTCTTACTGACTGCCACGTCTGCTAATCGATGCGGTGATAATTTTATCATGCATCATTAATTTATTGCAAGGTGTTATACAATGATTTTTAAAACTTGTGATAAATAGAGAAATTTGTGTTGACAACTATGTGAAACACGTAATAAGTAAGTTCATAGCGAAAAAGAAAAAAAAAATATAGATGTTATTTTAAACTTTTTTAATATATATAAATATTAATATTTTTTAACACAGCTGCAATGATATAGTTACAAAAGAACGTTACTGCTCGCCAGCACTTAGTTGTAGGTTAGCTCCCTTAGTTGACGTCATCCAGAAGATGATGTTTGTTTGTTTTTTAATCTCCCCTCGCCAACCGCTATCTCATCCATTATCGCAAGCTCAGGCTTACACCGTACAGAGAGTTGACATCTACTGACACTTATGCTCTGTTTAGATTAAAAAAAAAAAAAAAAAAAATAAAGAAAAACAAAAATAATAAAAAATTTTTTTTTTTTTGGACGAGTGAAAAAAAATAGAAAGGAGAGAAAAATTGATAATTTATAATAACAATAATATCCTTATTATAGATGATTAAAAAAAATACATTGTTGTTTTTTTTTTGAAAGGGTCGATATTGGAATGAAAAAAAAGAAAAATACTTTTGAGTTTTCTTTTTGAAATCTCTTCGGTTTCGAAGAGAAAACTTTTATGTGGGGCCCACCATTTTTTTTTTCTCTGTTTTATCCTCTAGTTTTCTTTCCTTCCGACTTTTTTCTTCATTCAAACAAGATAAATTTTATTTTCTCTCCTATTTTTCCTCTTTAATTTTCTTTTCTTCCTAGTTTTCTCTCCATCCAAACAGAGAGTTAAGCAAAGTGGAGAGAGAATGACTTGTTACATTGAAAACTTGGTAAAAGGGGGAGATTGACCTGAGTGCGCACAAAATTAGGGCAACTATTTTCCCTCCGTCCCATGTGCAACTCTATTAATATATTTCATCATTATATCTTGGATCAAGCACATGCCTTCCAGTGGTCTCCTTCTCCCCAAAATCTAACAAGAACGCAGGAACCGAAATAATATATACACTCTCCTCCCTAAATCTGGTTATAGGAAAAGAGTAAAGGTAATAATATAATATGCACTCCTCTCCTTCCTCGATTCGTCCAAAATTTAATGATTGTATCGGTTTTCTAATAAGTTTATTTGCAGCATATAATCTGTTGCCACTTATCTGGTATGAGTTGGGTTGGATCAACAGGCAAATCTAAGTTGATACATAGCAAGCAATCAGCAGATGTTGCATTATGGCAGATTAAATCATTGCATATATTGAAAGAAAAAATCATTTCAGATTCAATATTATTCATGTATGAAAAACAAAGATAATAAAAAGAAAGCGTATTTGGATCCATAAGTCTTGATGGCTACGGATTAGATCTTTTCCAAAGAAGACCCCTCATTCATAGATTTTCACCGTATTTCTCTTTGATGGGGAAAAAATATATGAAATCCTCTTTTGCGACTCTTTGTCCTCTTCAGGAACCATAACTTCTCTTTAAATAGACTAATTTCTAATTTGGCCCCTCATCAAATTAAAAATAGCATAGAGGTATCTATACAATGATTTTTCATGATAATTATGCCCTTAGCCATTTTATACCAAATTAATCAATTTCTTGGCTAATCAAATAATGGCATAACACATTTGTCATAACATGTGTGGCCCCCAAATAATTGTTTAAAATTTTTAACAATCTTTCACTGGGTCACATATGTTTCCTTATAAATGTGTTAGACTTTATGAGCTCAAAACTTTGCCATTAGAAACATAAGGCATATCATAACAATCTCGTCCATTAATTGTATCAATATTGGACCAAAGCGGTTTTCGTTAAATCAATCTTAACTAGACCTATCAACGATCATAATATTAACACAACCAAAAACATAGATTAATCATGAAATGTGTAGCATGAAAATCACATGAATATGATCAGTACATGTTGATTTTCAACTGGTTCAACCTTACTATAGTGGGATCAACTTGACTTTACAAAGCGTAATAAACTGAATGCCTTAACTTTATTTCTGATCAGAAAAAGTGTTCATAACATAAAAGTGTTTATACACACAAAAATAAACATAGAACAAAATACACAAATGGCAAACTCCCACTAAATTTGAGATTCACTATATTCTAGAATGCCCATACTTGCTGTATACTCATAAAAAACCTTTGGAGGAACCCCTTTCGTAAGAGGATCTGCAATCATGGAGTTTGTTCCCAAATGTTCTATGTAGATTTGTCCACTTTGTACCCTTTCTTGAACAACTAGAAACTTGATATCAATGTGTTTAGACTTTGATGAGCTCCTATTGTTGTTATAATATAAGAATGTTGAACTATTATCATAATAAATCTTTAATGGTCTTTCAATTCCTTTAACTATTCGCAGTTTAGTGACAAAATTTTTAAGCAAAATTTTATGGTTGGATGCCTCAAAACATGCTACAAACTCTGCTGCCATAGTGGAAGAAGTAATAAGAGTCTATTTGGCACTTCGCCAAGAAATTGCAGCCCCACCAACAAATAGAGGTAGCCCATAGTGGATTTTTTACTATCTTGGCATCCAGCAAAATCTAAGTCAGAATACCCAATGATCTCTAATTTGTCTGACCTCTTATATGTGAGCATGTGGTCCTTTGTTCTCTTCAAATACCTCATGACTCTTTTGATTACTTTCCAATGATCCATACCTAGGTTGCTTAAGTACCTACCTAGAACTCCAATAATATACGTAATATCTGGACACGTACATACTGTTGGGAATTGTATCCTAAAGCCAATCATTTGATGATTGTGTTGATGTAAATTGTATATAAATTGATATATTAATAAAAGTTATTTGACAGTTTATTCATTACAAGAACATCTTCTTAAAACTCCTAATAGTAATGAAGCCCTTAGGATCTTCCTTCACGATAAAGGAGGATTTATCTTTGAAGGTCCTTAAAAGAGTTCGCGACCAAATGATATACTATGACAGGGCCATAGTACTATCAATTATAGGATATTGTATATCATATTTGTTGGTTGTCCTCTTAACCAAGGAGTGTAGAGACACTGGTATGACATACAGGTGAAAGCGTAGGAGTACATTTACCAAACGTGACTCATTTTCGGATACTCTACTATCAAGAGTTAATCTGAAAAGATATAGGTATAAGTATCCTTCAGACCTGAAGATCACAACCAGTGGCTTATAAGAAACTCATTGTACTTAGGTGCCGGACTACCTGGATTTCTAATCCAGCTACGAAAGGTTACTGGGTGCAGTCAAGTACTTGTGGATCAAGATGGAATTTGACCTATCCCGTTAAAAGGAGAAATGCTTGTATTTCAATTTAGCAAGACCTTGGCCAAGGCACTTCATGTGAAAGTCACATGATCACTAAAATTGAAATCACTTTATGGATTTGCTGTTTAGAGTTGACAGGCTCTTAAGCCATCCTTAGGATTTATGGTCAAGAGGATGAATTATACGGTAACTATTTCTTAGGGTTCTTGGAGTTTGCTCGGCAACTCTTCGACCTATCCGGACGTCGGGTTCCATTGCTAGATGGGCACATCGATTAGTATAGAAAATTATTTCTATGCTACCGGCTTAGGTTCGAACCTAGAGAGTCACACGCATAGAAGTTTCCTAGGATGATCTATTTGCTGATCAACGATTGAGAATCGTATATGATTTAATTAATCAATTTGATTGATTGAATTATCTCAATTGGATTAAGTACAAGTGAATAATATTCAATTTGGTTTAAGTCTACTAGAAGGACTAATCAATTTCAAATATTGATTTAAAATTAGATTTGATTTGGATTTAAATAGATTCAGGATTAGCCAAATTTGATTTGGGCTAGGACCATGATCTATATTGGTTTAATCCAATAAATTCAAATTAGCTTAAAACCAAAAATCCAAACCCCATGTGTGAAAAAGGTTTTCTCGCATGATGAGATAACTAAAATCTCATCTCATGAGAAATTAAATTCTTATGCAGAATTTAATTTATAACTTTTAGTCTTCTTCAAATGATTCCCAAGTTCAAGAAAAATAAATTTTGCTAAAAGGTGCCTCTTTGGAAGAGCACTCCACACAACTCTCCGTGTATTGACAAGTGTGTGAATTAATGTGCCTCTTTGAAAGAGCACTCCACACAACTCTCCGTGCATTGACAAGTGTGTGAATTAATATGCCTCTTTGGAAGAGCACTCCACACAACTCTCCATGCATTGACAAGTGTGTGAATTAATGTGCCTCTTTGGAAGAGCACTCCACACAACTCTTCATGCATTGATAAGTGTGTGAATTTAATATGTCTCTTTGGTTTTCACAAAAAACGGAATTCTAAATGTTAGAATTCAATAGCTGGCTAATATGAAACTATAAATAGAGGACATCCCTCACCAGATAACACAACACAAGATCAAAAGAGATCAATAATTCTAAACAGTTAGAACAAAGTGTTACAGTTCTAAGAGTTAGAACAGAAAATTTTGGTGTGATTTTAGTGTTAGCAAAAGCTTGGTGGATCTTGGAGAAAGATTCAAGTGGAAGAATTCAAGATCAGCAAAATTATTTTTCCGCAAGCTAGCATCCCCAAGAATCCGATCATTCTGGGGCTTTGCATGGACAATACTAGAGGCCGGACGATTGAACGGCTGTAGAGCACAAAGGATTTACCTACTGTTCTTATGGTGAGTGATTTGATCCTTAGATCTTAAGGCAGGCTTCAAGATGAGTAGTATGACTTCTCATCTTGAAGATTAAGATATGATCTTAATTATTTAATTTATATGCAATACTTAGATCAAACGATCTTATAATATAAGGCAAAGATATGATCTTGATGCATGTTAGAAAGATTAATATGTAATATTTAAATTTCTGCATTGATAATTGTTATCAAATTTTAAAATATGCATGCCTCGGGGATTAACTATCCCAACAAGTGGTATCAGAGCTAGTTGACCTGCACGGGTTAAATATAGGCAGAGCATCAATGGGAACTCTCGCTGGTGACCATGTCACCGAAGCCAGACTCTCCGCCCATTGGTGTTGGTGTATCGGCCGAGACGGTAGCCGGCTAGTCTGATAGGTACATTTGTTAGGTGACATGGGAGGTACCCATGACCGAGTAACTAATGGTATCAGAGCAATAGTTTCTTATTGATCTAATTTATTGCATGTAAATTAATATTCTTATTAATTGTGTAATTATGGCTAAAACTAATCACAAGGCTATATGGTCACAGATGGATTGAAAATCCAAATTACCCATTCAATGAGGTATTCTGTGACATATTGTCGTGCTATTATTTTATCATTGATGCTCAATCCAAAGATAATTTAAATTGAGCTTATGCATCAAAACATAGATTACACGCACTCTTAAAAGATATTTTATATTTGATACATATTGATGTTGTATAAAAGCATGATATTTGCATGTTTAGTATAAAACATAGATATGATATATGATGGCATGATGTTTATGTTATGAAACATACAAATATTTATGAGAGTCTAATTTGAATGTCAAATGTTAATTCATAATCTTTTAGATAATCTAAATATAGGAATTATGAGTAGTAACATAATACATGTGATGCTTGATTGAAATATATGACATGTAAACATGAAATATATTTAATCTTTTGGGTTAGCTAAATCAGGTCCATAAAGGGTTAGACCCTAAGGTTTAAATCAACTGGACTAAAAGAGTATTTGAACAAATCTAATTAGATTAGGTTAAGAATGCTCTAAATCAAACAATAGTTGTAGTTGATCATGTCCTTCTATTTGATTAAACCAAATGGAAGTAGATTAGGCTCCTTGGTTGAGCATGAATCTCTTAGATGGTCAAATCAGAATTGGTTAACCATATGATGTCAAGGTGAGTTGGCAAGTTGCTCTAGGATCAACGATCGAATGGTTTTTAATTGGGAGCTACTCGTATTGATGTGTCTTTAACGAGTTAATGGCATATCCCTCCCATCGATCTCACTCACCTGGTCAATGTGGTGAACCATTTATGATTCAGATCATTTACCTGATTCGGGTTGACCCATGCCTGTAAGAAAATTAGTCTGATTGATTTAGGTGCCACTTAACCTGACTTAATCTTGTTTCATTCTACCCATTTCATACATTCAATGGGAGAACTTGATTAGTCAATTTGTCTTCAAATTATAAAATCCTCTAAAATTATTAGGTCCTTAAAATGAAATAGTTATATGATAACTAGATCATAGCCTCCATTAAGGTGGGTGATAATGAGTCCGATGTCTTGATAATCATTGGAGGCACTCCATGCCTGGTGCTTGTCAACCATCAAATTATCATTCAGTATATGATAAGTTAACATAACTATTAAATAGACAGTCAGGTGAGCCGAGCTTCACTCGGGCTTGGTTGTCTATTGATAGGTTACACTGATTATATCATTTAATGGTTGGACCTAACCAGAACTTTCAGTGGAGGCACTCCATGCCTGCTGAAGAGGTACATGGGGCAAAAGCTGAACACTAAGAATTATTTTGAGAAACAATTGGTTTTGAACCTACTCTTAGATGCATATGGGTTGGCCAAGCTTCACTTGGGCCTGTATGTAGTCTATGTAGATCTTAGTGCCCGCTAAAGAATTAAGAATAATTCTTCGAATTGGGGTGTAGAGGCTGCCAATTTAAACAAAATAGTGGGAGAATCTTTAGACTAAAGTCCAAGTCTTTAGATTGAATCAATTTATATACTAATAAACTTTAGTTTTTCCTTATGCAGAAAATGGCCACTAATTTATCATTAAGGTCCCTATTGGATAGTGACAAGTTGAATGGTTCAAATTTCAATAGCTGGTTTAGAAAACTTAAGATCATCCTTGAGCATGAGAGGATTCTATATATTCTTAATAATCCTGCACCAAAGATACCTGATGCAAACACACAAAGTTTAAGAAAGACACTTATCAGAAGTGGCTCAATGATAGAACTAGCGTACGTTGCATCATGCTAGCAGCAATGAACGATGAATTCGGTCGCCGGTTCGAGAATGCTCAGCTAGAAGAAATCATTCAAGCGTTGAATAAATCTTTCGGCACACCTGACGACGTTGAAAGCACAAGACTAGTTGTGCTATTTTTAATGCTCGAATGAGGGATGGATCTCCTATCACTGATCATGTATTGTACATGATCGAGAAGATAGAACTGCTAAGCAAGCTCGGCTTTTCCCTACATGAGCAGTTGGGAAAAGATGCGATCCTGAATTCCTTGCCTCTATCCTTCCGACCTTTCCTTACTCATTTTTGAATGACAAAACCTGCAGTCAACTACCACGGTTTGTTGGGGTTGTTACAGAACTTTGAGAAGGATAACCAGCACTCTAAGGGTTTGGTTAATGTGGTTGAAGGATCTAAGGTAGGGTGTCAACCCTTTGGGAAAGAGAAGAAGAAAAAAAAGAAAAATGTGCAACATGCTAGGACATCTATAAGGGGTCAGATGCAGAAGAAGAAAGTTGATAAAAGTCAAGCTGAATGCTTTCATTGCAAGATGCAAGGGCACTGGAAGAGGAACTATCCTCTTTACATTGCCACACTTGATCCAAATAGGCCGAAGAAGAAAAAGGGGCAAGATGTTGCTCAACAAGGTATTTATATGATAACACCTTGTAATTTTTTTGTATATGATAATCAGACCTGGGTATTGGATACCGGGAGTCCTTTTAACATTTGCAATTCATTGCAGGGACTACAGGTCACTAAAAGATTTGAGGACAATGAAAGATTCCTTAATGTCGGTGATGGAAGATTAGTTCCAGTTCTGGCATTAGGAGTTCTTGAAATAGTTTTCAATAGAAATATCATTATACTAAATGATTGTCATTTTTGCCCAACGTTCTTGTTGAACGTAATTTCTGTAGGCCTTCTAGCCAAAAGTCATTATGAAATTTCAATAAAGGATGTTACTTTGAATATCATTATGAATGGAGTCACTGTAATGACTGGGCATTTATCTAATGGCATTTATATATTATCACAGCCTGTGAATGTAGTGTACAAATTAAGTAAGCGTCCTAGAATAACTGATGTCACAGACATTTATCTTTGGCACCATCGGCTGGGTCATATCAATAAGAACAGATTAAACATGTTAACTCAGGAGGGCATCCTTCGAGTTGATGATTGTGAATCATTAACTACCTGTGAATCCTGTATTCTTGGTAAAATGACCAAGTCATCTTTTACTGGAAAAGGTGAAAGAGCTAAAGAGCTATTAAGTCTAGTACATACTGATGTATGTGGACCAATGAGCACTTGTGCCAAAGGTGGATATTACTACTTCATTACTTTTACAGATGACCTTTCTAGGTTCGGTTATGTCTATCTTATGTGACATAAATCTGAATCGTTTGAAATGTTCAAACAATATCATAAAGAAGTAGAAAAACAAACAGAAAATGTATTAAGATCCTTCGATCAGATCGAGGAGGAGGCGAATACCTTTCCAATGACTTTGTGACATATTTAAGGGAGAATGGGATTCTCTCCCAATGGACTCCTCCAGGAACACCACAACATAACGGTGTGTTGGAAAGGAGGAATCGAACTCTGTTAGACATGGTTCGATCTATGATGGGTTTTGCAAGCTTGCCAATATCCTTTTGGGGATATGCATTAGAATCAGCTTGTCATATTCTCAATAAGGTTCCAAGTAAGTCTGTTTCAAAAACTCCACATGAGATGTGGTATGGACATAAACCGGTAATCACCTATCTGAGAGTCTGGGGTGTCCAGCTTATGTGAAACGTGCAAAATCAGACAAACTTGAACCCAAATCTGACAAATATTTTTTCATCGGCTATCCGAAAGAAACCAAAGGATATTACTTCTACAATACTGAAGAACAAAAGTTGTTCATTAGTAATAGAGCTGTTTTTCTTGAAAAGGAGTTCCTTAGTGAAGGAACAAATAGCTCTAATGTTGAACTTGAGAAGTTCATCAAGTAGAAGGAACAACATAAACCAGTGAACCCTTAGAATCTGAGTTGATTAGATCAAACTCAAAACCCATTTTAGATGCACCATTAAGGCGATCTGGTAGAGTACCACATCAACCGGATAGATACTTAGGTTTCTTGGTCCAGAACGATGATCCTGTTGAACTCGATGAGAACAACGAGGATCCGATCACCTATATGGATGCTATGCAAAGGACTGACTCTAATAAATGGCTTGATGCCATGAAATCCGAACTTGATTCCATGAAGGACAATAATGTATGGACATTAGTTGACCCACCCGAAGGGATAAAACCCATAGGGTGTAAGTGGGTTTTCAAGAGAAAAGAGGCGCAGACGGAAAGGTTGAGACCTATAAAGCACGTCTGTTGCTAAGGGTATCGTCAATGTTATGGTATTGACTATGACGAAATGTTTTCTCCTGTGGCAATGCTGAAATTCATTCGGATTATGCTAGCTATAGCAGCACACTTAGATTATGAGATTTGGCAAATGGATGTTAAAATCACTTTTCTAAATGGTGATTTAGAAGAACAGGTGTATATGATACAACCTGAAGGTTTTATATCTAAAGACGAGTCTAAAGTGTGCAGGCTATAGAAGTCTATTTATGGACTTAAGCAAGCATCTAGGAGTTGGAACATACTATTTGATAAAGTGATCAAATCTTATGGCTTTATTAAGAATAAAGAAGAACCTTGCATTTATAAATGGGCTAACGGTTCCGTTATTGTATTTCTTGTATTATATATGGATGACATTCTCTTAATTGGGAATGATGTCCTGCATTACAAGGAATAAAGACATGGTTATCATCATAATTCTCCATGAAAGATCTGGGAGAAGCATCATACATCCTCGGGATGAAGATCTATAGAGATAGATCTAAGAGGATGCTTGGTTTATCCCAATCTACGTATATTGACACAGTGCTAAAGAGGTTTAGCATGAAGAATTTCAAGAAAGGCTATCTTCCGATAGGCCATGGAATTCATCTTTCTAAGAAGGATTGTCCGACAACTCCTAATGAAAGAGAACGTATGAGTCGAATTCCATATGCTTCGGCAGTAGGATCGATTATGTACACCATGACATGTACAAGACCAGATGTGGCATACTCACTAGGAGTAGTGAGTAGATACCAATCTGATCCAGGAAAAAATACTGGCAAGTTGTTAAGACAATCCTTAAGTATTTGAGAAATACTAAGGACCAGTGGTTAGTCTATGGAGAGTCTGATTTGAAACTTGTTGGATATACTGATTCCAGTTTCCAATCAGATCATGATGATAGCAAAAGTGTATCAGGTTTCGTGTTTATCCTAAATGGTGGAGCCGTTTGCTGGAAAAGTTTCAAGCAACATACAGTGGCAGATTCGGTGTGCGAGGCAGAGTACATCGCTGCATCAGATGCTGCAAAAGAAGCTATGTGGCTGCGAAAGTTTATCTCCGAGCTTGGAGTGGCACCTTCCATAGATGGACCAGTCTGTTGTACAGTGACAGTACTGGTGCCATAGCTCAAGCAAAGGAACCACGAGCACATCAGTGCACAAGCACATACATCGGTTTCATCTTATACGAGAGATTGTAGACCGAGGTGACATAAATCTTCAAAAGATTGATGGAAAGGAAAACCTAGGTGACCCATTTACTAAAGCATTCAGCATCAAGGAGTTTGATGACTATAAATTGAAGATGGGTATTAGATTGTAATGAGTGGCTTTAGGCTAAGTGGGAGTTTGTTGGGAATTGTATCCTAAAGCCAATCATTTGATGATTGTGTTGATGTAAATTGTATATAAATTGATATATAATAAAAGTTATTTGGCAGTTTATTCATTACAAGAACATCTTCTTAAAACTCCTAATAGTAATGAAGCCCTCAGGATCTTCCTTCACGATAAAGGAGGATTTATCTTTGAAGGTCCTTAAAAGAGTTCGTGACCAAATGATATACTATGACAGGGCCATAGTACTATCAATTATAGGACGTTGTATATCATATTTGTTGGTTGTCCTCTTAACCAAGGAGTGTAGAGACACTGGTATGACATACAGGTGAAAGTGTAGGAGTACATTTCACCGAACGTGACTCATTTTTGGATACTCTACTGTCAAGAGTTAATCTGAGAAGATATAGGTATAAGTATCCTTCAGACCTGAAGATCACAACCAGTGGCTTACAAGAAACTATTGTACTTAGGTGCCGGACCACCTGGATTTCTAATCCAGCTACGAAAGGTTACTGGGTGCAGTCAAGTACTTATGGTAGTCAGTTGTGGATCAAGATGGAATTTGACCTATCCCATTAAAAGGAGAAATGCTTGTGTTTCAATTTAGCAAGACCTTGGCCAAGGCACTTCATGTGAAAGTCACATGATCACTAAAATTGAAATCACTTTATGGATTTGCTGTTTAGAGTTGACAGGCTCTTAAGCCATCCTTAGCATTTGTGGTCAAGAGGATGAATTATACGGTAACTATTTCTTAGGGTTCTTAGAGTTTGCTCGGCAACTCTTCGACCTATCCGGACGTCGGGTTCCATTGCTAGATGGGCACATCGATTAGTATAAAAAATTATTTCTATGCTACCGGCTTAGGTTCGAACCTAGAGAGTCACACACATAGAAGTTTCCTAGGATGATCTATTTGCTGATCAACGATTGAGAATCGTATATGATTTAATTAATCAATTTGATTGATTGAATTATCTCAATTGGATTAAGTACAAGTGAATAAGATTCAATTTGGTTTAAGTCTACTAGAAGGACTAATCAATTTCAAATATTGATTTAAAATTAGATTTGATTTGGATTTAAATAGATTCAGGATTAGCCAAATTTGATTTGGGCTAGGACCATGATCTATATTGGTTTAATCCAATAAATTCAAATTAGCTTAAAACCAAAAATCCAAACCCAATGTGTGAAAAGGTTTTCTCACATGATGAGATAACTAAAATCTCATCTCATGTGAAATTAAATTCTCATGCAGAATTTAATTTATAACTTTTAATCTTCTTCAAATGATTCTCAAGTTCAAAAAAAATAATTTTGCTAAAAGGTGCCTCTTTGGAAGAGCACTCCACACAACTCTCCGTGCATTGACAAGTGTGTGAATTAATGTGCCTCTTTGGAAGAGCACTCCACACAACTCTTTATGCATTGATAAGTGTGTGAATTTAATGTCTCTTTGTTTTCACAAAAACAACGGAATTCTAAATGTTAGAATTCAATAGGTTAGCTAATATGAAACTATAAATAGAGGACATCCCTCACCAGATAACAAACAAGATCAAATGAGATCAAAAATTTTAAACAGTTAGAACCAGTGTTACAGTTCTAAGAGTTAGAACAGAAAATTCTGGTGTGATTTTAGTATTAGCAAAAGCTTGGTGGATCTTAGAGGAAGATTCAAGTGGAAGAATTCAAGATCAGCAAAATTATTTTTTCATGAGTTAGCACTCCCGGGAATTCGATCATTCGGGGGCTTCGCGTGGACAATACTAGAGGCCGGACGATTGAACGGCTGCAGAGCACAAAGGATTTACCTACTGTTCTTAAGGTGAGTGATTTGATCCTTAGATCTTAAGGCAGGCTTCAAGATGAGTAGTATGACTTCTCATCTTTAAGATTAAGATATGATATTAATTATTTAATTTATATGCAATACTTAGATCAAACGATCTTATAATATAAGGCAAAGATATATTGATGCATGTTAGAAAGATTAATATGTAATCTTTAAATTTCTGCATTGATAATTGTTATCAAATTTTAAAATATGCATGCCTCGGGGATTAACTATCCCAACACATACTTGAACATACATAAGATTCCCTACAGCTGAAGCATAAGGAATCTTCTTCATTTTCTGAATATTTAAATTTCCTTTACATTGACTAAGACTACTGAACTTGTCTCCTTTGACGACTGGGGTATCTCTTGATTTACAATCCTGCGTGCCAAACCTTTTGAAAACCTTATCAATATAGGCCCTTTGTGATAATTCCAAAATACCCCGATATCTATATGGGTATATTTGGATTCCTATTACAAAGGATGCATTACCATGATCCTTCATCTTAAAATTTTTTGATAAAAATTTCTTGGTTTCATGCAACATACCTATATCATTAGTGGCAAACATAATGTCATCATCATACAATACCAGAAGAATACACTTACTCCCACTGAATTTATGATATACACAAACATCAACAATATTCATCTCACAATTGAATGAGAGAATTATCTCATGAAATTTATGGTACCACTAATGGGATGCTTGTTTAAGACCATAGATAGATTTTTTTTTTAATTTGCAAACCATCTTTTTTGGGTCTTCAGACACAAAGTTTCGGTTGCTCTATATAAATCATTTCAATAGTGTCTCCATTGAGAAACACTGTCTTTATATCCATCTAATAAAGCTCCAAATCATAATATGCCATAAGAGCCATGATTGTCCTAAAGGAGTCCTTCATTGAAACTGGAGAGAAGGTCTCCTTATAGTCAATCCCTTCCTTTGAGTATAACCCTTTGCCACAAGACGAGCCTTGTACCTCTCTAC
Source organism: Calamus simplicifolius (assembly GCA_900491605.1). Classification (NCBI taxonomy): domain Eukaryota; kingdom Viridiplantae; phylum Streptophyta; class Magnoliopsida; order Arecales; family Arecaceae; genus Calamus; species Calamus simplicifolius. The sequence goes on along the minus strand of UESW01001729.1, from coordinate 164,395 downwards.
ATTACCTTTAGAATCCCTTTTGGTCTTAAATATCCATTTACAACCAATGAATTTTGTACCTTCTGATAATGGAACAAGTTCTCAAACCTTATTGTCTTGCATGAACTTATATTCTTCATTCATTGCTTTGATCCATTTATTGGAGTTTGAGTCCTGCATGGCTTGACAGAAGTTGATTGGATCTTCTTCTATCATGCCATCATTCTCCTCATGTTCTTGGAGAAATACTATATAATCATCTAGAATGACACTTCTCCTTTATCTTATAGATCATCGCAATGGCAACGGCTCTTGTAACACTTGATCTTGAGGATGTTGAGTTTGTTCCTTATGAACAGTTTGAGTTTATTCAATAGGAACAACCTACTTATCTTGATTGGGGATATGGATGATAATATCCTTTTGAGGCTCCAAATTTGCTGCATCAATAATAACTGTATGAATTGGATCAGAAATTGGTACCAATTTTTTCTCAAAGATAAAGTTCCTAACCTTATTTTTTCCTCCAAACTTAATATCCTCAAAAAATATTACAATTTTCATTTTAAAATTATCTTTATTTTAGGATCATAAAATTTATACCCCCTTGATCACTCAAAATACTCAATAAAGTAGCTGCTAACAGTTTGAGATTCTATTTTTTTTTTCATATGGTCTATAAGGTCTTGCCTCAGCTGGACAACCCCACACATAAAAATGTTTTTGACTTGACTTTCTACCTGTCCAAAGTTCATAAAGTGTCTTTGTAGCTGCTTTAGTTGGTACCCTATTAAGAATGTAGGCTGCAGTTTTTAGTGCCTCTCCCTAGAGTGACTCTGGTAAGGTAGAATGATAAATCATACTCCTTACTATATGCTTAAGAGTTCTGTTTCGTCTTTTAGCTACACTATTGATGCTAGGTATTCCTAGCATGGTGTACTGTGGAACGATTCCACACTCATCTAGGTATCTAGCAAATGGTCCTGGACGTTGTTCACCTGATCCATCATATCTTCCGTAATATTCACCTCCACGATCAGATTTAACCTTTTTTATGCTTTTGTTAAGTTGATTCTTAACTTCAGTCTTAAATAATATGAAAACGTCCAAAACCTATGATTCTTCATGAATAAGAAATATATGCATATCGAGAATAATCATCAATGAATGATACAAAATGTTGTTGACATTCCAAGATGGTATTGAAAATGACCCATAAATATCTATATGTATCAATTGCAATACATCCATAGCTCTATGTGCACCATATTTCTTGACTTTGGTTTGTTTTCCTTTTATGCAATTAGCACAAATATTAAAGTATGTGAAATCTATGGAATCTAAAATTTTATCTGACACAAGTCATTAAACTCTATTTCTAGAGATGTGACATAGCCGTTTGTGCCACAATGAACCTAAGTTTGCAATATCCAGTTTATGTGAGGCTACTGTATCTAGCAAATATAGATTATCATAAGCAATAAGAGATCCAATACCAACAACATTAGAATTTAAAGATAACACAAATTGATTGTTTGCAAATGAACAAGAGGATCCAGATTTGTCCAAGTAAAAAACAGAAACTACATTTCGTCTAAAAGATGATATAACAAAAGTGTCTTTTAAATCCAAATAATGACCAAAACTTAATAACAATCTAAAAATAACCAATAGCCTCCACTTGAACTGACTTGTCGTCGCCCACAAAATGCTTTGTTCAGCATCACTTAGCTTTTGGCAGCTCAGGTAACCCTACATTGAAACACTGATGTTAACAGTGGTACCTGAGTCTAATCACCAAGTGTTTCTAGGTACTGAAGCTAAATTTACCTTAGAACAAACCAAAGTTAGGAACGTACCTTTCTTTGCCTTCCAGGCATGGTACTTGGCACATTCCTTCTTCATGTGTCTAGGTTTTCCACAAAAGAAGCAAAGATCAGCCTTATTTTGCTTCTTTTGGGCTGGACCCTTCATAGCCTCATTTTTGGATGATTCAGGTTTTTTTTCTTTTTATTCTTGTCCTTGAAGGTGCTTTCCAAGTGGGCACTCCCAGTCCTTTCTTGTATCAGTCTTTCTTCCTCTTGAACACAGTAAGAAATCAGTTCATTCAATGACCATTTTTTCTTTTGGCAATTATAACTGATCTTGAATTGATTAAACTATGCTGGAAGAGAAATTAGAACCAAATGCACAAGTAAGTCCTCGGACATCTCGAGCTTGAGAGCCTTAAGTTTTTATGTAATGTTGGACATCTCCATAATGTACTCTCATACATTCCCCTTGCCTTTGTACTTCATGGTGATTAAGCATTATAGCAAAGTGCTAGTTTCAACCTTATCGCTCTTTGCAAAGAGCTTCTCAATTTCAGTAAGAAAATCTTTGGCATCAGTAATCACGTCGGATACTACACCCTTGAAAGCCTCATGAATGCCCCTTTTTATAATCATCAGACTCATGTGGTTTGAACGATCCCACTTCTCGTAGTGCCTCCTTTGATCAGAGGTACTAGAGTCCAAAAGAGAAGGAGGTTGCTCCTTCGTTAACGCATGGTCTAGATCCATGCACCCTAGGACAATAAGCATATTTTCTTTCCAGTCCTTAAAATTTGTGCCATAAAGGACTGGTACCGAACTCAAATTGGCAGATACTGTAGCAAGTGTTGAAGAAGAAAATTACCACATAAATATACTCACATAAATATCCAAAAAAAATTTAATCATTAACAAATTCAAATAATGATAAAACCCATCTCAAGATACCAAGTGCAAACATTAATACTAAGTCTTTGGACAACAATATTAATTGCTAGTGGTACCTTATTGTAATGATCAAATAGTGACAATAATGTATGTTAAATAATAAACTCATCTTTGGATTAATTTATTATTCACATGTACAATCTTATAATTGTCACATGCTTACCATCACAGAAATGTATGCAATCCGACCAAGTATCAACATTTCTTTGGGTCGGTTAATACTTGCATGAATACGCATACACGTAACATTTAACATTTCTTTTGAGTTATCTACACAAGAGACGTCACTTTGGTGACTTCTTGTTTCAATTGGCTCATTTAAAATGTTAAACAATATGCATCACATATTAAACCATAGTCATTATTTGAATTTTGAAAAGCTTGAATTTTAAAACTTCAATTTCTTGAAACTTGCAATCTAAATCAGAAAACAATTAGTTTCAAAGCTTCTAATATGATGCACAAATTAACCTGGAATAATGGTTAGGGCTTTGGATTGGAACCAGAAGGTTCTAGATTTGATTCTCGTAAGCACTTTCCTGTTTCCTTTTTTTGGTATAAATGCCAAAATCTTTTTTTTAATAAATAAATAACAAAAAAATTATCCTTTAGGTAGTGTTTAAAATAGGGGATAAGAGGGAATATCCCCTGGATTCCCTTCTTATTCCCAAAAACTATAACTATAAGGGATAGCTAAGAATAAAGTTAACCAAAGGAATAATCCATGGTTAACCATGGTTAACCATGGTTAACCATAGGATATCCCCTCAATTTATTTCCTAGAAAATGCAGGAATAGCTGGTTATCCCTCCAAATAAGAGTAAAAAAAAGTTATCCTATGGATTTACCTTTTTGCATTTGATATGATCAATGGGATAGCCAAGGGATATCCCTAGTGATAGCTAAGGAACAAACTCTATCCCGTACACTTATCCATGGATAATATATTTCCTATCAAACACTACCTTAATGAATAAATACCCTTATCAATGGATAAATACCAAAAAATCCCTTTAACAGAAAAGCATGCACGCTCCGGATTATTAGAAAATAATAGCAGAAATATAAAATATGCATTCTAATCATTCCATAACTCAATCGTATCACACATGAATAGATATGGAAAGCTCTGATACCACTTGAAAGAAAATAATCATTCCAGATTCCATATTATTCATGTATGAAAAGCAAAGACAACAAAGAGGAAGCGTACCTGAATCCATAAGTCTTGATGGTTATGGGTTGTGATCTTCCAAAGGAAAACCCCTTATTCACATATTTTCACCGTATTTCTCTTTGATGGAATAAGAGAATACGAAATCCTCTTCTGCTATTCTTTGTCTCCTTCGGAAGCCATAAACCCCCCCCCCCCTTAAATAGGCTAATTTCTAATTTGGCCCCTCATCAAATTAGAAATAGCATATAGGTATCTACACAATGATTTTTTATGACAATTATGCCTTAGCCACTTTATACCAAATTGATCAATTTCTTGGCTAATCAAATAATGGCATAACACATTTTCCATAACATATGTGGCTCCCAAATAATTGTTTAAAATTTTAACATGTATATTTTTAAAAAATAATAATCTTTCATTACAGCTGCCTATCAATACATAAAAAATCTTTTGAAAAACTTCTTACCAAAAGTACTGATTATTAAGTAAAAGTTTATCATTTAATTTAAAAATAATTCTTAAATTTTATTCAAAAGAGACTTATCAAAGAAGATGCTCCATCGTAAGTTCTAAATTTATCAAAATCATTTACTAATAAATGATCTAATTTTAAAGAAACTTCTTCAAATATATATAAAAGTAACTCTTTTAGGTCTTAGTTGAAAGTTCTAGATCCAAGGTTTCTTTCCTTTCTTTTTTTTTTTTTTTTCTTTCAAGCATGTACTGATTTTAGCATATAGGAAGGGATTAGCTGGAAAAGGTCTCCATACCTTTTTAGCTTCTCTTTTACTTTTTTAAATAAATAAATATATTTTTTAAAAAAAACGCACTAGATTGGCTGGAGAAATATTCTGCCACCCTATGATTTATTTCTTCAGCTGTCGTGCGAGAGCAAATTTCGAACGTTGACAACTAGGTATATTATTTAACTGATTTTAAATAGAGATTTTGGGGACAGGTTAGGAGTCTAATTAACCTGCACGATGACGCGATTCCGACGTAGGGCCATCTCCTCCCCTTCTTTGTCATCCGTGCCGAGCTGCGGCGGCCTGCAGTGCCCGTGGCCATGCGCGACGGGCACAACGTTACTCATCGGGCTCTCGTGCTCGACAACCATGGCACCACCGCTCTTCTTCTTCCTCCTATTGTAGAACGCCACCATCAACGAGTCCATCATCAGAGTGAAGATGGCCGACACCATGGCGACGAAGGTAGTGAAGGAAAACTCGGACCATGGCTTCTCGGGGAGGCACGGCGACGTGAGGTTGTCGAAGGAGTCGGGGAGGACGTGCATGTAGCCGGTGGCGAGGATCACGCCGGACGACAAGGCCTTGACGAGCACGAAGAGGTTGCGGTCGGGGCGGAGCGCGGGGACCGACCGGGAGAAGAGCGGGAGGCAGACGCCGATGACGCTTGCTACTAAGATGGTCGGGATTGCGATGATCTTGAGGCGGAGGGCCTCCGGCTTGTCGTAGCACTCGCCGCTGGATGTCGCGTCGCATTTGGATGGAGAGGAGGACTCAGGAGCGTCGGCGGCGAGCGCAGAGGAGGAGACGAGGAGGAGGAGGAGGGTGTGGAAGATGGTAGGGGCCATGGCGTTGGAATATTAGTATTCCTCTTGTATTAAGAGCTGTGGTGGTGGTGGTGTGGAGAGTTGGGAGCTGGATTTATAGGGTGGAATGGAGCTGATGACGTCCATGGGATGGGATGAATGGTTGGTTCATATGCTGCCGCTCAAGCTGTTGATATGGAATATATTATTTGATCAGAAAATTGGAATGAAGATTTTTTTTTTTTGATTTAAAATTAGAATGAAGACACATCCATATATTCATATATGGTGATACTTGGAACATGTCCAAGGTAAGATGCAAGGATTTGTACTTAAACGCTTGCCGTTCGAGTTTAATCTGTAGCCATGTTGGACCATCACCGGTGATGATGTGGCCGGAAAAAGGCCATTCATGCTTGGAGATCATGTACTAATCCAAGGCCTGAAATCCTTAGAACACATCATCTCAGCTTCTTATTCATGGACGACGCTGAATTATTTTTTTGTTCATTCTAGCAGTGGAGCCCATCATGAGTGAAAGATAGCTCCTCATCTGTGAGCTGAAATCATACACATGCAAAGCAAAGGTTCCCAACTCCGAATCCAATGTGCATGTATCCTCAATGGTACAAACTTTATACCGTAGAGTACCTCATATAATTAAATAATTATATATGTTTTATTTTAAAAAATGATTATAATATTCTTAAAATAGAGAAATATTTATTAGATATTATGCAGGCTTATTTTTTTATTTAATTTATCTTTTATTATATATATATATAACCAATTATACGATATGCTAGCATGAAATCATTTTTCATTTTCTTTCTACAATATATGTTTTTATTATGTAAAAATATACAATTTCAATATAATAAAATAATATTTATATAACCTAATACATTGGTGATGAAGTCTACTTCGATTGATAAAATGCTTTGACCCAGAGCTTGAGCACTAAAGTCTATCTTCTATTTAGCCTTTTTTTATAACCTCTACTATTCTTTATTTATCAAGTTTTTGATTTATTTTAACAAAATATTAAGTTGCATGCAATTGACTTGGATCAACCAAGGCATAAAATGGGCATGTGTAGCATGTAAATGATGATGTTTATACACTATTGAAGTTATATATTTGATATATCATAGAATTGAGGAAAAACATAATGGTTATATTTAGAGTAAGTGAACCAATCCTCAATTTAAACACTCTAATCACTAAACGTTACATTTAAATAATGCATAGGATCCATGAAACAAAAAATTCTCCTTGAATTGTGACTTCTTTTGTTTGTTTCATATAACCTTTTCTTTTTATTTTTATTGGATTAGCTGGATATATGAAGATTTATTTCTACATATTTGTACATTAGGAACTCTTTTATGGTATAAGAAATTCACCAAGTAAGTCTCCAAATTAACATGCCATCAGTGATAATGATAATGCATGTATTCATTTCTCTTCTCATAATCCTTTTGAGCTTCTAGCTACAAAGCCACTTATGCTTCATGTTATAATCGCTGCTGATTTCAAGTTCCTTGCCATCTTTGGAACTAGATAATAATCATCTAAAGTCCAAATTAAGGTAATTGTCTTAAGTAGTATTATGATTACTAGAAGTTTCAAATGGCTAAGTTAGAGGAGAAATGGAAAGAATTGTTATAAATTATCACTATCAAAAATTTAATCTCGGATTCCATCATAAATTTTTTGAAATAATGTCTTGATTTTTTCTTTTTTGTGTGGATGAAAATGGAGGTTAAAGAGAGTTGAAGCTTTCTTAGCCACCTAATTTACTGAAATAGAAAATGAAGGTTTAGTAAGTAGTAGGTTGTATAATATACAAATATCATATACAAAAGGAAAAGAAATTAAAGAGATGGAAACAATCAACAGAATAGAATCATTCAAAGTTCACACTTGGGCTTGTCAAAAACTATTCCAACCAGCTATCCTATGACAAATTCAAGTAAAAGGTGACAAGCAAATCAAGCGTGTTCACAGTAGTTCAGACAACTTTTTAATCCTCTTCTAAACTATATATAGTCTATATATAGTACAGTTGGATATATAGTTCCTTATCTAAAGGCATTATCCCACTATTAAACGTATGAAGAGCAGATGTAGTGCAGGACAAAACCAAAGCAGATTTATTCAACAAAATCTTAGCATGGCACTCCTGGGTAGTTCTTCAAGTCCTAATTCAATAAGAGGTCTTGATTTACACAAGAGTTGTTCTTTATATGCAATTAATCCATAATGAAAGGAATTATACGTAGAACTTCTTTTATTTGTTATTTTCTTATAATTTAGAGAATTACTTGTTTCTCTCCATGAGTTATATTCTTTACATATTTCTCTTTCCAACATCAAACATGACTTGATGAGATAAAGCGGAAGAATTTACAATTTTGGAAAAGTTTCGTCCATGTTGTAAGTTATGCATCCAACTTGCATTACACTTGAAAAAAAAAATAACAGATAGAAATTATATATTGTTCAATTCATAAGCAATACACTTACTATATATATAAAGAATATTAAAATTGTTGGTTAATTTAGTTTCCTACTAGCCAGGAAATAACCAACTCCTAATTTTATGGTTTATGTATTTTAAAATTTGAACGTGCAAAACAGCTCCGTAACCATCGCCCGAACGTGCTCCGAAAATCTCTATGATGGCAGAAATTTTTGGAGAGTTTGTGTATATAAAATTGTCCCTGGTACCTGCTCTACTATATGAGAAAAACCACACACCATCGATTTGGGTAGAGAAAGGACCAGAAGAACCAGAATTCAAAGCTTCTCCTTTTTATTATTTTATCCCGAGGCCGGAACGATGGCGGGAGGTAATTCTCAATACTATTTCCGCTGCTTTATTTTATTTTAAAGTGCCATGTTGATCTAAATCACATTAGGCACGTCATTGGTTATTTTACATTTGGTATCAGAGCCATGACACCTCTGTCTCGTTTTGGCCGAATGCTTTCTGCTTTTGGGCTCTTCTTTATGTTGGATTTTGTTTTAAATATTGGAAAATATATATTTAAAATTTTATCCTGATCAAAAATAAAGAGGGGCAAGACGTTCTTGATTTCTATTTCTCTCATTTTAGGGATAGTCCAAAGGGAAGGCTACTGGTAGTACTCTGGATTATTTTACCCAACGGGCGTATGGTAGGGATATTAGGGACGTACCAATAAGGGAGGCTGCTGTAGTACCTTGGTGCGTTTGACCCAACTACCTGCGTACCGGGAGAGTTAATAGATCATCAAGAATTATCTGAAAGGGCATTAGATCCGATAAACTCTAAATATTCAGTTATTTAATTCAGTTTTATTTAAGAGATTGATCGATAAGACTTATGCCATGAAGCATGCATTTATCTGTTCACTCACCCTTTTGGATATAGTTTGAATAAAGATAAATTTAAATATCTCACAATCAAATCACCATAAAAAGAGGAAGCGTGGGTTTACTTGCTTCGGATATGTGCACACGGGATAAGGACGGATGAAAAAACGTTTCTTACTGAAAACGTGCAAGCAATACAGAATCAAAAAAAAAGGCCATGGCATTATTTAAAAAAAAGAGAGTGAGGGACGCCAGCGCCAGGCGCTGGCTGACTGGCTGGGCGCTGGCTTACTGCCAGCGCAGGCTCCAGGCTGGGCGCTGGCTGCCTGCCAGCGCCCAAGCGTCAGCGCTGGTTGCCAACCAGCGTTGGGCAACGCCCAGGCGCTGGTAGCGCCTGGTTGGGCCAGGCGCTGGCCCAGCTGGGCGGGCATCTGGCCCAATCAGGACTAGTTCAGCGTTTGATTGGCTATGTTGTCTGGGCCAGCAGTGAGGCTGGGCCGTGCACACAATCTGAACTGTAGCAGGCTGGATTGTAGCAGTCTGGACACATCTGATCCAAAAATTTTGAGGTGATTGAGATATTTTTGGTTAAATTAAACTATTAGAATTGGGTGAGGATGACGGGCTATTGGCTCGTTCATTAAGTGATGGGCCATTAGCCTGGCATATTTATGTTCAATTATATTTAGAATTTGTGTATGTAAATTTTGTGAATTATGCATGCATCTTAAGTGACATAATTGAGCATAAAATTTAAATAATGTCTAAGTGATAAATACAATTGAATAATTGAGGAGTAGCCACAGCATCCTTAATTATAAAATTGTATAATAAAGTTAATAAATCACATAAATAATAGACATTAATTATAATTAATTATATGGATATAATAAAATTTATTCCATAGAAAATTTTGTTATATTTATATAATTAAATAGGATAAAATGTCAAATTATATTTTTCTAATTTACCCACAGGGATTAGAAATTAAAGGCATAATTTGATAATTTTTATCATATAGTTTAAATGTGAATCTAATTGAATTAATACTTCAGCCCACAGGCAAGTTTTATGTCAGTAGATTCATATTTTGATGTATTTTACATTGGTGGATATGTCATATTGTTTAAAGAGCTTCAAAGTTTTGTAACATGAGTATGGTTATTTAATTTTTGCAGTTTGTCAGCCTGTTAATTTCTCTGATATGATTTGTGATGTTCCTGAGCTCAGAGGGGATAATTATAAAATTTGGAAGGAGAGAACTCTCCTTCATCTAGGGTGCAAGGACATTGATTACGCCATAAGGAAGGATGAACCGCCTCCTGAAGATTCTGTTCTTTATGAAAAATGGGAGCGATCTAATCGTCTCTCAATAATGTTCATAAAGACCAAGATCTCAGATGGCATCAGGGGTTCCCTTGAGCATTATGACAATGTCCGTGACTTGCTGAAGGCGATCGATGATCAATTTGTATCTTCAGACAAGGCTTTAGCTAGCACCCTAATTCACCAGTTCTCATCCATAAAACTGAGTGGTATACGCGGTGTACGTGACCACATTATGAGGATGAGGGACATTGCGGCTCAATTGAAGAGACTTGAAGTTGAGATGTCTGACTCTTTTCTAGTGCATTACATTCTCAACACTCTACCACCGCAATATGCCCCATTTAAGATCTCTTATAACACACATAAGGATAAATGGTCAATTAATGAACTTATGACCATGTGTGTTCAAGAGGAGGGTAGACTTGCTGTGGAAGAGGGTGAGAAGGTAAATTTGACAACACCAGGAAAGAAAAAGAAATTTCAAGCAAAGGACAAGGGCAAGATTCCTGCCAAAGGGGACATTCAGAAAAGTTCCAAATGTTTCTTCTGCAAGAAGAAAGGGCATTTGAGGAAGGATTGTGCCAAGTTCAAACAGTGGCTTGACAAGAAAGGTACTCAACTCTCTTTTGTCTGTTATGAATCTAACATGATTAATGTTACTCAAGACACATGGTGGATTGACTCTGGTTCTTCAATCCATGTTACCAACTCCTTGCAGGGATTGCAAGACCTGCGGAAACCAGTGGGAAGTGAATGCTGCATCTATTCTGGAAACAAGATGTCATCACATGTGGAAGCCATTGGAACTTGCAAACTTGTTTTAGATAGTGGTTTTATTTTAAGTTTGGAAAAGACATTTTATATTCCTGGTTTTGCTAGGAATTTAGTTTCTGTTTCAAGACTTGTATCTTGTGGATATTCCTTTAAATTTTCGGATTCGTCTTTCAGTATTTCTTATGGATCTGAGATTATTGGATGTGGTACATTGTCTGATGGTCTTTTTCGTCTTAATTTAGAAAATGACAATCACTATTCTTCTATGCATGTTGGTGTTAAAAGATGTGTCGTTAATGAGAATTCGTCTAATTTGTGGCATAGGAGATTAGGTCATATCTCCATTGATAGAATCAAGAGGTTGGTACATGATGGAGTACTTAGTACTCTTGATTGGACTGACTTTAGTACTTGTATAGACTGCATTAAAGGTAAGCAGACTAACAAGTCAAAGAAAGGTGCAAAGAGGAGTTCTCAATTGTTAGAAATAATTCATACAGACATTTGTAGTCCTGATATAGATGCATACCGTAATAAGTATTTCATCTCCTTTATTGATGATTATTCGCGTTACATGTATCTCTACTTATTGAACAGCAAAAGTGAGGCACTTGATGCTTTCAAAATTTTTAAGGCTGAAGTAGAGAAACAATGTGACAAACGAATCAAGATCGTAAGATCTGATAGGGAGGAGAATACTACGGTAGATACACTGAGAGTGGACAAGCTACCGGTCCATTTGCAAAGTTTCTTCAAGATTGTGGGATTGTTGCCCAATACACCTTACCTGGTTCTCCAGATCAGAATGGTGTAGCTGAAAGAAGAAACCGAACATTAATGGACATGGTAAGGAGCATGCTTGCCAGCTCCAAACTTCCTCGGTCCTTATGGACTGAAGCCCTTAAGAGCGGTGTACATATTAAACCGGGTTCCAACCAAGGCTGTCCAAAAGACACCTTTTGAGTTGTTTAAAGGTTGGAAACCGAGTTTGCGACATGTACGCGTTTGGGGTTGCCCAGCTGAGGTGAGGATTTATAATCCACATGAAAGGAAGTTGGACCCGAGGACCTTAAGTGCATATTTTGTTGGTTATGCCGAAAGATCCAAGGGATATAGATTTTATTGTCCTTCTCATAGCACTAGATTTGTGGAATCAAGAAATGCTAAATTTCTTGAAAACGACTTAATTAGTGGGAGCGATCATTTTCAAGACCTTGGTCTTGGGAAAGGTCATCAAGATGCTCAATGCTCCACTTCAAGTAGTGGACCGATTGTTGTAGTTCACAGTGCGCCTTGTGTTCGTGCACATGTTGAGCAACAGGTCCAAGAGATTCCACAAACTGCTGATCCAAATCCAGTAGACCTTGAAGTTCAGCAAATACCCGAAATTGTTGAACAACCTGTTGAGCAACATGATCCTGTTTCACAGGAGAATGTTGAGGCAACATTGAGGAGGTCTACTAGGACTAGGAGACCAGCAATTCCTAGTGATTATGTTGTGTATCTGCAAGAATGTGACTACAATATTGGAGCCGAAAATGATCCTGAAACGTTTTCACTGGCCATGAGTTCTAATGTATCTGACTTGTGGTACAAAGCCATGAAAGAAGAGATGGATTCTATGGCATCTAACAAAGTCTGGGATCTTGTCAAGTTGCCTGATGGTGTAAAAGCCATTGGTTGTAAGTGGGTCTTTAAAACTAAGAAAGACTCAGAAGGCAACATTGAGAGACATAAGGCTAGACTTGTTGCCAAAGGATTTACTCAGAGGGAAGGAATAGATTACACGGAGACCTTTTCTCCTGTATCTAAAAAGGACTCCTTCCGTGTAATCATGGCATTGGTGGCTCATTTTGATTTAGAGTTACACCAGATGGATGTGAAAACGGCGTTCCTCAATGGTGATCTAGAGGAAGAGGTTTACATGAAACAACCAGAAGGATTTTCCTCTAGTAGTGGTGAGAATTTAGTCTGTAAGCTGAATAAGTCCATATATGGATTAAAGCAAGCCTCCCGACAATGGTATTTGAAATTTCATGATGTTATTACTTCATTTGGCTTTGAAGAAAACATCATGGATGTTTGTATATACCAAAAGGTCAGTGGGAGCAAGATTTGCTTTCTTGTGTTATATGTGGATGACATTTTGCTTGCGACTAATGACAAGGGTTTGCTATATGAGGTGAAACAATTTCTCTCAAAGAACTTTGATATGAAGGATATGGGTGAGGCATCTTATGTCATTGGCATAAAGATCCATAGAGATAGATCTAGAGGCATTTTGGGCTTGTCTCAAGAGACCTATATCAACAAGGTTCTAGAAAGGTTTCGCATGAAAGATTGTTCACCGAGTGTAGCACCCATTGTGAAAGGT
>UESW01001729.1:0-142190 GCA_900491605.1 Calamus simplicifolius | reverse complement strand
GCTTGTAAAAGCGTCGGGACAATATTTTTCGACGCTTTTAAGCATCGGCAAACGATTTTTAATGTCAGAATAGCGGGAATTTGTTGTAGCTCTTTCCATCCTGCAAGGTGAATTTTCTAATCTAAGCTAATTGTAAGGCCACTGCTGCAGCTTCCTAGCAAAGTCAAAAAAAATCATCATGATAATCTGCAGCAAATCAATTTTGATTTCATTTAAAACACCATGAAATCATTCTTGAAAGCAACTTACTGTTCCACTGATTGAAACAATGATTTCATTTAAAACACCCTGAAATCATTCTTCGGATCACTTGCACACTATTCTCACATTCAAATTTAAGTTTTTAGTTTTTCAGCTAAGTTCTGTATGCTGGCGTTTATTGATGATGAGTTGCAATTGTTAACTTAGAGCCCCTTCATAATTGAACAACGAAACAGAAAGCACTGCAGTTCAAATGATGCCATGCTAGACGCATTCTCGTGACAAGTTTGGAAAGCAAGAAAACTTGTTATCGCAAGATGTTTGATGGTTAAACTGCTGTGCTTCTAGAAACCAATGAATTGTAGTGGTAGCACCAGTAGAAATCGTGCCAACAGAGGTGGCAGCGTGACAATAACAGTGATTTTTTTTATGGTGGGAAAACTGAGGGCTGGGATTTTCTGTGGTGCATGTTCTGAACCCGTCGTCCATGGATGAAGGGCGAGCCATCTTTCAGGCACAATGAGGTTCATCAGGGAAAATAAAAAACAGCTCCTGTGTACTGTAGAGAATCTCAGCCCGTAGACTAAAAAAAAAAAAAACATCCATGAATGAAAGGTTGGGATGTGCACTGTAGAGAATCTCAGCCCGTAGACTAATGATGATGCTGCACGATAATAGTAATGGTAGTCAACCAATGGTAGTCAGCCGGTAGAGTATTTGCATCGCCTTTAGGGTACTATTGGGACGTCCAATCTGTTTGAATATCAGGAATCAGACATTAAAATTGCTTCCACAAGGAAGATACCAATGATAAGAAAATCCAGCATTCTACGTGATGCAAAGCAGGGTTTAAATGGTCAGATCATGTTGCATTTAACGAAATTTCTGGGTCATGGCTGGCAGTCCATGTAAGCAGAAGACCTATAACAAGCTCTAAAAACATAGATGTATAGTTGGGTCCATCATGTAACTTTGTAGCAAAGAAGACAAAGAAGAGGAGACTTGTTATGAACGAAATTAAAGGAGCATGAAACTGTAATGATAGATGTTGCCGTCGAAATCTGTCCTCCGTCTCGGGCGCGGTCGGTCTCCTGGGTGGACCTGCACAGAAGTCCTCGTGCGAGAGGCGTTGGGGGTGGCCCTCCGCGGAAGACCCTCCAACGCTCAAGTCAGTAGGAATCGGTGAACAACAGAAAATGGGGAGAGGGATCTCTCCGGGAAGTCTCTTTAAGGGTGGCCAATCGGAAGCTCTAGGGGGGCGCCGACGAGCAGTGGAGGAGAGTGAGAGTGAGAGTGAGCCAGGGGCTGTGAGCGCATACCTGAGAGAATCTGGGAATGTCGTATTTATAGGCAATCACCTGGATCTTGAGCGCCTTCTAGAAGGTTCGAAGGTTGTTAGGATATGGGAACGATTCGAATCAGGCCGTTGTAAGGCCGATGGGATCCGTATCTTGTTTGTTGAAGGATCGACGGCTAAGAGAACTCTTTGATGGCCCAGGATCTGATAGATGCGTGGTCCTAGGCAGTTATACTAGACCCTAGCCCACTCCTCGACATGATTCTTTGTTCGGGATTCTGTTACGATGGGCCTAGGCTCTCCTGCGTCGGGTTCCATGGAGGTGAGTGTCAAGTCACGGATCGCTCATGGGAGCCGAGCTATGGAAGCTCGGGGGAGCCGAGCTATAGGTAGCTCGGGGAGAACCGAGCTATAGGAAGCTCGGGGGAGCCGAGCTATAGGTAGCTCAGGGAAGCCGAGCTATAGGAAGCTCGGGGGAGCCAAGCTACGGAAAGCTCAGGAGGGCCGAGCTATAGGTAGCTCGGGGAAGCCGAGCTATAGGTAGCTCGGGGAGCTCGGGGAAAGCCGAGCTATAGGAAGCTCGGGGGAGCCAAGCTACGGGAAGCTCGAGGGAGCCGAGCTATAGGTAGCTCGGAGGAGCCGAGCTATAGGTAGCTCGGGGAGCTCGGGGAAAGCTGAGCTATGGGTTGCTCGATCTGCTGGACCACATTAGTTTAGCTCGTTCCTCGGGGGCATATTGTAGTGGGCGGGGGGATGGGGCTGATGTTAGCCCCTTCGCACGGTTATCAATGTAATGATAATTCTACCCCTCAACACATGCCCCCCACTCCCTAGTTCGAAGCGTAGGTTCGGGCGTAGGGAGTATAGACCTAGGTGGCGTGATCCGAATGGGGGGACGCATATTTGACAGCCTGCGCAATGATACTCTAATTAATGACGTGGGGCCGTCTTGCCTTTTCAAGGTGGATCCGTCATTCCTTAGGGGCGAAGGTAATGGCTGGGAAAGCGCCGCGTGAGAAATCTCGATTTTCACAGCGCTCATAGGGGCAATCCCGAACGCCTAGGTTGAGATGCCTCACCCTCACCCTGAGGTGGTTTCAATTGAAAAAATGGGGTCATGGCGGCGCTATCCCTATTTATAGTGCCCTTTTCACTTTCCCTTAGAGAATTTGTCTCCCCGTTCTTGCTGCGATCTTGCTCAGCATCTCTTGCGATTGAAGATATGGTGAGCCCAAGTGACCAAGCTTCGGAGGTGACCTTGGCGGATTTGGAACAGATGCGCCGCTTGTACAAGATCCCCAGGATGGCATCTTGTTGCTCCCGACGGCTGAGGATAGGGTGACATCCGGATTAGAGGATGAGGCATTCTGTTATGAGGAAAGTTTGAGGGCAGGTCTTCGGTTCCCTCTTCATCCGTTGGTGCGGGAGGTGACGAAGTTCTACAATATATGCTTCACCATGGTGGCCTCCAACAGTTGGCGCAACCTTATCGGGTTTATCTCATTGTGCAAACACCTCGGGGTGACCGTGACCCTTTCAATATTCAGGGTGTGTTTCAATCTGGTCTCCGGGAGGGCCTCAGAATGGCCTTACATCGGTCCCTGGAGATCCTTCAAGATGATATCGGATAACCCGTCGTCGATAAAGGAGTGGAAGTCGTGGTTCTTCATAGTCGGGGGAACATTGGTTTGGACTTCCCTCGGGTATGGGGGCAGTACGTGAAGGATCCAGAAGTGCACTCGGAGTTAACCGATTCAGAGAAAAGGGATTTGATTGTGCTGCGCGGCAGTCGGACACTCCCAGCCAGCATTCTCCTATCAGAGGATGCTCTCTTTGCGGCTGGATTGAGCCCCGTCATCCTCGCGGTGAGTATTACTCCGTAGTTGATAGTTTAGCATAGCTCCATCTTTGATTTCTGTGCGAACTAACGGGTGAATCATATTGCCCCTACAGCCGAAAGGTCGGCGCTCGCAGACCAGATGAGGGAGGAGCTGGGAAAGCACTGCAGGAGATCTGGCTCCAGCTGCAAGCATCGGTCCAAGAAGAGGTCTCACCCTTCTGGCTCCCGCTCTAGGGGGATCGGGGGAGACGGTGATAGTCGGCGCTCCTCGTCACCGCGGGCTGAAACTATCGAAGTTCCGGCGGTGCACGATCTTTCGGCACTGGAGGAGGGTCTGTCCAGGGGCAAAGACCGGGAAGTTGCGGGGTTTCGGAGGAGGCTGCTAAGGTTTCCTCCCCCCCCCCCTCCGTTGTTGTTTTGTCTGACGATGGTGAAGGAGAAACGCCGGTTGGCTTGGGGGCCCCCGCAGACGGGGCGTTCGGTCTCCCTCATTGGAGGCTAGTGGTTCGGAGAGGTTACAGGCAGAGGTGGGAGCCATCTCCACTTCCATCGAGGCAGGAGAAGCGGTTGTGGCTGCTGAGGTTCGGCCTGGGTCATTGGTAGGAGAGTCAGCGGGCGACGAGGGGATGGTCGAACCCACCGAACCAACGACCGAAATTCGTGGGGGGCTTTCTGGTGAAGGGCCTTCCGCCGAGGCACCGAAGGCTCCGGGGGGAGCAGAAGTTCCTGAAGAGTCTGTTGTGGACAGGGGGATTCCTGAGGAGATAGAAGCAGAAGAAGAAGAAAAGGAAGAAGGAGAAGGAGGGGAGCCGGCGAGCCAAGGGGGTGCACCGGCTGGGGCTCTCCTCGCCGGAGTCGAAACGCCCGAAGCTTCTCAAGTGAGGGCCCTAGTGGCGGAAGCTGGCCTATCGAGAAGCTCATGGGTCGCGGGTGTCCTGGCTGGCTCCCTGGGAGCAGACTTCCACTCACGCGACCCGAAAGTGAGCGCCAGGTTCTCCGCTCTGATGCGGTCCGCGTTCCAAGGGAAGGAGAGTTCCTCAATAGGAGGGGGTCATTCGGAGGACCTTATTGAGATAGCCTTCCACCGCTCCGGGGTGCGAGTGAGGCTTTTCTTCTTCCCGAGATTGACGATCTTGCTCTCACAAGGATCGCCACAGACTACGTGTCTCGGGTAGGTTGCTGCATCGAAGTTGGGTCTTTAGTCGATTAGTTCGACCACGTCTTTTATGCGTGTAATCTTTTTTTTGCAGAGTGCCCTGATTATAAGGGCACTGAAATGGCACTTACATCTGGCTATTGGAGTTTGGGCTCGGGCCCGCTACGAGGCTGATCACTTCAAGGAGAGGGCGGATTCTACTGATAAACTCTCTCGAGCCCTGGTGGTCCTCCAGAGGGAGCTCGGGGAGGCTCGTAGGATTCTTGCGGTTGAGAGGGAGAGAGCCCTCGACTCGCCGTACAGGTTGGTGAACTCCAGCGGGAGCTTGGGGAGACCCATAGGATTCTTGCGGTTGAGAGGGAAAGAGCCTCTCAACTCACCATACAGATTGGTGAGCTCCAAGGCTTCCGTGAGCAATCCGAGAAGGCTAGTCTGGAGCTTTCTCAGGCCAGGGCGGAGCACGAGAGCAAGGTTAAATCCATGCAACTGTTCTTTGATAAGAGGTGGGACCAGCTGAAAGCCAGCCATGCCGAAGATAAAGTCAGCTGGAGCAAAAGGCTCGAGGAGGAAGAGCATAAATGCCGGCGGCAGCAGGACCACCTCACCCGCCTAAGCAAAGAGCTCGCCGATACAAAGGATCGGCTAAAGTGGTCGGATGAACGAGCTGCCCGACTATCTGACGAGCTTGACTTTGCCCATCAAGAAATTGGAGATACCCAGTCCCGGATGGATGAGCTAAAAGAGAGCCTTCGCCAGAACCAATCGGCTAAGTCTAGGGCTCTCAACAGGGTCCACGTGCTGGAGGGTGAGCTAGCCCGGCGGAGGAGCAGGTAGGGCGCTATTTGTTTCACTCATTTTGATCTTTCGACTTTCGCTTTACTTGGCTTTTTGCCTGCAGTTGAACAGGGTGAGCCAGGAATTTCAGGGGCGGTTAGCGGCGTTCGGAGAGGAGGCGGCCTCGAGGCACGAAGGATCTCCGAACTGGAGAAGCAATTAGCTGAGGCAAATGCGCGGGCCTCTTCGGCGGTGGAGGAGTACAAGAAATCCACCGAATTTGCCGATGACACAGGGGGCCTGCACCGATGCATTTTAGCTGGGTGAAGATGAGGCGCGGGCTAAGGTTGCCCAGGCTTATCCTGACCTGGACCTGTCATGCCTGGAAGCCGAACATTATGAAGCGTACACCCGGGGTCGAGGAGGATGAGTATGGAGAAATATCTGATGTCGACCTCGAAGCTATTCTGGGAGTCGATGCGACTATCGATGTATCCCATTGTGACACCTTCGAGAAGGGGGGCCAAGCGATGCCCTGCTGATGCTGCCACAGGAGATGATGGGATTGACCCCAAGTCCTGACCCTTTGGGGGCTATATGTGCTTTTCCTTTCTTTTGTTTTGTAGTTCGACTGGAAGTCAATAAATGAATCAACCATTTTTCATTCGCTTGTCTTCCCTGGGTGGTTTCCTGTCTCGAATTTTGGAGGAACATCCTAGTAGAGGCCAAGGCATAGGGATTGTCTCGACGAAAAGGTCGGGTGACAATGTAACCTGGTATAAAAGGAGGTTGAGAGACGATTTAATTCGGCTTAGGCCGAATGACGCGGTGGTTCGACCAAGTCCGAAGAATGAAATAGCTTTTCAAGGGCCGAGGGACAAAGTAACTCGGCTAGGGCCAAGGAATGAAATGGCTCGGCTAGGGCCGAGGGACAAAGTGGCTCGGCTAGGGCCGAAGAATGAAATGGCTCGGCTAGGGCCGAGGGACAAAGTAGCTAGGGCCAAATGGCTTGGCTTGGGCCGAGGGAAAGTAGCTCGGCTAGGGCGAAGAATGAAATGGCTTGGCTTGGGCCGAGGGACTAAGTAGCTCGGCTAGGGCCGAGGGAGTTCGTTTTATTAGTGATCAAATGAGATTGCATCCTTGATGAAAAGAGGGGAGTTCATCCCCGAACTGGGGGTTCGCTGAATCATCGCTGCCATCTCCTTATTCTTCGCCTTCACATCTATTTATTACCTACCAGTGTTTTGTCTTTTCCAAGGCGGGTCGATTCTCGTTTCACCGAAGTAGGTGGTACGGCCCTGTGGCTAGCAAAAGGTCGCCTGGCAATTTCCGGCGAGCTTTTATTATGTCGACCTTTTCCAACATAGGTTGCTTTGGCGTGCGATGTTAGTGCTCGTTTGCCATTGGAGGATGTCATTTTCGCAGGACGATCTCCCGGATCTGCCAGTATTGCAAGGTCAACGGATGGTTTTATGCATTAAAAGCTCGTGATCTGGGGTCAGAAGTAATCTTTTGGCATGCGTCATGGTTCGGGCGACGTGCCCGCGCATTGGGGGCGCTGTTTTCATTTCAGGAGGCCATGTGGTGGCGTAGGCTTGGTTTTAAGTCCCGGGTTTTTCTGATAGCTGTTCCGGTCCTCTTCACCTATAAAAAGGGGAAAAGAGGGCTGTGTTGGGCCATCCCAAAGTTCTTGTTTACTGAACCGTGGAGGCGCACACAATGCCTGTTTATTTAGGTTTAGAGCGGGAGGACCGAGCTTTTCTCCTGCGAGTCGTCTGTCCTTCGGACAGTTGGGGTGATGAAGGAGCCATCGGGGGTGGCCTTCCCTCAAGAAAGACCCCGAGATCGTATGGAGAGCGCACAGAGGTTCGCAAGATCGCATGGAGAGCGCACATATACGCTTCCGGTGTGACCTTTGTGGTTCCCCTTGGGGACGTACGGAAGGAAGTGTACGCGGGCTCCCCATGACTGCGTGAATTTTGCTCCTCCCCTGGCCCGGATTCCTGGGCTTGCCGCCTGGGGAATCTTTCGCCACATGGGAGGGGGTGATGGTGTGTCGCCAGGTACCTTGCCTTTGAGTTTGGGCAAGGTGGAGCGGTACATACGATTTGGGGGAGCGCTCTGGTGCAGGGGCCTGCGAGCTTCCTTCCTACTCGTCGGGGGCCCCTCGGTTGGGTGGTTTGGGGTAATGTCCGTCCACCCTTTCCGATTTCTGATATCTCGGTTGGGTCGCCGAGATATCATTATTTACCGAAGCTGGCCGCAACGGTTGGTCCATGTCGTTCGCCCATTATCGGCTCGGGCTGACCGTTCGTGGTTTGTTTGATTTGTCGGTCCGGACGCCGGAGCATCATAGTCGCCGGATCTGCTTTGGAGCAGTTTGCCCGAGTTTTGTACCCGTCTTTATTTTATGCATTTCAATGCTCTTGTAATGCCTCTCAGGCGGTTGTAATCGGTTTCGATGGCAAAAATAAAGAAAGTTTTGTTCTTTTTCTTAATTTCTGTCTCTTTTGCACCAAGAGTTGTTGTTGGCGATGAAACGAGGCATAAGGATATCTCGTTCACTTTTGGACGAGGATCCCGCGCTATCCGAGCTAGTCGGGGCTCGTAAGCCGCCCAAATCCAGATGGAAATTTGGAGATTGTTCGGCGGTAGAATATATTCCTTGACTCTGGCCGAAGCTCGAGATTTATTACTCGACCTTATTGGGGTTCGGAGATTTGTGGCCCGACCCTGCCGAGGTTCGGAGAATGGTTACTCGGCCCAGCCGAGGTTCGGAGAATGGTCACTTGGCCCAGCCAAGGTAGCCACTCGGCCCAGCCGAGGTTCAGAGATTTAGAGCTTGGAGAGATGACTTAGTCGCCACCGTGAGTCATGATACATGGTCCCTGTGAGACTCGGTGAGGAGTGTCAAGGTGGAAGGGGCAGCGCATGGGTACGCCCATCATTTATGATTTGGCCACTCCCGAGGGAGTGAATTATCATCGAGTGCCAGTGCTCTTTCTTTTTCGCAGTTTCCAAAGGGCGGCCAATTAAAGGTAGCTTGGAGGAGTATCGAGGGCATTTACTGCAAGGGCCCGGTAGATCGGGAGGAACCCTATTTCTAAAGAAGGAGGGGTGTTCCCGAACAGTTCGTCGATGTTTACCGATTTGCTTGGGAAGGGGCGTGACCCCTTGCGTCCTGTGGGTGCCCGTCAAGCGACGACACGTGGCGAATCCTCACGGGTCGGTATTTATGACCGACGGATCAAGATACCCGTCTGCGGGTATAAATACGGGTGAGTGGGGTGCTGGTGTTTACCATCCTTTCGGTTAGTCTTTAAACAACTTTCGATATGGCTTCTCAAGGTGGGGGACAATCGTCCAACGATGGTCATAGAGGTTCTCAGGGGATCGCATCGTCGTGCTGGTCGACGCTATGTCCTTGGCGTCCGCCTTCGCAAGCCATGAGCGGCTCGAGAAGGCAGTTGAGGAGTACCTCGCCGTTTCCGTGAGGGAGGCTAAAGCCCTTCGCCGGGTTGTGGACCAGCAGAAGGAGGAGATAGCGTCCCTCCACCAACGAGTCACCGAGCTGTCTCGGCGTTTGGAAGACTCAGCTGCAACTGGCGGGAGACGTTAGGTCCCTGCGAGGGCCACTTTCTTTCTTTTTGTTTTTTCTCCTTCTCTTTTTGTATTTACTTTTCCAATCAATGAAAAAGGCCTTTTTTGACAACATCTTATTCTCCGAGTTCGTCGTTTTAGCTCAAAGAAAAACCGTTCATTTCTGTTTGAATAGTCGGGGAGCCTGGGTGGCTTCATTGGTTTATGCGCTGAGTCATGATCTCGTCCGTGGGGCGAGATAGGCATTTGGTTGGTGAGATTCCGAGGATTTAGCAGCAGGGGGAATTCCTTGGCTTTCGTCTGGGGCCCACGGGCGACCGTGTAGGGCCTGCCAAGGCCTAAAGGCACATACTTTGTGTCTGTCAGTGGTTTTGCGCAGCGTGCATTTTATCAAACCAACCGAAGTTCTAGGGACTATTCGGAAGTCCTTTCGGCTTTAATCGGGTTTGCGTGCTTCAATTTTTTACCGGAACTTTAGTTCGAAGAATTATTGCTTGGCCCTGTCGAGGTTCGGAGAATTATTGCTCGGCCCAGCCGAGGTTCGGAGAATTATTGCTCAGCCCTGCCGAGGTTCGGAGAATTATTGCTCGGCCCTACCGAGGTTCGGAGAATTGTTGCTTGGCCCAGCCGAGGTTCGGAGAATTGATGCTCGGCCCCGCCGAGGTTTGGAGAATTGATGCTCGGCCCAGCCTAGGGACCAAGCACTGTCGGGGCCGCCTAGGTGCCGAGCACCGTCTGGGCAGCCTAGGACTGGCCCTAGTGCCATTTAGGGGCCGAGTGACGTCGAGGCCACCTAGAACTGGCCCTGTGGCCACCTAGGGGCCAAGCTACATTGAGGCCACCTAGACTAGACCTGGGGCCGCATAGGGGTAGAGCAAAATCGAGGCCGCCTAGGACTAGACCTGGGGCTGCCTAAGGGCCAGGCTACGTCGAGGCCGCCTAGGACTAGCCCTGGGGCTGCCTAGGACTGGCCCTGGGGCTGCCTAGGGGCCGAGCTACGTCGAGGCCACCTAGGACTAGCCCTAGGGCTACCTAAGGGTTGAGCAACGTCGAGGCCGCCTAGGACTGGCCCTGAGGCCGCCAAGGGGTTGAGTTACGTCGGGGCCGCCTAGACTGGCCCTAGGACCGCCAAGGGGTCGAGCAATGTCAAGGCCGCCTAGGACTGGCCCTGGGGCCACCTAGGGCCGAGCTACATCGAGGCCGCCTAGGACTGGCCCTAGGGCCATCTAGGGGCCGAGTGCCGTCGGGGTCGCCTAGGGTTGGCCCTAGGGCCACTTAAAGCCCAGCATCGTCGAGGATGCCTTGGATTGGCCCTAGGGTCGTCTAGGGGCCGAGCACCGTCGAGGCCGCCTAAGGTTGGCCCTAGGGCCGCCTATGGGCCGAGCACCGTCGGGGCCGCCTAGGGGCCGAGCACCGTCTAGGTGGCCTAGGACTATCCCTAGGGCCGTTTAGGGGCCGAGTGACGTCGAGGCCACCTAGGACTGGCCTGGGGCCACCTAGGACTGGCTTGGTCCACCTAGGGGCCAAGCTACATCGGGACCGCGTAGACTAGCCCTAGGGCCGCCTATGGGTAGAGCAACATCGAGGCCACCTAGGACTGGCCATGGAGCCGCCTAGGGGCCAAGCAACGTCGAGGCTGCCTAGGACTGGCCCTGGGGCCACCTAGGGGGCGAGCTATGTCGAGGCTGCCTAGACTAGCCCTGGGGCCGCCTAGGGGTCGAGCAACGTCGAGGCCGCCTAGGACTGGCCCTGGGGCCGCCTAGGGGCCGATCTACGTCGAGGCCGCCTAGGACTAGCCCTAGGGCCATCTAGGGGTCGAGTGCCGTCGGGGCCGCCTAGGGTTGGCCCTTGGGCCGCCTAGGGGCCGAGCACCGTCGAGGCTGCCTAGGGCTGGCCCTAGGGCCGCCTAGGGGCCGAGTGCTGTCGGGGCCACCTAGGACGGGCCTTGGGCCGCCTACGAGCCGAGCACCATCGAGGCCGTTTAGGACCGGCCCTAGGGTCGCCTAGGGGCCAAGTGCCGTCAGAGCCTCCTAGGACTGACCCTAGATCCGTCTAGGGGCCAATCTTCGCCCATCATTTTGTTGTGTGGCTTCTAGTAGTCATATCGGACCGAGCACCATTTTATCACATGGCTTTTACTGGCCACATCAACCACAAAGCCCTTTCGGTGCATCAACGTCGCGCAGGATTGCATGTATCAATCCTCACCCAAAGTCTATACCCCATGAATTCTTCATCAACCAATATTTAGGCCCATCGTCATCAGTCCCGTAACCAATATAGTCACGGCGTGGTCCGTGACGTCCGTCTGAGTTCCACATGGACCCGTGAAGACACCACCACCTAAGTAGTGCCAAAAGTATCGCCCGCTGCCTTGAATGCTAAGTTGCTAACAGCAACCGGCTGGTGTGCGACTGCCTACAAAAGCGATGACTCGTCGTTCGCGGGCACAGTGTCATGCCACTAATAGCAGCCGCAAACAAAGGCGCCCTTTGGATGTCGCAAGTGCCCTAAAAACCCTTGTAAGGTAGTTAGTAGAAGTTATTATTCCATTACGGATGACGTATTGGAAGGTGCAGGTCTTGGATCATGAAAGACATCCGTTGTTTTTGTCATTAACATCACAGCAGAGAATGCACAACAGCATCCTGAATCATTATTGATGATGCCCAATCACGGTCTTGAACGTCGGAATGGACTGATTCTCGAACCTTCGCTTCATCAGGTTGCCTGCAAAGAAGTCCCAGGACCGGAGAGGATTCTTCGGTGGGACCCTCTGACACCCAAGTTAGCAATTGAGGTCACAGCAGAAGAGGAGCTCGAATGAACTCTGTTTAGATGAAAAAGGGGATTCTCGGGGAGGAGGGATTCCTCTCTGGGCCATAGGATCACGATTTTTGGGGGTTATCGCGCATACCTGTTTATTGAGTAGATTCACCTTTTTATAGGGCTTGACCCTGGCATGATTACATGGGATTCTGTGGAGAAGGAATGTTCGTAGAGTTCTTGGGAGTTGCATGAATCTGCGATGGTTGGTGGGTCCTGTCCCATCAGAAAGGGAGAAAACAACGGTTGGTAGGCTAAGTCCTATCAGCCAGTGGGGCTGTTGGGTAGTTGGGTCCAGTCCCATCAGCAGCGTGGCCAGTGGGTAGTTGGATCTGGCATTGTCAGGCGGCACGGGTCAGAGAGTAGCATCCCAAGCTACTAAGGCCATGTTGGGGTAGATTTGGAGGAAACCGGGAAGTCTCGACTCTCCTGAGGGAGCTGAGGCTTATCTAGGTCGGCTAGGGGTGGCCGAGGCCAGCCTCGCCGACTAGGACGTGTCGGGGCGGGGCCGACCAGGAATGGTCAGGGCCGACTCAGTAGGCTTAGAGACGCTGGGGTTGAGAGGGGCCGGCCAGGAATGGTCGGGGCCGACTCGATGGGCTTGGAGGCATCGGGAGCGAGAAGGGCCGACCACGAAAGGTCGGGGCCGACTCGGTGGGCTTGGAGATGTCGGGGCTGAGAAGGGCCGGCCAGGAATGGTCGGGGCCGACTCGACGGGCTTGGAGACGCCGAGGCCGAGAAGGGCCGATCAGGAATGGTCGGGGCTGACTCGGCGGGCTTGGAGACACCGGGGGCCGAGAAGGGCTGACCAGGAAAGGTCGGGGCCGACTCGGTGGGCTTGGAGATGCCAGGGCCGAGAAGGGTCAGCCAGGAATGGTCAGGGCCGACTCGGCGGGCTTGGAGACACTGGGGCCGAGAAGGGCCAGCCAGGAATGATCGGGGCCGACTCGGCGGGCTTGGAGACGCCGGGGCCAAGAAGGGCCAGCCAGGAATGGTCGGGGCTGACTCACGGGCTTGGAGATGCCGGGGCCGAGAAGGGCCGGCCAGGAATGGTCGGGGCCGACTCGGCGGGCTTGGAGATGTTGGGGCGCACTAATATTTTGGTTTTGTCGAAATTACCCTTGTGGCTACATTAGCCACATCAGATGCCCCCCTGCCCCTGAGCGCTAAGGACCACGCGCCTGTAATCCTTTGGGTGAAAGGGGCGCAAATATTCAAAAAGAATGAATTCTTCCTTTAGTGCACTTTAAACGGGTTGATGAGCTGGTGCTTTGTTTCGAGGCAGTGTCGCTTAGAAGATCTCCCGTAATCATGCGTTAGGTGGTGATGACGTTGGCGCCGACGTTCTGGAGAAGGAGTTCATTGGGTGATGGAAAAAGGCAAAGACATCATTGCCGCTCTGTTTTAAATGGCCCGCGATTGGCTGGGGATCACGTCTTCTGGAGCGGATCGAGGTGGCATGCCTCGGGCGCAGGTGAGATTTTCGGCTGGCAGCCTGCAACGCAATGGACGCGCGCCAGGTGGCGGGATCTTGGGTGGCCTTAGCTGGAGACGGGGGCTATAAAAACCTTTCAAGAGTCTGTAGAAACTTTTACACTGCCATTGCTTTCTTCTACTTTCTTCCTCCTGAGTTCTTCTGCGACCTGAGTCTTTCCAACTCCCAGGTTAGTTTCATCCCTTTTTTTTACCTATGGACCGCCGTGCCATTAGGGAGGGCAAGATACCCGTAGAAGAGTCTTCCCAATCTAGTAGCGAAGACCATGCCCCTATAGCTAGTAGTCGAATGCCTTAGTCGGTGGGCGGCGTTGTCATCCGTAGTCAATCGGGGGTAATAGGACCTCCGACCACCTCTAGTCCTCCTATTAGGGCAGTCCCCTTGTCCTCTCACCGTCCGGTGCTTTCTTCGGCAGTGAGTTCCGATCCAGCGGGTCCCGCGGGGGTGGCTTCAACCATGACCTCTAAGGACGTAGAGGCCGTTAGAGCTAAGTACCAGGTCCCAGACTTCATTGGTCTGTCCACGCCGGGGCCCGAAGATAGGGTAACCTCTGACCATCCAGGCCGGGTCGCTCTGTACGAGGAGTTCTTTCGGTGCGGGCTGCGCCTTCCTTTCCATCCTTTTTTCCTTAATCTATTAGATATGTATAGGTTAGTGCCGGCACAATTGACTCCGAACTCGATTCGGATCATCTGTGCCTTTGTAATCCTTTGCCATTTCGAGTGGGCCCACCTAGGGCTATCTCAGTTCTGAACCTTCTATAAGCTCCGCCGCCAAGGTGAGGGTGCCTGGTGGGCAATTACCGCCAGGCCGGGTAGAGCTTTTCCCTTAGGCCTCCCATCCAAAGTTAGGGGGTGGAAACCTAGATTTCTTTTTGCCCATGTCGAGGGGGTCAGGGCCGCTTGGAGGGAGCCCGATACTAGCTCCAACGAAGATTCCACTGTAGGGGATAGGGATAAGGAATTATTCACCCAACTATCCAACTATCAAATCCCTGGCTACAAGGAACTCATGTCCGAGGAGAACCTGGTAGAAGCTGAGTTAGACCCGGTGACTGGTGAGCTTGGCGCCTAAATCCTTATGTCCGTCCTTCGATTTACTGTATGCCGTTACTGATGCCCAGTATTCTTTTCTGTGCAGCAATAAGGGTTTCCGCCAGCGATTTTGAGGCCGTTTTGAGGTAGAAAAGGCGGGCGACCGAAGAGTTATCTAGGCCGGCGAAGAAACTCCGGGGAAGGGAGCCGGCCAGGCCGGCCGCAGCCCCCACAGCCCTAACACCCGCGGGGGAGCCGGCTGAGAAGAAGCTGGTTGTAGGAGCGGCCCGGAAGCCAGCGAGGGCCGAAATCAAGGAAGGGGAGATCCTGGCCACGACTGAGATGATGGTGGTAGTTTTGGATGGAGAGGAGGAAGCTCCCGCCGCCGCCGATGTGCCTGAGGCGGGGCGGTTTACTGTTGCTATTGACCCTTTGGCTGCTGCAGAGCGGAGAGAGAAGGTGCTCTCCCAACCGCCAGCGAGGGGGAGCGGATCGCCAGGGAGGCCCGGAATGGGGCGGAGGTGACCGAGAAGCAAAGGGGTGAGTCGGGGAGCTCATCCCGCCAATCGGCCCGGCGCGGCCCGCCCCAAAGCCGAAGGCCCACAGGTGGGGTAGACGAGGCTGGTTTCCCCGGTCGGCACAATGGCAGACGCCGCGCAGGCCTTCTGCCTCCTGTCGGGAGTCTGAACTGCCGAGTTCGAAGGGGAGATGCGGGGAATGAGTCACTCCGCACTCCTAGATATGGTCATGGTCTCTATTGTCCAGGTAAATTTTGAATACTTCTCGTTTTTCCCATATTCCTTCTTCTTCTCGAAGCTGACACGCTTCCTCCGCTACAGCTGGTCAATGGAGCATTGGGCCTCCGCAAGGCATTGGCCCATTCTTCCAACGCAATAACCAAGGCCCTGGCGTGGGCCGATAGATATAAGAAGGAGAGCATGGCGCAGGCCGAAAGCTTTGCTCGCCTTCACCAAGAAACCTCGGCCCGTGAGGAGAGCTGGGCCGGTCGCCTAAGAGAGATGGAGGGCCGGACTAAAGCCAAGAGCGGCCGGGCCTCCGCAGCTGAGGCCAAAATGGAGTTGGCCTTAGAGAGATTGAAGGCCACCGTGGCGCAGAACGAGGAGTTGACTCGGCAGCTTCAACGCACCGAGGAGGAGACTCATGTTGCAGCAGAGAGGGCGGCCGCCGCGGAGAAGGTGGCAGCGGAGGCGGGCTCGGAGAAGGCCAGGGCGGTGGCCCACGCTGATGAGGCCAGCGCTCGCACCAAAGAGGCCGAGAACAAGGCCCGGGAGGCCGAGGCCAGAGCACAGCGGGCCAAAGCCGAGGTGGGGCAGGCCGTCTCCAATTATAAGGCCTCGCCAGAGTTCAAGCAGGAAGTTGTCGAGGCCAGCCTCGACGCTTACGTTCAGGGCTTCGAGATGTGCAAGGTCAAAGTATCCGCAGCCCTCAAGATCGATATTGCTGAACTTGAGGACATCCGACCTGGGGAGTCTGACGAGGAGCCCACGGAGAAACAAGACGAAGGGAAGCCCGGCCCCAACGAGCCTTGAATTATTTCTTTGCTTTATTGTGTATAACCGGCCTCGGGCCCAATTTTGTACCTTTTTTAGTAGTTAATGAAAAATACTTGTTCTCCCAATTTCTTTGTGTTTTGATCCATCCGGTCTTTCTTCTTCTGAGAAAAATGCCTTACTATGCTTTATTTCTTGTGGCCAAATCGTATATGCTGACGATGTCATAGCCGAATATAGTATCTTCTGAAATGTTTCGCGACTCCGGACTTAGCCATATTTGAATGTGTCTCTAAGATGTAGGCCGGCCATATGAGCAGTCACTTAGGATGTTTCGTGCTGTCGTAGGCTGTTTGCAAGAAGGCTCATTTACGTATGAACCTTCCTAAGGCTTGGAAAGATCCCCGGGCGACTCGACACCAAGCCGAATTTTGGAGGCGTTTGGATTGACCAGAGATGGCTAGGGCTGATTCTGCCATTGTGAGGGGTTTGCATGTTACCTGAAGGGTGACTTGATCGGGTATGGGACTGTTAGGGTCTTAACCGACTCGGGAGCACTGCCCTGCCGGGCCTAGTGGTGTCCCATTAGCCGCAATGCCGACGAGCTCCTTTCGAACTGCTTCAGGGGTTTGTGTGCCGCCTGAAGGGGACTCAATCGGGTATGGAGCTACTAGGGTCTTAATCGACTCGAGGGCACCACCATGCCGGGGCCGAGTGGTGTCCTGTTAGCTGCGATGCCGGTGAGCTCCTTTCGAAATGCTTCAGGGGTTTGTGTGCCGCATGAAGGGCGACTCGATTGGGTACGGAGCTGCTTGGGTCTTAACCGACTCGGGGCACTGCCATGCCAGGGCTGAGTGGTGTCTCGTTAGCCACAATGCCAGCGAGCTCCTTTCGAACCGCTTAAGGGGCTTGTGTGCCGCCTAAAGGGCAACTCGACCAGGTATGGAGCTACTAGGGTCATAACCGACTCGGGGGCACCGCCATGCCGGGGCCGAGTGGTGTTTCATTAGCGCGATGTTGGCGAGCTCCTTTCGAACTACTTCAGGGGTTTGTGTGCCACCTGAAGGGCGATTCGATCTGGTACGGAGCTGCTAGGGTCTTAACCGACTCTGAGGCACCGCCATGCTGGGGTCGAGTGGTGTCCCATTAGTTGCGATGCCGGCAAGCTCCTTTTGAACTGCTTCAGGGGTTTGTGTGCCACCTCAAGGGCGACTCGACCGGGTATGGAGCTGCTAGGGTCTTAACCGACTCAAGGGCACTGTCATGCTGGGGCCAAGTGGTGTCCCATTAGCCGCGATGCCGGCGAGCTCCTTTTGAACCGCTTCAGGGGTTTGTGTGCCGCCTGAAGGGTAACTCAACTGGGTACGGAGCTGCTAGAGTTTTAACTGACTCGGGGGCACCGCCGTGCCGGGGCCGAGTGGTGTCCCGTTAGCCACGATGCCGGTGAGCTCCTTTTGAACCGCTTCAGAGGTTTGTGTGCTGCCTGAAGGGTGACTCGACCGGGTACGGAGCTGCTATAGTCTTAACCGACTCGGGGGCACCGCCGTGCTGGGGCCGAGTGGTGTCCCGTTAGCCACGATGCCAGTGAGCTCCTTTCGAACCGCATTAGGGGTTTGTGTGCTGCCTGAAGGCTGACTCGACCGGGTACAGAGCTGCTAGGGTCTTAACCGACTCGGGGGCATCGCCATGCTGGGGCCGAGTGGTGTCCCGTTAGCCGCGATGCCGGCGAGCTTTTTTCGAACTGCTTCAGGGGTTTGTGTGCTGTCTGAAGGGTGATTCGACCGGGTACGGAGCTGCTAGGATCTTAACCGACTCGGGGGCACCGCCATGCCGAGGCCGAGTGGTGTCTCATTAGCCGCGATGCCGGCGAGCTCCTTTCGAACCGCTTCAGGGGTTTGTGTGCCACCTGAAGGGCGACTCGACTGGGTACGGAGCTGCTAGGGTCTTAACCGACTCGAGGGCACCACCATGCCGGGGCCGAGTGGTGTCCCGTTAGCTGCGATGCCGATGAGCTCCTTTCGAACGGCTTCAGGGGTTTGTGTGCTGCCTAAAGGGCGACTCGATCGGGTATAGAACTGCTAGGGTCTTAACCGACTCGGGGGCACTGCCATGTCGGGGCCGGGTGGTGTCCCGTTAGCCGTGATGCCGGTGAGCTCCTTTCGAACAGCTTCAGGGGTTTGTGTGCCGCCTGAAGGGTGACTCGATCGGGTATGGAGCTGCTAGGGTCTTAACCGACTCGGGGGCACCGCCATGTCGGGGCCGAGTGGTGTTCTGTTAGCCGTGATGCCGGCGAGCTCCTTTCGAACCGCTTCAGGGGTTTGTGTGCCGTCTGAAGGGCGACTCGACCGGGTATGGAGCTACTAGGGTCTTAACTGACTTGGGGGCACCGCCATGCCGGGGCCGAGTGGTGTCCCGTTAGCCGCAATACCGGCGAGCTCCTTTTGAACCGCTTCAGGGGTTTGTGTGCCGCCTGAAGGGCGACTCGATCGGGTACGGAGCTGCTAGAGTCTTAACCGACTCGGGGGCACCACCGTACAGGGGCCGAGTGGTGTCCCGTTAGCCGCGATGCCGGCGAGCTCCTTTTGAACTTCTTCAAGGGTTTGTGTGCTGCCTGAAGTGTGACTCGATCGGGTATGGAGCTGCTAGGGTCTTAACCGACTCGGGGCACCGTCGTGTCGGGGCCGAGTGGTGTCCCATTAGCCGCGATGCCGGCGAGCTCCTTTTGAGGGACCTGGTCCTTGGATGCAAGGGAGAGTAGGCTGTTGCATCAGAAGGGACCTCCTTTATTGCTTACGTCCCAGGGGAATACATCATTGATAATATTGGCGAAGGTTGTCCGCATTCCAGGTATGTGGAATAGGTTGCCCGTCGAGCTCTTCTAGTTTGTATGCCCCCGGTGGAGTATCTCGGTGACGCGATAAGGACCCTCCCAGTTGGGGGATAGTTTGCCCCCCTCTGTAGGCTTTGAAACCTCAGCTTTTCTCAAAACTAAGTCTCCATGGAGAAAATCCTTAAGACGAACTCGAGCATTGTAGTACCTGGCCGTTCGCTGACGAAAAGTCGCCATGCGCAGCCTCGCCCGATCATGCACCTCGTCGATGAGATCCAAATTAGCCCGAATCAGCGCGGAGTTGTTTTCCTCACTGAAGGACTCCACGCATGGACTGGGTAATCTGATCTCGATAGGAATGATGGCTTCGGATCCGAAGGAAGACTGAAGGGAGCCTCGCCCGTTTGGACTCTAGGGGTCGTGTGATAGGCCCATATCACGCTGGGGAGCTCCTCCACCCATCGACCTTTAGACCCATCTAACCGGGTTCTAAGTCCTCTAAGGATGGTGCGGTTCATAACCTCGGCCTTCCCGTTGGTTTGGGAGTGGCCGACAGAGGTGAATCGGTGATGAATGCCTAGCTCGTCACAAAAGACTTTGAATGCTTTGTTGTTGGATTGGAGGCCGTTGTCCGTGACGAGGGTGTGAGGCAGGCCAAAACGACATATGACTGACTTCCAAAAGAAAGCTTTGACTTTGCTTTCAGTGATCTTGGCTAGCGCCTCGACCTCGACCCATTTGGTGAAGTAGTCAATTGCGACTAGCAGGAACCTCCATTGCCCGAAAGCTGGGGGGAATGGCCCGAGAATGTCCATTCCCCACTGAGCGAAAGGCCATGGGGCTGAGAGTGGGTTTAGCGGGGTAGATAGTCGATGTTGGATGTGTGCATGGCGCTAGCAACCATCGCATTTCTGAACTAATTTAGCCGCATCCTCCCTCATAGTGAGCCAGAAATATCCCTGACGGAGGGCCTTTTGGGCTAAGGATCTGCCCCCCAGATGGTTTCCGCAGATGCCCTCGTGGATTTCTTTGAGGACGTAGTCGGCGTCGGCAAGTCCCATGCACTTGAGCAGGGGATAGGAGAATGACCTTCTATATAGATGCCCATCGAGGAGGATGAATTTGGAGGCTCTCCACTTGAGCAACCTAGCTTCGTTGCGGTCATCAGGGAATGTGCCGTCAGGGAGATAATAGACGTAGGCGTCCATCCATGTGGGCTCTTGGGTGAGCGAGAGGATTTCCTCGCTATCCTCTATACTGGGTCTTTCCAAATATTCAATATAAGCATCCCTTGCTATACCGTCGGCAGAGGTGGCTAGACGAGAAAGGATGTCGGCCTTGGCATTTTCGCTCCGTGGAATATAACTGATATTGAAATAAGCTAGCGAGGAAGTCAGGAGCCGAACCTTGCCCAGGTACTGAGTCATAACGGGGTCACGCGCCTTGTACTCCCCATTGATTTGCCTGGAGATGAGTTGCGAGTCCATGAAAGCTCTAAGATGCCTTATTCCAAACTCCTGGGCTAGCCTTAACCCGGCCAGCAGGGCCTCGTACTCAGCTTGATTGTTGGTGGCTTCGAATAGAAACCGCAGGGCGCATTCTGTCCTCACTCCGCCTGGTCTGGCAAGAATGAGGCCGGTGCCGCTCCCTTGAGAGTTTGATGCGCCATCCACATGAAGGATCTAAGTTTCTCCATCTCCACCTGGTCCGGGCTCGAGCTGTTCCTTGGTAACCTCCTCAGTCACCTCCTCTGCCCAAGTGCATTCGACTAGAAGTCATCCAAAACTTGGGACTTTAGAGCTGGTCGAGCTTGGAAAGAAAGGTCGAACTCTCCCAGCTTGATGGCCCACTTGGCGAGTCGGCCTGAGGTATCTGGACGAGCCAGGATGGCTCGCAGGGGCTGATCCATGAGCACCACAATAGGATGGGCTTGAAAATACAGGCGGAGACGCGAGCAAAGACTATCAGGGCGAAGATAACCTTCTCTATTTTGGAGTACCTGACTTTTGCGTCATGGAGAACCTTGCTCACATAATAGATAGGCCTTTGAGTTCCATCAGCATCGAGACGCACTAGAACTAAACTAACGGCTTCCGAAGAAGCGGCTAAGTAGAGGAAAAGACTTTCCCCATCTCTTGGTTTGGACAGGAGTGGTGGAGAGGACAGAAATGCCTTCAATCCATTGAAGGCCCTCTGGCAATCGTCTGTCCACTCGAAGCTATTTATCTTCTGCAAGGCCTTGAAGAAAGGCAAGCATCTCTCGGCCGATTTGGAGAGGAAACGACTTAGAGCCGCTATCCTCCCGGTTAATCGCTGCACTTCCCTCTTGCTGGATGGTGGCCTCATGTCGAGTATGGCGCTGATCTTCTCTGGGTTTGCCTCGATCCCCCGCTGGGTCACCATGAAACCCAGGAACTTGCCTTCCGTGACCCCAAAAGTACACTTCTTGGGGTTTAGCTTAACTTGAAAGCAACGGAGATTGTTGAAGGTCTCCTCTAAGTTGGAGACGTGATCAGAGGCGCGGGTGCTCTTTGTCAGCATGTCATCTACATAGACTTCCATATTCCGGCCTAGCTGGTCCTGGAACACTCTGTTCATCAATCTTTGGTAAGTTGCCCCCGCGTTCTTGAGGCCAAAAGGCATCACTTTGTAGCAATAAATGCCTTTTTCCGTCACAAAGGAGGTGTGCTCTTCGTCGCTGGGGTCCATCCTTATCTGATTATATCCTGAGAAGGCGTCCATGAAGCTGAGGAGTTCATGCTCGGAGGTGGAATCCACCAGCTGATCAATTCTTGGCAGAGGAAAGCTGTCTTTTGGACACGCCTTGTTGAGGTCGGTGAAGTCTATGCAAATCCTTCAGCTCCCATTTGCCTTACACACCATGACCACATTAGCCAGCCAACTAGGGTAGTGTGCCTCCCGGATGTGGCCGACACTGAGTAGCTTGCTGACTTCCTTGTCAATAGCCTTTTGTCGATCAGGAGCAAAGCTTCTCTTCTTTTGGCAGATTGGACGGTGCCGCAGGTCAATGTTGAGCTTGTGGGCGATCACTTCCGGAGGGATGCTGGGCATATCAGATGCTGACCAAGCAAAACATCCGAATTAGCTCGCAAAAAGGCTAAGAGATGCTCCCGGTCTTCTGGGGGAAGGAGTCCACCGACACGGATGGTCCTTGCCGGGTCATCTCTAAGAGGGAAGGTTAGAAGGTGCTCAGCTGGTTCCCCTCCCTTGCTAGAGTCTCTGGGGTCGGATTCTTCAAAAGCTGGTTCAGCTTCTAGAGGACTTGATGCCGCGTGATAACAGGGCAGGACTGAGCTGACCTCACCGCGCATCTCTCCGACCCCTTCACTAGTGGAGAACTGCACCAGTAAATGTCGGGTAGAGATAACTGCGTCCAAAAGGTTCAAACCTGGGCGCCCGAGAATGGCATTGTACGCCAGGGAAACCCTCACAACCAGGAATTTCATGATCACTGTGCTTTGACATGGCGGCGTTCCGGCTGTTACAAGAAAAGGTATTTCACTTTCAACCCTTACGGAGTCTCCAGTAAAACCGACCAAAGGGGTCGTCACAGGCTGAAGGGAGTCCAAAGATAATCCAATCTGAACAAAAGCATCGTAGGTAAGGATGTCAGCTGAGCTGCCACTATCAACTAATATCCTCTTTACAGGGTGCTTGGCGATCGTCATAGAGAAGATGACACCTTCATTGTTCATATTTTCTACGACAGCAAACCCCCCCCAGAAATTACATTACTCGGCGCCTCCCCCCCCCCCTCGGCCGCTTAGATGTGGAGGCTGACCCCCAGGACACCATTCCGACCGTCCGCTCTGTGGGGGCATTATCGATCGAAGCCTGAATAGGCAGAGGCCCCATGAGGGCTGGCAGCGGCTGCTGCGCCTTCTGAACATACTTGCCGAGGTAGCCCCGCTGAATGAGCTCCTCGATGGCCCGCTTCAAGTTGTAGCAGCTGTCAGTGTCATGGCCATAGTCCCGGTGGAATCGATAGTAGTGGCTTTTGTCGCGGGGAGGACCTTTCTTCATGGGAGGAGGGCACTGGAGGTAAGGCTCGCCTTCGATCTCCATCAGAATGTGAGATCGAGGGGTGAGAAGAGGTGTGAGCTTACTCTCATTGGGGACAGGGCTTCTACGCCTGTTGTCGGATCGGCGAGGTGGGTCAGCTCGCCGGTGTCGAGGGGGCCCACTTGGCTCAGGGCAAGCGGGCTTGTGGCTAGAGCTCCTTGAAGATTCTCTGCAGGTGAAGTCGGCTTCATCCGCACGGATGTACTTTTGAGCCTAGAGGAGGAGGTCGGAATAAGAGCTCGGGGGCTTCTTATCCAAAGTAAAGGTGAAGCAGGACGGGAGGAGTCCCCGCTTCAACGCCAACGTTGCTACCGCATTGTGAGATAGTAGACCTCAAGGGCGGCGGCCTTGAACCGGGACACAAAGTCCCGCAGCAACTCTCCCTCCTTCTGGCGTACGGAGAAGAGGCTATCCACTACCCTTGAAATTTGTCGGCAAGCATCGAAATGTGCCAAGAAGGCCTTCTTCAGCTCTCAGAAGGAGTCGATGCTGTGAGGAGACAAGCGCGAGTGCCACGCGCGAGTGGCCTTCCGCAAAGTGGCGGGAAAGGCCTTGCAAAGAAGGGTGTCTGAAGCATCTTGGACTTGCATCATTGCTTTATAACTCTCGAGATGGTCGAGAGGATCTGTCGTACCATCATATGGGTTCACCTGGGGGAAGCGAAATCTGGAGGGGACAGGCTCCTCTAATATCCAGCGGGTGTAAGGAGGACGGGTGTCGAACTCTTCCTCCGGCTGATGATTGATTTTTCTAGCAAGCTCGTCCAGCCGCCTGTTGTACTCCTCTAGGCGCTCCTCCGCCTGTCGGCTGATTGTTGGGGCCCTCCGAGATGGCTTGGAGGAGGAGGAAGAAGAAGAAGACAGAGAGGGAGACGGGAGTCGGAACTTCCGCTTTGGCTCCTCTTGGTGACGCAGCCCAGAAGGGATTTTGCTGGGGCCACGATCAGGGGACCATGGCCGCTTGGAGGGCTTGCAGCGAGGCTTCCTTGGGGAAGCTGGGTGACGATCGGCCTCCCGCCGATCGGCCTTCTGTCGTGGAGAACCTCCCCTCGCCTACTGCTGACTGGCGTGGGGAGCGGTTTGGTGCTGGATGGACACGGACTGTTGCTGCTGGAGCCCGTGGACCATAGCAGTGAGAGTTTGGACTTGCTAGGAGAGGGTCGCCAGTTGCTCCGCTATTTGGATGGCTGCATCCGGTGGTGGGCAGGTGACTAGAGGATCGGTAGTAGGGGGTTTGGCCTCCTGCTGCCTAACTGGCGGGGGAAGCCCCGCTGGACAGCTGATGGAAGCATCCTGGGCTCGTGTTACCACCATGGCTCCAAGGAGAGAAGAGAGGGGGGAGTAGAGTTTTTCGAGATGTAGCACAGGGAGGCCCTGAGATACTTGCTGTGTCCTACACCAACTTCCCCCCTTCCTGGCGCGCCAATCTAATGACGCCTAATCACCAGTCTTGAACATCGGGAACGGACTGATTCTTGAACCTTTGCTTCACCAGGTTGCCTGCAAAGAAGTCCCAGGACCGAAGAGGATTCTCTGGTGGGACCCTTCGATGCCTAAGTTAGAAATTGAGGTCACAGAAGAAGAGGAGCTCGAATGAGCTCTATTTAGATGAAAAAGGGGGATTCCCGGGGAGGAGGGATTCCTCTCTGGGCCTTAGGATCGCGATTTTTGGGGATTATCGCGCATACATGTTTATTGAGTAGATTCACCTTTTTATAGGGGTTGACCTTGACATGATCATATGGGATTCCGTGGAGAAGGAATGTCCGCGGAGTTCTTGGGAGTTGCATGAATCTGCGCTGGTTGGTGGGTCCTGTCCCATCGAAAGGGAGAAAACAGTGGTTGGTGAGCTAAGTCCCATCAGCCAGTGGGGCTGTTGGGTAGTTAGGTCCAGTCCCATCAGTAGTGTGGCCAGTGGGTAGTTGGATCTGGCGTTGTTAGGCGGCGCGGGTTAGAGAGGTAGTGTCCCGAGCTACCAGGGCCGTGTTGGGGCAGATTTGGAGGAAACCGAGAAGTCTCGACTCTCCTGAGGGAGCCGAGGCTTATCTGGGTCGGCTAGGGGTGCCCGGGGCCAGCCTCGCCGACTAGGACGTGCTGGGGCAGGGCCGACCAGGAATGATCGGGGCCGACTCGGCAGGCTTGGAGACGCCGAGGCCGAGAGGGGCCGACCAGGAATGGTCGGGGCCGACTCGATGGGCTTGGAGGCGTCGGGGACGAGAAGGGCTGATCAGGAAAGGTCGGGACCGACTCGGCGGGCTTGGAGATGCTGGGGCCGAGAAGGGCCGGCCAGGAATGGTCGGGGCCAACTCGGCGGGCTTGGAGACACCGGGGGCCGAGAAGGGCTGACCAGGAATGGTCGGGGCCGACATGGCGGGCTTGGAGATGCCGGGGCCGAGAAGGACTGGCCAGAAATGGTCGGGGCCGACTTGGCGGGCTTGGAGATGCTGGGACCAAGAAGGGCCGGCCAGGAATGGTCGGGGCCGACTAGGCAGGCTTGGAGATGCCGGGGCCGAGAAGGGCCGGCCAGGAATGATCGGGGCTGACTCGGCCGGCTTGGAGACACCGAGTCCGAGAAGGGCCGGCCAGGAATGGTCGGGGCCAACTCGGCGGGCTTGCAGATGCCGGGGCCGAGAAGGGCAGGCCAGGAATTGTTGACCCAATTGATGATTTTAATGATTAACAAAACTATTTGAGTATAATTTTTGAAGGCTCTGATGATTTTGATTTAGTGTTTCAGCCTATAAGACTATTGAAAGATCAAAATCAAGAGTTACAATGTGTTCTGGATCGAATCTAATGTCTAGGTAAGAATTGCAGACATTAGAGTCGACTCCGAGAATCACAGAGCCGACTCCGGAACTGGCACGGTCATTAGAGTCGACTCCGAGACTGTAGAGTCGACTCTCACAGACGAAGCAGAAAGTCGATTTTTCTGGCTCCAACCTAGAGTCGACTCCGGGTAAGTTAGAGTCGACTCCGGAAAAGCATCTTGTCGACCCCAGAAAAGCCAGAGACGACTCCGGAATATCATTTTAAAACGCCTCGAGCTAGAGCCGACTCCAGAAAAGTTAGAGTCGACTCCAACCCACCTGGAACGAAAAACGAAGTTGCCAGATCAGCTCTAACGGTAACTTTTCTATTTTTACTCATTTCTAACGGATATATTTTGATACAAGGTACACTCCAACGGATAGTTTTATTCCAAAAAAGGTGTAAAAGAAATCTATAAAAAGGGGAGTCTATTGTTCAAAAAGAGAAAAAAAAAAAGAAGAAAAAAGAAAAATCTGAGATAGACAAATCCCATTTCAAAAATCCGAGAGCTTGAATCTTGAAAGGAAAACCTTCTAGCTCAAATCCACTCCACTCCAAAAAGCTCAAGAGGAATCCAAAGCGTTCAAAATCAAAGTCTTGGAGGATTTCCCAACTTGGAGAAAGGAGATTCGTTTCTTGCTTTTCAACCCTTCTCAACTGCTTCAACCACGAAGAATCGGAGCTGAGGCTTGATTCAATCCAGCAAGGAGAAGAAGAAAAGAAGAAAAGAAGAAAAGCTCAAAAGCCAACCAATCTTCAAATCAGGCTTTTCTAAACCTTATTCTTAATTTGTATATTTGCTCATTGAGGAGCTTTGTATTCACAACAATACTTATCTTATTTTTGCCTAGTTCAATCTGGGGGATTGAACTAGAGGAGGTAGTTTTACCTCGGGTTAAGCTTGTTTAAGCTTGGGTTAGTTGTGTGGTGTAGGGTTTTGTGCTGGTAAGCCCGAGTAAAACCAGCTGGGTTCGTTGTGCACCCGGTAAAACAACAAGTTTGAGTTGTGAGCTTGGAAAACAACTCGGCTGTAATCTAGAGAGATTATAGTGTGGACCCAAGTGAATCTTGGGAGTGGACGTAGGTGTTGGATACACCGAACCACTATAAAATCTTTGTGTTTGCGTGTCTCATTGTCTCTTTCTCTATCTCTATCTTATTCACTGCACTTTATAGTTATCTTGCATTTGCCCTCATTAATCTCAAGCAAACTATTTTAAAAAGGGCTAATTTTTTAAAGAACCCAATTCACCCCCCCCCTCTTGGGTTGCCATCTGGGCCAACAATTGGTATCAGAGCAAGTGCTCATTTAGAATTTGATCTCACGATCAAGAGCTAAAGATCCAAATGGCAACACAAGTGGTTCATGTTTTGCTGAAGGTCATTCTACGAATAGACCTCCTTTATTTAATGGAACCAACTATTCATATTGGAAAGCTAGAATGAGATATTCATTCAAGCTTCTGACTATGAATTGTGGGGAGTATAATAATGGACCTAGTACACCCACACACCTTATTGATGGCACTATTGTTCCTAAGCCCGAAAGGGATTGGAATGATAATGATAGGAGAATGGCACAGCTAATGCTAAAGCCATGAATATTTATATTGTTCCTTAGACTCAAATGAATTCAACCGAATCTCAACATGTAATTCCGCAAAAGAAATTTGGGATAGATTAGAAATACCATGAAGGTACAAACCAAGTTAAGAATCAAAAATAAATATTTTGGTTCATAAATATGAATTGTTTACATGGAACAAACTGAAACCATCACATGCATGTTCACTAGATTCACTGATATTGTAAATGGTTTAAAAGTCTTGGTAGAATTTATTCTAATCTGACTTGTGCGCAAAATTCTTAGGTCACTACCAAGATCGTGGGAAGCAAAAGTGACTGCAATCCAAGAAGCAAAGGACCTCAATGCACTACCTTTAGAGGAGCTTCTAGGATCCTTAATGACCCATGAGCTGACTATGAAGCAGCATGTTGAGGAGGAAACAAAAAGAAGAAAACTCTTGCCCTCAAGCTGCAGAAATGGAAGAGAGCAGCAGTGAAAGTAATGATGAGATGATGATGAAACTGCTCTCTTGGCCAAAAAATTCAGAAGGTTTATGAGAAAAAGACCCTTCCATAAAAAGAAATTTGGAGCAAGAAGGAGAAAAAGATAAGAAAAAGGACAAGGAGAAAGAAAAAGAAAAAGAGCCCTTGGTATGTTATGAGTGTAAAAACCAGGGCACTTTAATATGATTGTCCTTTTGAAA
Organism: Calamus simplicifolius; assembly: GCA_900491605.1. NCBI lineage: Eukaryota > Viridiplantae > Streptophyta > Magnoliopsida > Arecales > Arecaceae > Calamus > Calamus simplicifolius. The sequence continues at coordinate 114,463 of UESW01001729.1, read as the reverse complement.
AAGGCCTACAAGAAAAAGAAGAAAGCATACATGGCAACATGGTGATGAATCTTCCTCATCGAAGAAAAGAACAAAAGGAAGTTGCCAATATTGCTTCATGGCCAACAACGACGACAACGACAATGAGGTAAGTTCTGAAAACTCAAATGATGAATTTACATTTGATGAAATGTTTGAAGCTTTCAATGAATTGATGATTGATTTTAAATCTTTGAAAAAGAAGTATAAGTTTTTGAAAAATGAAATATTAGCTTAACTAAAAGTAAAAATGAATTAGCTTTAGAAGTTAAGAACTTAACTAATGAAAAAGAAGAACTTAGGAAAGAAAGAGAAATATTAATCAAGAAATAGAAAATCTGAAACTAAAACTCAACAAAAGATTTAAAAGTTCAATTAGAAAAGCTTTAGAAAAAGAATCAATCTCTAAAGAAATGATTTATTAAAGAAAGATGTTAAAAAGTATAAAGACATTGTTGAAAAATTTACTTAAGCTCAACAAAACTAAATATGATTTTAGATAGTCAAAAAGCTGTTTTTGACAAAGCAGGTTTAGGGTATAACACATTAAGGAAACAAAAATCTTTAAAAATTTTTATAAAAGCCAACCAAAGTAATATAACTTGTTTCAAATGTAATGAAAAGGTCATAAATCATTTGAATGCAAAATTTAAATAATAACAACAAGTTAAATATTAAAGCAAAGAAAATATGGGTTCCGAAAGGAACAATTTTTGTTGCTACTAACCATGAAGGACCCAAGAAAGCTTGGGTACCTAAACATAAAGTTTAAATTATGTTGCAGGAATGTCTTGTAGCCAAAAGATCAAAGAAAAAGTGGTACCTTGATAGTGGCTGCTCAAGACATATGACGGGTGACAAAGATGAATTCATCACCCTGAAGAAAAGAAAGGTGGAGTTGTGACGTTTGGCGATAACGGTAAAGGTCAAATTATGGGCCTTGGTAAAGTTCGCATAACTCCATCTATATTATTGATAATGTACTTTATGTTAATGGTTTAAAGCACAATTTAATTAGTATAAGCCAACTATGTGATAAGAACTTTAATGTTTCATTTAAATCTTCTATTTGCATAGTATCTAATTCCATTAATGATAGCATTGTTTTTACTGGTTATAGAATGGCAATGTGTACTTAGTTGACTTAGACAAATTATCTGAAAGTAGTCATTGCCTAATTGCTGACAATGCTAACATAAATGATATTGGATGGTTATGGCATCGTAGATTAGGTCATGCAAGCACACACCTTATTTCAAAACTAATTAAAATGGATTTAGTTAAAGGATTACCTAAACTAGATTTTGAAAATAACAAAATATGTGATGCATGTCAATTTGGAAAACAAACTAGAAGTTCTTTCAAATCTAAAAATGTTGTTTCAACTTCTAGGGCTTTAGAGCTACTTCACATGGATCTTTTGGACCAACTAGAACCACAAGTCTAGGAGGAAAGAAATATGGTCTAGTGATTGTAGATGATTATTCTAGATATACTTGGGTAATGTTTTTAGCTCACAAAGATGAGACTTTCTCGATATTCCTGAAATTCTTCAAGAAAGTCACAAATGAGAAAAACACTACTATAGTATCTCTAAGAAGTGATCATGGAACAGAATTTGAAAATCACTTATTTGAAAATTTCTGCACTGAAAATGGAATTAATCATAATTTTTCAGCCCCTAGGACTCCACACAAAATGGTGTAGTTGAAAGAAAAATAGGACTCTAGAAGACATGGCCCGTACCATGCTATGCGAAAGTAACCTACCAAAGTACTTTTGGGCGGAAGCTATTAACACAGCATGTTACATCTTAAATAGAGCTTTAATAAGACCAATCTTAAAGAAAACACCTTATGAATTATGGAATGAAAGAAAACCAAATATAAAATACTTTCATGCATTTGGATGTAAATGTTTCATTCATAATAATGGTAAAAACAACTTAGGAAAATTTGATGCTAAATCTGATGAAGGAATTTTTCTAGGTTATTCAACAACTAGTAAAGCTTATAGAATCTTTAACAAGAAAACCTTAATTGTTGAAGAATCCATACATGTAGTGTTTGATGAATCTTTAGCAACTGGATCTGAAAAGATTGATGATGAGGAAGATACAAACATAATTGAAAAAGATCTTGAAAAACTTAATATTGAAGTATCTTCAGATCATGAACAAGAAGCTAAAGATGATGATTCACATAAGGACGATGATGTCAATATTGATCATAATGATATAGATCTTCCAAGAGACTGGAGATATGCCCATAGTCATCCCAAGGAATTGATTATAGGTGATCCATCTCAAGGTATAAGAACTAGATCATATATGAGAAATATAGTAATCATCTTGCATTTGTATCACAAATTGAACCTAAAACTATAGAAGAAGCTGAAAAAGATAATAATTGGATGTTAGCAATGCAAGAAGAATTAAATCAATTTACAAGAAATAATGTATGGACTTTAGTTGAAAGACCTAAAAATCATTCAGTAATAGGATCAAAATGGGTTTTTAGAAATAAACTAGATGAAAATGGCATAGTAATTAGAAACAAAGCTAGATTAGTTGCAAAAGGATATAATCAAGAAGAAGGCATTGATTTTGATGAAACTTTTGCACCTGTAGCTAGATTAGAAGCTATTAGGCTATTACTAGCATTTGCATGTCACATGAACATTAATTTATTTCAAATGGATGTTAAAAGCGCATTTTTAAATGGATTTATAAATGAAGAAGTTATGTAGAACAACCACCTGGTTTTAAGATCACGAATTTCAAATCACGTTTTTAAATTACACAAAGCATTATATGGTTTGAAACAAGCACCTAGAGCTTGGTATGATAGGTTAAGTAAATTCTTAATTGAAAATGATTTCACAAGAGGAAATGTTGATAAAACACTATTTTTGAAAAGAAAAAGTAAAGATTTACTTGTAGTACAAATATATGTTGATGACATTGTTTTTGGTGCTACTAACGATTCTCTATGTCAAGAATTTGCTAAGTTAATGCAGGGAGAATTCGAGATGAGCATGATGGGAGAACTCAACTTCTTCCTTGGACTCCAAATCAAACAAAGCAAAGAGGGTATCTTTATCAACCAAACAAAGTACACAAGAGAGATTCTAAAGAAATTTGGTATGGAATCAATTAAACCCCTCGGAACACCAATGAGTCCTTCATGCAAGCTGGACAAAGATGAAGAAGGTAAAAAGGTTGATCAGAAGTATTATCGAGGTATTATCGGATCCCTTCTTTATTTAACAGCAAGTAGACCAGATATTATGTTTTCTGTATGTTTATGTGCTAGATTTCAATCAGAACCTAAAGAATCACACTTAATAGCTGTTAAAAGAATACTAAGATACTTAAGTGGAACAAAAAATGTAGGTTTATGGTATTCTAGAGACTCCACATTAAATCTAATTGCATACTCAGATTCTGATTATGCCGGATGCAAGTTAGATAGAAAAAGCACAAGTGGTGCATGCCAATTTTTAGGAAGTAACTTAATCTCATGGTTTAGCAAAAAGCAAAATTCGGTTGCATTATCTACTGCGGAAGCAGAATATGTTGCAGCTGGAAGTTGCTGTGCTCAAATCCTATGGATTAAGAGACAACTTGAAGACTATGGTATCACACTTGATAAGACACCCATAAGATGTGATAATACAAGTGCAATAAATCTTACTAAAAATCCAATTCAACATTCAAGAACAAAGCATATTGAAATAAGATATCACTTTATAAGAGAACATGTAGCCAATAATGAAATTTGTCTTGATTATGTGAATACTGAAGAACAACTTGCAGATATATTAACAAAACCCTTAAGTGAAGAAAGATTTTGTTATCTTAGAGGAGAATTAGGAGTTTGTGATCCTTTGGAATAGTTTTCTGAAACTCTTAAGGACATCAATCTAGATTTCATCATTTTCTTGAAAAATCTTGATATTTCAATAAGGAAATCTATCTAGATCTTGATTCATGTTTCCCCAATTGCTAAAGAACTTTAATCTATAATTTGATGATTAATTTGAATAGTTTCAAATGCTTGAAACTCAATTTTTTATCTCTGAAACTGTTAGAGTCGACTCTGACAGTTTGCGGAGTCGACACCTGAGTTTTTGATTTTCTGTCTAAGTGATTAGAGCCGACTCTGGCTTTTGTGGAGCCGACTCTAATACGAGCGCTGACAGACTTTCTGGCTCGGAGCCGACACCCAGTTTTCGGGAGTCGACTCTAAGTCGAGTTAGGTCAAAAATAAAAAGGCGGAGTCGACCCCCAATCATTCCAATCGTCTCCTAAACCGTTCCTAAGAACTCCAAAACTTTTCCAACTTCCCCAAATCCACTCAAAACCCTGATTAACCTTCCAATCCTCTCAATGGCACCAAAGAGGCGCGGATTCGTCGCTGGAGCATCCGTTCCAACGAGAAGACGCACGGTTCGAAGGCAACCATCGCCTTCTTCCTCTTCGGCCACTCAAGAGGATTCTCCACCTTCACCCTCATCTCCTAAGGTTGATCAATTAGCTGGTAAGACCATTACCACTGGGAGAAAGTTAATTTTGATTTATTTGAATCGGAGGGTTTCTCTATTGGAAGAAATTTAAGGGATATGGGATGGGAGAAAGTGTGCTCACTAGATTTACCCACATATCCAGCATTGGTAAGGGAGTTTTATAATGGATTAAGCAGAGGAGAAGGAGGATTGATTAGCACAGTGAGAGGAACTAGGGTTATGGTAACAACTGAGATTCTTGGAACCCTATTAGAAATGCCCACTGTTGGTTTAATGGAATGTCAACTTAATGACAGAAGTGGTGCACTATCAAGGATGCTAGGAAGAGATGTGACTGAGTTCGAAGAGATCTTTGCAAATCAGTTAAACCTAGAACTCAGATTATTGCATAATATATGTGGTAGAATCTTATTTCCAAAAATAGGGAGATTTGAGTATGTCTCGGAGCGAGACGTTCTGATGATGGACTGCATTATAACTGGAAGGCCAGTCAATTTAGCTGGCATGATGATAGGTTACATGGCAGAGGCAGCTACTAAGAAAAGATCAACACTGCCATACGGTATGATTCTGACACTAGTTTTTAGAAGCCAGGGTGTGCTCATAATGGAAAATGAACCTTTAAGAAAACTGAGACACACTGATTATTACAGCATTTCTACTATTCATAGAATGGGATTTAAGAAAGTTAATGGTGTTTGGATGAGGAGAGAGGAAAGAACAGATAGGGATGGTGCAGAGGGAACCAGACTAGAAGAAATCCCGGGACCATCTACTGCGGGACCATCAGTCCCTGATTCATCTTTTGCGGGACCTTCGTCTGCTGGACCTTCGGAGGCCGGACCAAGTTCTATTCCATCACCTCCACATCAGCCTATAACAAATTCTGGAGGATTTTCTAATGAACAACTTGATCAGTTAAGAAGCTTACTTGCTGAGTATGACAGTCACAGGTCAAATGAAATTAATCAATTGAAAGAAGACTTTAATCAGTTAAAAGAAGAATTAAATTCGAGACTGGACATGCTATCCTTTACCTTAGGCAGTTCTGTGGAATCCTTTGGAGCTGAGCTTCACAAGATCTTCGAAAGGATGGAAGGCATTGCCGATGGATCAGGATCGTATGTTCATGCAACGGGTCAATTGAAGAAGGATATTGACCTTGCAGTCTCTCAAATCGAAGCCTGCCTTGAAAATTTTAAGAAAGCACAAAAAGATGATGTAATGGAGATAATAGGTCATCTAAAGAAAATTGTATTCAAGCACATTTGATCTTGTTTTTGAGTTTGATAGCTTGTACTTAGGAAGTTTTTGATTATCCAATGTATTTCATTTTTGAAATCAACTGATGTAATGGTTCTTGCATATGAAATACAATTTCACTTTTTCAAAATTTTGATTGATTGGATTCCTATGCTTATTGAGATTATAAATTTTTCTTTACTCTCCTTATTGCTAATAACAAAAAAGGGGGAGAGATAGTTGTGTATATGCAAAGAAAGAAAAGATTATATATGCATAAAGAAAGAAAGAAAGGGGGAGAAGGGAGAATTAATTGTTTATGCAAAATGAATTGAAATGATTAATCAGTTACAATTTGATGTTTATATATAGAGGAGCTACTCAATGCAGGGGGAGCTTAACAAAAAGCTCATTTACAATCTTATGCACATTAAGTTTAATAATTCAATATTGATGGATTATATTGAACTCATGTACAATTTTAAAGTTTACATTGAACATTGGCATCAAAACCTTAATTTCAATGGTTTAAAGTTAAAATGACTATAATCCTTAATTTGATTGAATTTTGAATGCATATACTCAAAGTTTTTGTTATCATCAAAAAGGGGGAGATTGTTGACCCAATTGATGATTTTGATGATTAACAAAACTATTTGAGTATAATTTTTGAAGGCTCTGATGATTTTGATTTAGTGTTTCAGCCTATAAGACTATTGAAAGATCAAAATCAAGTGTTACAATGTGTTCTGGATCGAATCTAATGTCTAGGTAAGAATTGCAGACATTAGAGTCGACTCCGAGAATCACAGAGCCGACTCCGGAACTGGCACGGTCATTAGAGTCGACTCCGAGACTGTGAGAGTCGACTCTCACAGACGGAGCAGAAAGTCGATTTTTCTGGCTCCAACCTAGAGTCGACTCCGGGTAAGTTAGAGTCGACTCCGGAAAAGCATCTTGTCGACCCCAGAAAAGCCAGAGACGACTCCGGAAATATCATTTTAAAACGCCTCGAGCTAGAGCCGACTCCAGAAAAGTTAGAGTCGACTCCAACCCACCTGGAACGAAAAACGAAGTTGCCAGATCAGCTCTAACGGTAACTTTTCTATTTTTACTCATTTCTAACGGATATATTTTGATAGAAGGTACACTCCAACGGATAGTTTTATTCCAAAAAAGGTGTAAAAGAAATCTATAAAAAGGGGAGTCTATTGTTCAAAAAGAAAAAAAAAAAAGAAGAAAAATCTAAAAAAATCTGAGATAGACAAATCCCATTTCAAAAATCTGAGAGCTTGAATCTTGAAAGGAAAACCTTCTAGCTCAAATCCACTCCACTCCAAAAGCTCAAGAGGAATCCAAAGCGTTCAAAATCAAAGTCTTGGAGGATTTCCCAACTTGGAGAAAGGAGATTCATTTCTTGCTTTTCAACCCTTCTCAACTGCTTCAACCACGAAGAATCGGAGCTGAGGCTTGATTCAATCCAGCAAGGAGAAGAAGAAAAGAAGAAAAGGAGAAAAGCTCAAAAGCCAACCAATCTTCAAATCAGGCTTTTCTAAACCTTATTCTTAATTTGTATATTTGCTCATTGAGGAGCTTTGTATTCACACACAATACTTATCTTATTTTTGCCTAGTTCAATCTGGGGGATTGAACTAGAGGAGGTAGTTTTACCTCGGGTTAAGCTTGTTTAAGCTTGGGTTAGTTGTGAGCCCGTGAAAAACAACGTGTAGGGTTTTGTGCTGGTAAGCCCGAGTAAAACCAGCTGGGTTCGTTGTGCACCCGGTAAAACAACAAGTTTGAGTTGTGAGCTTGGAAAACAACTCGGCTGTAATCTAGAGAGATTATAGTGTGGACCCAAGTGAATCTTGGGAGTGGACGTAGGTGTTGAATACACCGAACCACTATAAAATCTTTGGTGTTTGCAGTGTCTCATTGTCTCTTTATCTATCTCTATCTTACTCACTGCACTTTATAGTTATCTTGCATTTGCCCTCATTAATCTCAAGCAAACTATTTTAAAAAGGGCTAATTTTTTAAAGAACCCAATTCACCCCCCCCCTCTTGGGTTGCCATCTGGGCCAACAGGAATGGTTGGGGCCGACTCGGCGGGCTTAGAGACGCCGGGATCGAGAAGGGCCGGCCAGGAATGGTCGGGGCCGACTCGTTAGGCTTGGAGACGCTGGGGCCGAGAAGGGCCGGCCAGGAATGGTCGGGGCCGACTCGGCGGGCTTGGAGATGCCGGAGCACACTAATGTTTTAGTTTTGCCGAAATTATCCTTGTGGCTACATTAGCCACATCAGTTATCATTGGTTAGATCATAATTAGCTTGCATGCCGACACAATTTATACCAATTTTTGATCCATTTAGTTCAGCTCGAATCAAAATCCGAATTTCACTAAAATAAGAATATCACTTATACCCATTTGATTGATGGCTTGATTCAGAAGTTGAAATCAAAATATGGCTTCTATATCATGCCAATAATATAGATTGAAATATATATAAAGTTGACCTATTATAGTTATGTATATATAATAATAATAATAATAATATAGTATATATTTATATTTATATTTATATTTATTTATTATATTACATTATACACATAAAATATTATATTATAATATAATAATAGTATTATTATATAATACATATTATTATATATACTATTATGAAATTCTTATGCTAATGTGTTTTTAGTCATACATAGATAATATATTAGAAAATTTTTGGTTATTTATAAAGGATCAAGAAGTTAAAATAATACTTTCTTAGCTAATCCTTTTTATGTAAGCTTTTGAATATCATAACAAATAGTATTAAAGTGGATTCCGTTCATAGCTCATGTGGACTAAATTAAGAATACAGTACATGGAGTCTATGCATTTGTAATTGAAATTTATTGAACTTAAATATCGATTTAGACATGAATCCTCAACCTGCTGAAGACATAAGGGCTTGAAAAGCGGATTATGTAAGAGTTCATGTTGACGAGTGTTTAATTTGGTCCCATATCAATTGTGTAGGAAAATCGTAAATGTTTGTTAAAATTAAGAGCTTAAATAATACTTTTTTAAACAATTTCTTGGATTTGTGATAGTTATTGTTGGGGGGTAAAATCGTCATTGCATTGATATCCGTGCGAGGCGGCTAAGGCTGACCTCCTCCCGGGCTTCCCTAGCTCGGCCTCCTGCGGGCTTCCGTAGCTCGGCCTCCTCCGGGCTTCCGTAGCTCGGCCTCTCCTGGGCTTCCCTAGCTCGGCCTCCTCCGAGCTTCCCTAGCTCGGCCTCTCCCGGGCTTCCCTAGCTCGGCCTCCTCCGGGCTTCCGTAGCTCGGCCCCTTTCGAGCTTCCCTAGCTCGGCCTCTCCCGGGCTTTCCTAGCTCGGCCTCCTCCGAGCTTCCCTAGCTCGGCCTCTCCCGGGCTTCCCTAGCTCGGCCTCCTCCGGGCTTCCGTAGCTCGGCCTTTCCCGGGCTTCCCTAGCTCGGCCTCCTCCGAGCTTCCCTAGCTCGGCCTCCTCCGGGCTTCCGTAGCTCGGCCTCTCCCGGGCTTCCCTAGCTCGGCCTCCTCCGGGCTTCCGTAGCTCGGCCCCTTTCGAGCTTCCCTAGCTCGATCTCCTCCTCCGGGCTTCCGTAGCTCGGCCCCTTTCGAGCTTCCCTAGCTCGGCCTCCTCCGAGCTTCCCTAGCTCGGCCTCTCCCGGGCTTCCCTAGCTCGGCCTCCTCCGGGCTTCCGTAGCTCGGCCTCTCCCGGGCTTCCCTAGCTCGGCCTCCTCCGAGCTTCCCTAGCTCGGCCTCCTCCGGGCTTCCGTAGCTCGGCCTCTCCCGGGCTTCCCTAGCTCGACCTCCTCCCGGGCTTCCCTAGCTCGGCCTCCTCCGGGCTTCCGTAGCTCGGCCCCTTTCGAGCTTCCGTAGCTCGGCCTCCTCCGGGCTTCCATAGCTCGCTTCTACCCAGCGATCCACGCCCTGATGTCTACCTCTGCGGAACCTGACGCGGGAGAGCTTAAGCTTACCCGAGCAGCTCCTTAGGCAAGGAATCATCTTGAGACGTGGCCTAAGACCTATGGTAACCGCCCCAGGTCTACTCACCCAGATCCCAAGACATCGAGGAGCTCTCCCAGCCGTCGATCCCTTAACAGACAAGGCGTGGATTCTAACGGCCCCACAACGGCCTGATTCTGTCTACCCCCGTATCGTAACAATCTCAGAACCTTCCAGAAGATGCTCAAGTCCCCAGGTGACAGTCTATAAGTATCAGATTAACAGATTCCCCCAGGTACGCAACTCTGTACGCACACCTCCACTCTCACTCTCCGGCCCTTTGGAGCCTCCGATTGGCCGCCCCCGGAGAGGTCTCCCGGAGAGATCCACCTCTTCATTGTCTGGTTGATCGCCGATCCCTTCCCCACTGACTTGAGCGTCGGAGGGTCTTCCGCGGAGGACCACCCCCAGCGTCCCTCCGCGTGTGAACTTCTTTTGCAGGTCCGCCGCACCCCCTCTTCCCGGAGATCGACCGCGCCTGAATCGGAGGACGGATTTCGGTGGCAACAGTTATATTATATAATACTTTGAATATTATAAGATAATATATCATATTATATATTTCTATTAACTATAGTATTATATTTGTAGGATGCATTGACTTTTGGAATGGATTTATAAATTTTAATGGGTTCGAATTCCAAATCTTTCTTGATTCGGATCTCCAAAAGAATTGGAATCGAATTCTAGTGCCTTCCAAACAATCACTCTGGGATACAAGAAATGATTTCGATTTCAATTCCACCTTCAAAAGATCATTCCCGAAGCTTCAGTATGCATCTTTCTGCGTACTCTTTAAATTTGAATTTAGATAACTTATTGTGCAGTAGATCTTACCGTAATTGCCTTGATTCTTGACGTCAGTAACCGCGCCTTCCTTCCTTCCTTCCAGTCGACGCTCGCACGAACGTCGGTGAAGTTGGCGTACCGAAAGCTTCCTGTCGTGGACCCTGTCACCCTGCAAGCATGGGATTAAATCCCAGGCGGGAATCCCTGAACTCCTCGTTCGTCATGTCGGCAAACTTGTTGAGGCCGAGCTTGTACTTACGATCGATCGCCAGCTCTGTTGAAGGATTCGATGAACTCATAGTTGTCATTTGGAATCGTCGCTCTTTCTCCTTGGTGTCCTTGTACACCCGCTTATACTTAGCCATCCATCCACTGCTCGTGCCTAGTCGACATGGGCACGTCGCCGATGGCACGAGCCGTGGCTCCAGATGCCCAGACGCCCAAGAAAAACAAGGCAAGCACAAAGCATTGGTGATCCATTGTTGTGTAAAGACTTTGGCCTTGGTGCAGCAGGTAGTTTGTATTGGAGAGGATGAGGGCAAAGAGCTAGGGTGGCTTGACCACTTGCATGCATGGAGGTTTGGTTTAATAAGAAGAGATCTGCCCGCTTGCTCCATCTATTGAAGTGTGCATAAGCGGCCAATACTTTCTCAAAAGCACCGCTCATCAAGGTAAGGCCCGATCGAGTCCTCAGGATTGCGAGATATCAATTGCTGTTTATGTTTGGTTTAACGCGTCTTATTGCATGTAAATTAAACGACTACTCTTTATTGTGTCCGGTCTCCATCTGTGTTTTATTGTTAAAATTATTTTTAGCCAGCGTGTGATGCTAATTTTTTTATTTTTTATTTATCACGTACAATTCCTATGGACGACGCCGTCCAGTTCATGCTTCCAAGTCTGCGGAAATATAGGTCTTCCTTTTTCGTCTGTACCTTTTTTTTAAAATTATTTTTGATTTCTCGGGCTAATTGTCTACTTGGATTATTTTGCGCAAATCTGGTCACGGAACAAGACAAACGTAACTTAGAGCTTGTGGAATTTTTGATAGACCAGTGTTGCCCTCTTCTAAGGGAATACAAGGTTCTCAAATTTATAGTACTTTCTTAAGAGAAAATAACTAGTCCATGCAGGCAGTAATGCCCTAAGCTTACTTGTTGGCCTAGCTAATTAACTCTCTTAGTAAGTTAAAATTATGTGGTCCAAAAACTCGAGTTAAAGTTAATTGATAGCAGGTAAATTTCAGTTATAAGCACGCAATCCTTTGTTTTCTATCTAATATGCAACTAAATTTGGAGTATCGGGTTATCATAATCTTTTTTCCTTATAATATGATAAGGATCGCCGGCTCTTATAATGCGATGTTCTTATTGCACACTATAAGCTAGCTAGAATCTATTTCAAATCGGATCATTGATGTTATGAGAATGGCTTCATGCTATGACGGGCTCATCTACTGGCCTAATTAACTCCATTAGTGGGCCAAAACTATTTGGCTCAAAAATTCAAGTGAAAGTTAATTCATAGTAGGTGAACTTAACTTATAAGCACATAATACTTTCTTTTTATCTAATATATGATTAAATTTGTGGTATCATATAGGTACATATTGGCCGATTTATAGTCCAATGCAGTGATGTCAGTGACTTTATCAAGATGAGGTTACTAGCAAATTTCTGTCCAGTTCAATCGTTAATTGGTATGCCAATCTTCCTCTAAATTCGATACAAGATTGGTATTAATTGAAAGATATGTTTCACGCCCAGTTTTAACAAACGGAACCAGAAATAACCATGGCATGACTTGGTCAGAATAAAATAATAGCCCAACAAAAATATCAAAAATTGTATCACTCGATTTATAGAAATACTAAGATTCGGATTCATGTCCAATTGTCCAAAAGAAAATTTGTGAATATGATCAGGAGTGAGCTAAACTTTGAATTAAGAAAGAAGTTTAAGTTTACATATCTATTTCAATTATCTACTTGCCTTTCAAATATAAACCTTTGTTGCAAGAAAGGCACTAAAGAAAAAAATATCTCAAAGGCAATCTATATATTATGCCAGCAAATTCAAACCCTTACTTAGAATCTCAACAAGAAGTCAAAATAGACTTGGCCAACTCGCCATCAGCAATCCTTATACTTGTCAAGTACCGCAGCAGGAGCTTCAGCCCTTCCAACCGCCTGGCAGCGAGAGCAGATCTAACAGATGAAGATACTTCATAGGTGATAAATAATTTTAGCATATATGAATAGAACTGACGTTTCAGAAGCCTAAAACGCATGGATAAGGAAGAGTATATGTCACGCCCCAGACCCAATATCGGGCTAAGGTGACAACCCGCCGCGTGCCGGGCACGCAAGGCGTTATCAAATTTTTCAACATAAAGCACCATTATATATAATCAAGTCAAATACATCACTCAATACTATAAGTTTTGGGTTACAAGCCCTTACACACCATAATAATGAAGTTTGGGCATCAAGCCCTACACATAAGCAATAATGGGGTTACAACAAAATAATGGGTCTTGATTTATTTAATAGGAGATCCATCACCCCAAAAGTCCATCTTCAATCTCGTGGCTCTGACAAAAACATTGTAAGATTTTTATGAGCTTACACTCAGTAAGTAAACCACGTTATACAGTCAAATCATAGCATAGCAATCAATAAACACATAAATGATTTGCATGCTTACACATTCCATAAATACTCAAACATGCAATGTAAGTAAACCCACTGTTTATACTCTCAATGGTAACTGTAAATATGACCCACGGCCCTGCAATATCTCAATAGTGTACCAACAAGCATCCCCCTACTGAAAGGGTCGAAATACCAGGGTCACGCCATATCATAATCCACCAGAACACATACTCTATATGTGTGATGCCACATCGAACCAAGCAGAATACGTCCTCTAGATGTGTGATGCCACCTCATAGAACTCAGAACACATCCTCTAGATGCGTGATGCCATAGCGAACCCAAGAAGAACACGTCCTCTAGACGTGTGAATGGCATAAACAAGCAGAACACGTCCTCTAGACGTGTAGGTGGCATAAACAAGCAGAACACATCCTCTAGACGTGTAGGTGGCATAAACAAGCAGAACACGTCCTCGAGACGCGTGTGTGGTATGACATGATAAAGGAGAACCGCGGCGACACATAACAGTACCTCACATCACATGCACTCATCATATCAATAACAACTCAATATTGCATAAACAGTGGATTATACTTACTGATCAATTGCATGTAATATATCACATCAATGTCATAATAACTGCATCTCTCATGCATAGCATCCACATATGAAATCATAGTACATAAACAGCCATGTGTTCATAATATTCATCTACTTACAATTTAGCCAATATTCATAACAATTCTTCAAGTCACAATATAATTCATAATTTAAATATTCATGAATTAATTATTAAATACTGATAACTGGCTTACTTACTTCAGTACGCTATCCAACAGGTATAAATCAGCTAGTCAGATGTCTGAGCACCTACAGGATCACTTACACAATTAATTTATTAGCAAAGAATATTAAAATGACCCTTAGGATTTCTACCCAAACTAGTTCACGGGCCCTACTTTGGGCTCGAATATCTCCCACTATACAAACCCAAATGGGAAAGTAAAATACCCCATGAAACTAGAATTCACCAAAATTCTAGCCATATAAATATTTTTCTAATCCCGATCCATTACATGGCTCAAAAATTAGCCCAAACTCTCAATGATGCATGGCCCAAAAGGCCTGAACCGGCCGGCCCAGCCGGCTCGGTTCAAATCAAAGCCACCTGATCCCCTGTTTCACCGAATAGGGGACGGGAATCTAGCCGGCGGCCGGGGCTGCCGCCGGCCAAATTGAGGGCGGCCCGGCCGCCGGTGGCCGGGCCAGAGCCGGCCGCTGCTGCGGCCGGCCGCCAAACTCCCTCTCTCTCCCTTAATTTCTCTTATCACCTCCCTCACAACCGCGTGGCACGGCTCTGTGCCGGCGGCACAGCTCTGTGCCGGCGGCACGGCCGGCCACCTTGGCCGGCCGGACCTCCACCGGACGCACGCCCGGCGCCGGTGGAGGCGACAGGCCAAAGCTCAGGCTCGGCGAGGCGGCGAGCACGCCGCCGGGCCGCCACCGCACGAGAGAAGGGCCAATTGGCCCTCTCTCTCTACTCTCTCTCCACCACCACCCCGCCGGACGCCTCCCCTGGCGCCGGCGGGGTCGCCGGCCAAGTCTCAGGCCCGGCGAGGCGGCGAGCACGCCGCCGGGCCTGAACCAAGGGAATCGGCCGGATGGTTTCATCATCTCTGTCTTCCTCTCTGTTTCTCTCACGCTCTCTCTCTCTCCTGCTGTCTCTCTCTCTCACGCTGTCTCTCTCTCTCTGGATCCGGGATTACCTGATGGATGAAGTGCGCCCGCATGAAGGAAGGGTCCTCATCCTCCCTATTTAATCACCTGAGCAGCGCATCGGATCGAAGGTTTCCCGGAAGACTAAGCGCTTCACCTGGAGCGAAGCGTTAGTCCGGGGAACCCAACAGTCAGGAGCTTGGTTCATCTGAACCAAGCCTGGTTCATCTGAACCAAATCTGGTTCGTTTGAACCGGGTACTACATTCTCCCCTCCTTATAAAAATTTTGGCCTCGAAATTGGTATACTATAATCTCCAAAAGTCAACAATCTAAGATAGATAAATTACCTTCTATTAATTGTGGATACATTTAATTTCTTCCTCCAGCTCCCAAGTAACCTCCCTCTCAGAGTGATTATTCTACTGAACTTAGACATAAGGGATGATACGCCGCCTCAGGATCTGATCCTTGCGGTCCATGATACGCACAGGGTGTTCCTCATATGATAAATTCTTCCTCAACTGAATAGGCTCATAAGCTATAACATGACTGGGGTCTGAAACATACTTCCTCAACATAGATGCATGGAATACATTATGAACACCAGATAAGATCGGGGGCAGTGCTAAGCTGTATGCAACCTTTCCAACTTCATATCATAAGGAATACTACACCATCTCAGAACTTAATCCTTGCGGTCCACAATGTGTACAAGATGATCTTCATAGGTCAATTCTTTCTTAAGCTAAATTGGTTCAAGTTCTAACACATAACGGGGGTTTGAAATACACCTTCTCAGTCATAAAGATATGAAACACATTAAACACCCCAAAGAGTAATGAAAATAGTGCTAAGATATAAGCCACCTCCTTTATTTTGATCAAAATCTCAAATGGCCCAATGTATTGTGGCTCAAATCACCTCTAAACACAAATCTCATCATGTCATTAGCTAGTAAAATTTCCAAATGATCTTCAACCTGAAATTTCAAATCTTTCTATTTAACATCAACATAACTTTTCTATTAACTCTGAGCTACATGAAGCTGCTTTGATACTTTCTCATATTTGTTAAACCAGCTCAGTAACCAAAATTTTCTCTCTCACACATCATCTCAATATGAAGGGAATTTACACCTTATATCATAGATAACAAAATGAATCCATTTGAATATTGGCTTGGTAATCAATAAAATAAGCAATTTCACTAAGGATAAGAAGCTATACCAAGCACTTTCTAAATCCATCACACAGGCTCGCAGTACATCATCAAAATCTAATTGGTTCATGCAGATTGTCCATCTATTTGAGGTGGACGACTGGACATAAATTCAGCTTAATTCACAAAGCTATATGAAGACATCATCGAATTAGGAGAGTAAGACAAATGGGTTTAGACTCAATTTACTCAGTTTACTACTAAACCAGAAATAATATTAACATTTTATCCCGCTACAATTTTATCTTCGAAATTAAATGTCCACTATTTTGTACCATTAAAGATACTCACTAGCAAACTTTTATTTCATTCCTAGGTACCCAAATGACGTATCCAACTTCAACAATTAATTTGATCTTTCTACCAAATAAAATTGAATTCCTTAAGAAGTATTTCTTTCCTGTCATCCCTTTTATATATATGTATATATATATATACCTTAACTTCTCACAACACAATCATTATAAATATCATAGAATCCATCACATGTATTATGTCATCCATTCTTAAGGTTAATAACCTATATCAATTACTGTTAATTTCTCGATAAGACAGTTCCAAGTTCTTTTGAATTAAATATAAGATAGTTTTCTTTCAATGCTCTCTCAACTCATAAATAGTTGAATGTGCCATTAATCATTACGACACTTATTTTAATCATCATAACATACTAGGTTTTACTCTTGAATACTTCAAGCTAACATCAATGAACATTATGCCAATCATTTAAGATATCTTTCATAATTATCATAATCAACTAATTTAATTTCTTGAATAATAGTGCCATCATTAATCATCAGTATGATTAATTTATCTCCTTCATATTTATCAATAATACCACCATAACCAATCAATTTCTCTTGAATAGGTCAGTATATCCTCAATAAAATGCAATTTAAATAATTCAAATTCTTGAATCGATTATTTCGTTACCAATTATTATCAAAATCATCTATAGATTATGCAATGTCTCATGCCATAACATGATCAACTAATTTAAACCCTTCAAATATCTCAAAGTGACTTCACTAATCTAGCTCAGATGGATACAAGACTTATAAGGTCAATAAAGATTGAAAATGCACTTACCATCCGAAAGACATAATTAAAAATTATAGTAATCTCTATAACTTGAAAGTGATAATAGATGTACCCTTAACTATAATCCATAACTGATAATAATCAAAATAAAATCATCTCCCTCCTATTTTCTTAACAATAATCATGCCACTTATGGCTGATTGATAATTTATCCATTCTGGAGAAAGATATCTACTTAGGAACTATGAAGAAGGTACAATAAGTATGCATGATAAATTAATGAATAGATATCTTGATTTAGAAATCTATTAAAAGATGAAAATCCCCATAAAATTCTTATCAGTGAAATTTATCTTATTCTCATTATTGCTAAAATCTTTTACTTTCTACCATCAAAATAATTGATCATTTATAGCCAAAATCAGTTCTAAAGATTAATAGAGTCTACAGCTCTCAAAAACTTAAATAGTAATTATCTCAGAATTTAAAATTTTATATTCTTCCTAAATGGTCCATCAAGATATAATATGCAGTCAACTATTTCGTTAACATCAATATCAACCATCTGCATATCTAGCAAAGTAATAATCAGTCTTGAACAAGCAATATTCATAATAAAGTTTCTTAGTAAAATTTACTATATACATATCCATCCAGACTCAAATTCAAAAGTACTCAATTGTGATAGATCAAAAACATGTAATTAACTATTTCATTCCCAAAATATCATCAATATAATCATCCCTATAACCAGCAGATTAGCTCATAATCTTAACTTACAAATCAATAAATAAGTTCTACAATGAAAAATTCATTATATACATCCACATTCAAATTTAGATTTAATACCTCAAAATTCATATATCAACTCAATTGCAATATGGACATAATGGTGTTATCCTAGTCATATTAGTCATCAATTACAATTTTAACTATTATATCATATTCCATATATTCATCTGTCTTTTATTGCATATCCAATTAAAGTTTCATCTACCCATATTATTTAAAGATCTGGAACTGCTACGAGCCATTTCCAATAAGTTTGACGAAACTAAAACCTCTAGAAGCCCCTTGACCTCCCCACTGATCAAGGCTACCAGCCAGGGAGCCCACATAATATCATTGGCTTGTGATGGTTCATTCTTAATTCCTATCAAATTTGTAATTCAATTAATATCTTGATACACTTTAAATTTCAAGCTTCCAAAGCATAATTCATGAAATTCCTTGAAAGTCATAATTGTTTCCATATCATCCTAAGCTAAAGTGTCAGGTTTCCCTAAGTATAATGTCATCAAAATATGTTCTCTATGTGTTATCATGTCAATATGTCCGTGACCCTAGGGTCATAACCTGAGCTCTGATACCACTAAAGCTGTCACGCCCCAGACCCAATATCAGGCTAGGGTGACAACCCGCCGCGTGCCGGGCACGCAAGGCGTCATCAAATTTTTCAACATAAAGCACCATTATATAATCAAGTCAAATACATCACTCAATACTATAAGTTTTGGGTTACAAGCCCTTACACACCATAATAATGAAGTTTGGGCATCAAGCCCTACACATAAGCAATAATGGGGTTACAACAAAATAATGAGTCTTGATTTATTTAATAGGAGATCCATCACCCCAAAATTTTATCTTCAATCTCGTGGCTCTGACAAAAACATTGTAAGATTTTTATGAGCTTACACTCAGTAAGTAAACCACGTTATACAGTCAAATCATAGCATAGCAATCAATAAACACATAAATGATTTGCATGCTTATACATTCCATAAATACTCAAACATGCAATGTAAGTAAACCCACTGTTTATACTCTCAATGGTAACTGTAAATGTGACCCACGGCCCTGCAATATCTCAATAGTGTACCAACAAGCATCCCCCCTACTGAAAGGGTCGAAATACCAGGGTCACGCCATATCATAATCCACCAGAACACATACTCTATATGTGTGATGCCACATCGAACCAAGCAGAACACATCCTCTAGATGTGTGATGCCACCTCATAGAACTCAGAACACATCCTCTAGATGCGTGATGCCATAGCGAACCCAAGCAGAACACGTCCTCTAGACGTGTGAATAGCATAAACAAGCAGAACACGTCCTTTAAATGTGTAGGTGGCATAAACAAGCAGAACACATCCTCTAGACGTGTAGGCGACATAAACAAGCAGAACACGTCCTCTAGACGCGTGTGTGGTATGACATGATAAAGAAGAACCGCGGCGACACATAACAGTACCTCACATCACATGAACTCATTATATCAATAACAACTCAATATTGCATAAACAGTGGATTATACTTACTGATCAATTGCATGTAATATATCACATCAATGTCATAATAACTGCATCTCTCATGCATAGCATCCACATTTGAAATCATAGTACATAAACAGCCATGTGTTCATAATATTCATCTACTTACAATTTAGCCAATATTCATAACAATTCTTCAAGTCACAATATAATTTACAATTTAAATATTCATGAATTAATTATTAAATACTGATAACTGGCTTACTTACTTCAGTACGCTATCCAACAGGTATAAATCAGCTAGTCAGATGTCTGAGCACCTACAGGATCATTTACACAATTAATTTATTAGCAAAGAATATTAAAATGACCCTTAGGATTTCTACTCAAACTAGTTCACGGGCCCTACTTTGGGCTCGAATATCTCCCACTATACAAACCCAAATGGCGAAGTAAAAATACCCATGAAACTATAATTCACCAAGATTCTAGCCATATAATATTTTTCTAATCCCGACCCGTTACAGGACCCAAAAATGAGCCCAAACTCTTAATGCTGCACGGCCCAAAAGGCCTGAACCGACCGGCCCAGCCGGCCCGGTTCAAATCAAAGCCACCCGATCCCCTATTTCACCGAACAGGGGACGGGAATCTATCCGGCGGCCGGGGCCACCGCCGGCCAAATTGAGGGCGGCCCGGCCGCCGGTGGCCAGGCCAGAGCCGGCCGCCGCCGCCGCCGCGACCGGCCGCCAAACTCCCTCTCTCTCCCTTAATTTCTCTCATCACCTCCCTCACAACCGCGCGGCACGGCTCTGTGCCGGTGGCACGGCCGGCCACCTTGGCCAGCCGGACCTCCACCGGACGCACGCCCAGCGCCGGTGGAGGCGACAGGCCAAAGCTCGGCCCGGCGAGGCGGCGAGCACGCCGCCGGGCCCGAACCAACCGGCGGAAGCCGTAAGAAGAGCCAATTGGCCCTCTCTCTCTACTCTCTCTCCATCACCACCCGCCGAACGCCTCCCCCAGCCGGCGGGGTTGCCGGCCAAGTCTCAGGCCCGGCGAGGCGGCGAGTACGCCGCCGGGCTTGAACCAAGGGAATCGGCCGGATGGTTTCATCATCTCTGTCTTCCTCTCTGTTTCTCTCACGCGCTCTCTCTCTCTCCCGCTGTCTCTCTCTCTCTCTGGATCCAGGATTACCTGATGGATGAAGTGCGCCCGCGTGAAGGAAGGGTCCTCATCCTTCCTATTTAATCACCTGAGCAGCGCATCGGATCGAAGGTTTCCCAGAAGACTAAGCGCTTCACCTGGAGCAAAGCGTTAGTCCGGGGAACCCAACAGTCAGGAGCTTGGTTCATCTGAACCAAGCCTGGTTCATCTGAACCAAATCTAGTTCGTTTGAATCGGGTACTACAGTATATTAGTTAACTACAAGAAATATGAGTCAAGATATATACTTCATAGGTGATCATAAATAATTTTAGCATGAATAGAATCGACATTTCAATTAGATTTATGAGTAGAAACATTTTGATAAAGTTTTTTTCTTTCTTGCCAAGTACATAATCCATATAATATTCACAAGTCATCTAGAGAATGCTGAATTCAAACAATTACAAGAGTAGAACCCAAAATAAACTTTTGATGGAGATTAAAAGCTTGATGAAGATGCTGAGGTTAGTAAAGAAAAGCTTGAAAGAAGAAAGGTAAAAAATTGGTGAAGCAGATTCAAGAAGTGATAAAACCCTTGCCCTTCCTATCGGTTTGGGGATCCATAGAAAAGAAAGAAGTACACAAGGAAAACCAAGTAACTAACCTCAAAATGGAAAGACAGAAGCAAAGGGAAGCTCGGTGCTGGGAGGAGAGGTGAGGAGCAAGAAGAACGTAGAAGTGATGGAAGACAAAAGGGATGCGCGGGATAATGTCAACTCTCCAAATTTCGGAGATCTCGCCCATCATGAAGAGCGAAGCGGCGAGCGCCGAATTGTGGCCCAAGTCTCATTAACCCATAAGTGGAGCACATTTCTCCCAGCAAAAAGAGCCGCCAGGGCAATTTAAATACATAACCTCTTTCCCTATCAATCATGAGGCATTTCTTTTAAATAATAAAAGGATTCTTAAAATCCTTAGAAGCACACGCCCATCATTAACAGAGTGTGGCGTGTCAAACCTAATTATATGAGAATTTTTTTTGCGCTCCTTTCTCTTGGCAAGTGCTGCGCATATGGGGACCAAGACTCAGGAGCGGGGGGTGGGGGGCAAATGATGTGGCCAGTAAAAGCCACGTGATAAAACGGTGCTTGGTCCGATATGACTAGTAGAAGCCACGTAACAAAATGATGGGCAGTGCTCGGCCCCTAGACGGACCTAGGGCCAGACCTAGGCGGCCCCGACGATACTCGGCCCCTAGGCAGCCCCAACGACACTCGGCCCCTAAGCTACTCCAGGGCCAGTCCAAGGTGGCCCCGATGGCACTCGGCCCCTAGGCAGCCCTAGGGCCAGCCCTAGGTGGCCCCGACAGTGCTCGGCCCCTAGGCGGCCCCAGGGACAACCCTAGGTGGCCCCGACGGCACTCGGCCCCTAGACGGCCATAGTGGCTCATTTTAGGCAGCCTCGACGGTGCTCGGCCCCTAGGTGGCCCCAGGGCGAACCCTAGGCGGCCTTGACGACACTCGGCCCCTAGACGACACTCGGCCCCTATATGGCCCTAGGGCCAGTCCTAGGCGGCCTCGACGTAGCCCGGCCCCTAGGCGGCCCCAGGGCCAGTTCTAGTTGGCCTTGAAGTTGCTCAACCCCTAAGCGGCCCTAGGGCCAGTCTCAACGTAGCTGGCCCTGGGCAGCCCCAGGGCCAGTCCTAGGTGGCCTTGATGTCACTTGGCCCCTAGATGGTCATAGGGTCAGTCCTAGGTGGCCCCGACGGTGCTCGGCCCCTAGGCAGCCCTGACGGTGCTCAGCCCCTAGGCAGCCCCAGGGCCAACCCTAGGTGGCCTCGATGGTGCTCGGCCCCTAGACGGCCCTAGGGCCAGTCCTACGTGGCCTTGACAATGCTCGGCCCTTAGGCGGCCCCAGGGCTAACCCTAGGCGGCCCCGATGGCACTCGGCCCCTAGACAGCCCTAGGGCCAGTCCTAGGTGACCTCAACGTTGCTTGGCCCCTAGGCAGCCCCAGGGCCAGTCCTAGGCAGCCTCGACGTTGCTTGGCCCCTAGATGGCCTAGGGCCAGTCCTAGGCGGCCTCAACGGCGCTCAGCCCCTAGGCGGCCCCGATGGCACTCGGCCCCTAGACGGTCCTAGGGCCAGTCCTAAGTAGCCTCAATGTAGCTCGACCCTAGGCAGCCCTAGGGCCAGTCCTAGGCGGCCTCGACGTTGCTCGACCCCTAGGCAGCCCTAGGGCCAGTCTAGGCGGCCCCGACGTAGCTTGGCCCCTAGGAAACCCCAGGGCCAGTCCTAGGGTCCTCAACATTGCTCGGTCCCTCGGTGGCCCCAGGGCCAACCTTAGGTGGCCTCGACGGTGCTCGGCCCCTAGACAGCCCTAGGGCCAGTCCTAGATGGCCTCGACGGTGCTCGGCCCCTAGGCGGCCCCAACGGCACTTGGCTCCTAGATGGCCCTAGGGCTCGTTCTAGGTGGCCTTGATGGCACTCGGCCCTTAGACGGACCCTAGGGCCAGTCCTAGGCGGCCTCAGGTTCAACCCTAGGTAGCCCCGATGGCATTCGGCCCTGACGGCGCTCAGCCCCTAGACAGCCCCAGGGCCAATCCTAGGCGGCCCCGATAGTATCCAGCCCCTAGGTGGGGACTTCTTCCAAGACCCCACAAATTTGACAAGATAAGAGACGTCAATTCTGGCATCCTCCTTAGAGGATCCCAGCCTAAAAAATTATTAGCAGAATTTAATGACTCTGACTAAATAAGCATCAAAAGGCGATTACCTGCCATAAAGTATCAATCACCTCGAGTCAGAAAGGCCACTAAGGCTCAAAAGTCATTAGAATAATTTAATGATTCTGACTAAATAAATATCAAAAGGCGATTACCTGCCATAAATATCAATCACCTCGAATCAGAAAGGCCACTAAGGCCCATAAATCATTAGCAGAATTTAATGACTCTGATCAAATAAGCATTGAAAGACGATTATCTACCATAAAGTATCAATCACCTCAATCCAGAAAGGCCACTAAGGCCCAAAAAGTCATCAGTAGAATTTAATAGCTCCAGCTAAATAAGCATTAAAAGCTGATTGTTCCTGGGAAAACATTGATGATGTCGGAATAATGGAGGCAAATCCAATCCGACTAGCTCTGACATTCTATTGGTAAGAATACTGACACGTCACGAGGCGGGGAGGTAAGCAAAGGGAAAGGCCGATAAAAAGGGGAGAAAGGGCAAAGAGAGGGGGATTTTTTCCAGCCTAAAAGAAAGATGAGCTACTTCTTTCACATATCTCTTCTCTTTGGGGGATGGTTTTTGTTTTCCTGGTAACTAACTTAGGCGTCGAAGGGTCTTCGCTGGAATCCCAAGTCGTGGGACTTTTTGCAGGCTTGAAGAACGAAGAAGGAACCCTCGTACTTCCGAGAGTGACGGCTGACGCCTAAGGACGCCAGCTCAAAGTGATCGGGCACAACAGTGGTATTGCAAGTTTGCTTCTTTCCCAATAATATAAATTTAAGAATTATCTACCATGGCATCTTATTCGTAACGGAGAATATTTACGAGAAATATAAACAAAAAGAAAAAAAAAGATAATATTTACATCATTATCTAGCTTCTGTTTGAGTGTGCTTTTAAAGCAAAGTCACATAATATTGAGACTTGCTCCTTGAAGTTGTAATATGAAACACCTGTCTTATCAATGAATATAACATATTAGCTAGTTATTATATTTGATTTTGTGCTTGATGTAGCAAAATAATTTTTATGTTGTTCATGTTGATCACCAAATAACCAATATAGTTTCTACAATATCAATTACTAGCAATCCTTACCTATCAAGACAGGTATTGTATTTAGGTAAATGTGCAACTCAGCCTAATAATTAAAAAAATATTAAAAATTAGTTGTATATCTCACCACTGCTTCGTTTGTCGATTTGGAGCTCAATTTGTCACTTATTTATTGCTATTGTACCAATCGTGGGCTACAACATTAGATTGGATGAAGCATTGAATTGATGGGCAACCTCTATTGGCACTTATTGAAATTTATCATTGATGTCGATGTTAGCAACATGTTTCACCCTCAAAAAAAAAGTAAAGACCAAAAACTTATTAATATCTTTCAATCAATAGAGGTGATTATTTAACTTCAGTCATCGCAGGTGGTTAGGCTTTCAATAAGCTAAAATAGGAGAAGATCGAAGAGTTTATATTTGAATTAAAGAGTCCATGAGGAGTTATTAACAATCAAAAGAAGTTTTTGGTGGTTTCCAGATTAAAAAAAAAAAAAGTTGTTAGAAGTTTCGACCCATTAGCACCATTAATAACCGGAGTATTATAAACATCAAGGTAGATGACACTTGCAAAGGATCCCAACTACAGTATAAAAATCAAAATATCTAGAGCATCTTTAAAAGTAATCGATAACTAAGTTAGAAGTAGCTTTTATAACTTAGCCTTCCTATCCTCCTTATCCTTTCTATCTCTTCTATCTCCCTATCCTTTTTATCCTTACTGCTTGTACCCTATCCCTGTGTTAAGCAAGAGTGAGAACTGAATCAATCAAATCATCTAATTAAGTCAATTAATCTTACATTTATTATTTTATAAATAATAAAGATTTATTTGATACACTCTGATCCTTATGAGCAATCAGTTCATAAAAATTTTAGTAATGTATACCACCAAATTTTAAATATTACTGAATTCACTAGTGTTCCACCTAAGATAATTTATGTACAATTGTACTAATCAGGATAAGAAAAACTTAATAGCGCTTTTCTAAAAGAAGTCCTAAACATTCTATCAAGTATGCGGTGAATTCATGTGAATAAGTTAAAACTCAGATGCGGAGCTTAATCTTCTTATATAGCTTTACTTTTTCTATAATACTACAAGGCACCGATTAAGCACTAAAAAAGTTTTTTGTCAACCATAATAAGAAAAAAAATTTCACATAATAAGCTGCTCAATCATAATAAAATCTCCTCTATCGACTCAATATGGCAATAACTTTTTGATGGGAACCTATTCAATCACTGCCCATACTATTAGACCTACATAAATCTCAAAGTCCAAAAGCTATCCCGTTAGTCGCCATTAGTTGCTTTAAAAAAAAAGAATAAAAAGAAATAGATAAAAATAAATATAAAAATCATTGAAATAAATACTAATTCTTTTAAGGATGATGGTACATACATATCCTCTAGAATAAATTTTTCGTAAAGCATTATGATGGTATGATTACACATGCTATGATAATATACATGTTAGTAATATTTTATTAATCATGGGTAAAAAATTTAGAAATATACCTAATCATGCATGCTTATAAATTATATAAGTGTGTTTTAGGCTTTATATAATTTGATTTAATAATTCTAGAATTCATGCTTATATGCATATAGAATTTGATTATCGATTTAAAAATAACAAATGGTATAAATGGTGATGATAAGGAAGACAATGAAGTGATCATGTGATTTGGTTGTCATCACGAGTTGAAGCATGACTAGATTTTTCTATTGCTATGGACTGAAGAATGGTAGGATTCTAATTGCCATCACGAGTTAAAATATGGCTAGATGTAGTTGCCTACCTTAAGTTAAAGCATAGCAACAACTGGTCTAGTGTCTATCTAAATATAAAATTATGAAACTAAGTAAATGGCTATTGATAACCTAATTGGACATTGTTACATGATAATTATTATCATGATTGTGATAATACATGTTATAGGTGATGTAAGTTATATTGAGTATTTTGATGACTATTGCAAAGAATAAAGATCCAAATATGTTAAATAAATCTTACTTGCAAAATAGTAAAATACAGTATGAATCAGCACAGGACTAATTCAATTCTCGCTTCTGCTTGACATAAAATAAGGTACAAATGGCAAAGAAGAGAGGATAGAAAAGGTACTATTAACAAAATAGAAGAAAAATATAAGCTTCGGAGGCTACACCTAAGGTAAAATTATGGCTACTTCATAGGATATTCTAATTATTTGATCTTTAATTTGAAGTTTTGAATTTTCTGCAAGTATTGACTCTTATAAGGTTTTAGTTGTAACTACATGTTCGAATCGCTTAAAACTTTCAGCAACTCCTTAGATTAGCTCTAGAAACTATTAGAACTTCTTTTCGATTTGTTCTAATTAACTTCTCATGGATCCTAAAATTTAAAATAGTTCTTCGGTTTCCCCTAGTCCAATTGACCAAAAGCAACGAGTTCTAGTGGTCGTGTAACCATCACGACTGAAAGTTTCTTACCTAGGGCAACCGTTCACGGTTGACCGAAGTTGGCCATTGGTCTGAGTCTTAATATATTTATCTTGTTTTGAAGAGGCCAAATGTGATGTTAAATAGTTGCCCCTAACCATACCGAATTCAAGGGATGTTCCCTCTATCATTTTGGCCTATAACTTTATCATTTTGGCCAAATGTCTTGACAACAATATTTGATGTCAGGTCCTCATCCGTTGGTCTCATCAGTTTTTCACCACATGTTTTTTGAAGCAATTAAATGTCTTGACAACAATATTTGATGTCAGTTCCTCATCTGTTGGTCTCATCAGTTTTTCACCACATGTTTCTTGAAGCACTAGGTGTGAGAGAATTTTTTTAAAAGATAAAAAATCACCTCGCATCGTGCCCGCACTGTGCGGACTCCTTTCTTTCATTGTCACCGACTGCATGATTTTAGATTTTCCACAAGCCCTAATGTTTGCTTGTCTTGTTCCGTGACCAGATTTGCGCAGAATGATCTAAGTAGACAAGAAGACTATTGGAAGCGTGAACTGGACGGCGTCGTCCGTAGGAATATATTTGTCAGGAGGAGAATCTAGGAACGGAAAGAAAAGTGAAATTATTATTGATGACGAAGACCGCACACCTAACACTCGTTAATTCTGACGACTGGAATCTTATGTTGTTGGCCATGGCACATTTATTCAGCCTATTAGGGCTAAAAAGAGTATCTTTCTATATATATATATATATATATATATATATATATTATTTTCTTTTAATTTTAGATTGTTAGCCGTCAAATGAGAAAAAAAAAGTATCATAAAAAATTATGAAGGAGGAGACTTTCTAAGAGGACTTTCTAAAAATTCGTGAGATATTTCTTATGCTTTCAGATCACATTCAGACGATATTTTTCGGAGGAGAAGATGTGCATTTTCGTGGGAGCTTTGGGAGCGCAGCGAAGCGTCATCTTTCATCTAAGTGATGGATTCCAAGAGAAGAAGAAGAGAAGAGAAGAAAATAAGGAGGTAACGCGGGAAACCGTATCTTGGTGACTAATCCTTATATCCCTATTATTCTCTTGTGATTATTTCTCAAGTCTAGGCAAGAGACTTTGAGATTTGAATATTTATTATTTTATAGTGGATCTTCTTCTTGGCTTGCCCATGGTTTTTTTCCTCTATCTTGGAGGGATTTTCCATGTAAATTTTGGTATTTCTGTGATTGTATGGTTTTGTACATTTTATTTATTATTCTGTTGCAGATTCTTTCTCATCAACTAGTTTTGTATGGTCTGCTAGTATTTGCTCGTATATGGATTCTTTCCCATCAACTGGTATCAGAGCTAGTAAATTTTTATGTGCGAGCATGGAGGCCGGTAATATTTCCCGCATGATCAGTCTGAACGAAAATAATTGGATGATATGGAAACCAAGGATGGAGGACCTCCTGTATTGCAAGGATCTATATGGATCTTTGGAAGGGGTCAAAGCAAAGCCCATTACAATGACAAATGATGCTTGGATCATGTTAGATCGGAAAACAGTCGGTTTTATTTGGCAGTGGTTGGATGATAGTGTCTTTCACCATGTTTCCACTAAGACTTCTGCAAACTCTCTTTGAAAAAAGTTAGAAAGTCTCTATGAGAGAAAAATAGTTGGCAACAAGGCTTTCTTGATCAGAAAACTAATGAATCTGAAATATAAAGAGGGTGCTTCTATTGCTGAGCATTTGAATGAAATGCAGAGTATTCATAACTAGTTATCCTCTATGAAAATATCTCTTGATAATGAGTTGTAGGCATTGTTACTTCTCAGTTTATTGCCAGAAAGTTGGAAGACACTAGTGGTTTCCCTCAGTAATTCTGCACCAGACGGTGTTGTCACCATAAGTCAAGTAACAGGCAGTTTGTTGAATGAGGAGTTGAGAAGGAAGAATTCAGTAATTTCTCAGATTGATTCATAGGCACTTGTCTCAGAGAATAGAGGACGATCAAAGTCTAGAAATAGAGATAATTCATACAAGGGTAGAAGCAAATCAAGGTCAAGAAAAGATATTACTTGCTACAACTATGGTGAGAAATGACACTACAAGAATCAGTGTAAGAAGCCTAAGAAGAGTAAGAAAAAGGGAAAAGAAGTGGAGGATATAAAGTCAAAGGAGAATATCACAGCTAAAGTAAAGAGTGATGATTATTTGATTTTGTCTACTTCTGATGATATCTTCTTATGTGAGTGTCGGAATCATGAGTGGGTGATTGACCCAGGTGCTTCTTATCATGCTATACCACGGAAGAAGTTCTTTTCTAACTATAGGACTGAAAATTTTGGTGTTATCAAGATGAAAAATCAAGGCATAGCAAACATCATTGGTATGGGTGACATCCATATGAAGACCAATCTTGGCTGTAAGTTGGTGCTCAAGGATGTAAGGCATGTGGCTGACTTGAGGCTAAATTTAATATCAGTTGGAAGACTTGATGATGAAGACTTTGATAGCAGATTTCATAAAGGGCAACGGAAGCTCAGTAAAGATTCACTTGTTGTAGCCAGTGGAAAGAAATATCATACTTTGTACAGGTTGCAAGCTAAAGCTTATGATGAACAGTTGAATGCTACAGAGAAAGACTTCTGCATGGAGTTATGGCATAAACGACTGGGACACATGAGTGAGAAGGGGTTGCAAGTTCTTTCCAAGGGAGAAGTTCTACTAGACTTCAAAGGTATACATCTGAACCCATGTATTGATTGTTTGGTTGGCAAGCAACATAGAGTTTCTTTTGCTAGTCCTGCTTTGTCTAGAAAAATGCATGGTTTGGATCATGTCTATACAGATGTTTATGGTCATCTGAGGACAAAAACTCCTGGTGGATCTGTTAATGTTCAGGTATCAGTGGTGCACTTTATTTTATCACTTTTATAGATGGTTTTTTCAGGAAAGTTTGGGTCTATGGTTTGAAGACCAAAGATCAGGTTATTAATGTCTTCAAAGAGTTTCATTCCAAAGTTGAAAGAGAGACAAGAAAGAAATTGAAATGCATAAGGTTAAATAATGGTGGTGAGTACATAGGGTTATTTAATGATTATTGTAGGTCACATGACATTCAGCATGAGATGATTGTTCCTGGTACTCAGCATAATGCAATTACAGAGAGGATGAACCGCACCATCATGGAAAAGATCAGATGTACACTTTCACAGTCCAAGTTACCTAAAAGATTTTGGATGAGGCATTGAAGACAGTAGTTGATGTAATAAACTTATCACCATGTACAGCTCTAGATGGTGATGTTGCAGAGCGTGTATGGCCAGAGAAAGATGTCTCTTATAAGCACTTGAGAGTGTTTGGTTGTCGTGCATTTGCACATGTTTCAGACATTGAGAGGTCCAAGCTGGATGGTAAGACAAAAGAATATGCTTTACTTGGTTACTCACATGATGAGTTTGGTTATAGACTTTGGGATCCAGAAAAGCAGAAGGTGTTCAGAAGCAGAGATATTGTATTTTTTGAAGATCAAACCCTTCAAGACTTTAAGAAGGAGGTGACAGTTAAGTCTTCTGTAGGAGGATTGGCAGACTGTGACCCAGTTACTCCTCCAGTTTGTCAGGGTGATGGGGGAGATGTGCAAGAAAATAGTGCAGGAGCAGATGTTAACTCACCTATAGGACATGTTGAGTAGGAAGAAGATCAGGAACAACCTCCTACAAAGCCTCAGCTAAGAAGATCTACCAGACAACGTCAACCTTTCAAAGGTATTCTATAGATGAATATACAATGCTTACTGATACAAGTGAACCAGAATGTTACCAGGAGGCAGTTGAACGTGAGCAGAAAAAGGAGTGGTTAGTAGGTATGCAGGAAGAAATGGATGTCTTATAAAGAACCACACATATGATTTAGTGGAACTACCAAAAGGAAGGAAGGCTTTAAAGAACAATTGGGTTTTCAGGTTAAAGACTCAACAGCAGTGTTCTCAACCAAAGTACACGGCTAAACTGATTGTGAAAGGCTTTGGTCAAAAGAAAGGTATTGACTTTGAAAAGATTTTTTCTTCTGTTGTTAAAATGTCTTCAATTCGTGTTGCTCTAGGTATTGCTGCTAGTCTAGACTTGGAGGTTAAGCAGTTAGATGTGAAGACAGCTTTTCTTTATGGTGATTTGGAGGAGGAAATCTATATGAAGCAACCAGAAGGCTTCAAAGTCAAAGGTAAAGAAAATCTTGTCTGCAGATTGAAAAAAAGCTTGTATGGGCTAAAACAAGCTCCAAGGCAGTGGTATAAGAAATTTGATTCATTTATGGCTGAAAATGGATATAAAAGAATGGCTTTAGATCATTGTGTGTATATTAAATGGTTTAGTGATAATTTTATCATACTCCTACTTTATGTTGATGACATGCTTATCCTTAAGAAAGATATGTCTATAATTGATAGGTTGAAGAAGGAGCTGAGTTAGTCATTTGCAATGAAGGATATGGGAGCAGTAAAGAAATACTGGGCATGCAGATTTCTCGTGATAGAAGAACCAAGAAAATATGGTTATCATAGGAAAAGTATATTGAGAAGGTATTGGATAGGTTCAGTATGAGCAATGCAAAGCCAGTTGGTTCTCCTCTTGCAGGTCACTTTAGGTTGTGCTCAGAGCAGAGTTTTTCAAGTGATGAGGAAAGGAGAAAATGAAGAAGGTTCCTTACGCTTCAGCAATCGGAAGTTTGATGTATGCGATAGTATGTACGAGGCCAGACATCACATATGCAGTGGGTGTTGCTAACAGATTTCTTGTAAATTCAGGGAAAGAGCATTAGGAAGTAGATATCTCAAAGGAAGCTTCCAAGTTTGTTTAAGCTTTGGGGGTGGTCCACCTGTGCTGATTGGTTACACAGATGCAGATATGGCGAGAGATATTGATACAAGGAAGTCCATATCATGTTTCATATTTACTTTTGCATGGGGAGTTGTGTCATGCAATTCAAATTGCAAAGGTATGTAGCTCTCTCCACCACAAAGGCAGGATACATTGCTGCTACCAAGGTCTATAAGGAGATGTTGTGGATATGAAAGAATTCTTACATGAATTAGGGCTAAAACAGAAAAATTATGTGGTACATTGTGACAGCCAGAGCGTCATCTACTTGTGCAAGAATCCAACTTTTCATTCCAAGTTAAAGTATATAGATATCAGATACCACTGGATTCAAAATGTGTTTGAAGAGAAGCAGTTGCAGCTTCAAAAACTCACACCGATGAAAATGGGGCAGACATGTTAATAAAGACCTTGTCAAAATAAAGGCAAGAGATATGCCGACGGTTGGTCAGCATGTTTTCACACTAAGGAAGCATGAGACAGCCTCCCTTATGGGCTGAAGGGGGAGGTTATTGGGCCCATGGCCCATTTATTCAACCCATTAGAGCTAAAAGGGAGCGCATCTCTTTATCACATATATACCTTTCCTTTTATTCTTTTTGGTTTTAGGTGGTTAGACGTCAGGTGAGAAAAAAAAAGTGCCGTGAAAATTGTGAAGGAGGAGGAGAATTTCTGGGAGGACTTCCCAGAAATTCATGCGATATTTCTCACACTTTCAGATCATGTCCAGACGGTGTTTTTCGTAGGAGAAGACATGCATTTTCGTGGGAGCTTTGGGAGCGCAGCGAAGCATCATCCTTCTTCTGAGCGGTGGATTTCAAGAGAAGAAGAAGAAGAGAAGGGAAGAAAATAAGGAGGTAATGCAGGAAACTGTATATTGATGACGTAATCCTTATATCCCTATTATTCTTTTGTGATTGTTTCTAAGTCTAGGCAAGGGATTTTGAGATTTGGATATTTATTATTTTATAGTGAATCTTCTTCTCTAGTTTGTCCGTGGTTTTTTTTTTCTTTATCTTGGAGGAATTTTTTACGTAAATTTTGGTATTTCTATGGTTGTATGGTTTTGTGCATTTTATTTATTATTTTGCTGTGTACGGTTTACTAGTATTTGCTCGTATACGGATTCTTTCCTACTAATCCTAACGTGTGATGCATGCTACGCTTCCATCGATGAGTAAGCGGGAAGAATGCGTGTCGAAAGCATATACAACAGATCCCAGGTTTCTTCCGAAAACATTCAAGCACCGTTCTTACTTGCTGCACGGAGCCCAAATTAAGTCTTTACACAACAATGGGGCACCAATGCTTTGTGCTTGCCATGTTAGCCTTGGGTGGGACATGATCACGAACGAGGAGTTCAAGGATTCTCGCCTGGGATTCAATCCCTTGCTTGCGGGGTCCACGACGGGAAGCTTTCGGTACTCTAACTTCACCGACGTGCCTAAGAGCATCGACTAGAGGACCGAAGATGCATTTACTTTCGTCAAGGGTCAAGGCTGATGTGGTGGGATCGATGTACTGTACGATACATTGGTAGGGCTCGATTGACTCATGGGAGGAGGGATTAGATTTAAAATTGAAATCAGAATTATTAATCTACTTTCAAGCATTTGTTTGAAAATAATTTAGAATTCAATTTCAAATTCTTCTTAATTGTAAATCTTGTAATGAAAGAGATTTGAAATTTGGATCCATCCAAAATTATAAATCCATTCTAACCAATTCTAACCTAATACATCTTATAAATACAATATTATATTTAATATTATAATATATAACATAATATACTATTTATAATATTAAATAATATAATATATAATATATTATATAATTTATCTATGGGGTTTCATTCATAAGGGAGTTGAAGTTTCTTTATAAATTGAGATTCCTTCCTAAAAGTTTTTCATACGTTAGAAAAATATACGGATCCCTTTTTGAAGGTTTTTCAGATATTATACAAGAGAAAAATATACAAAAGCCAAAAAGATTTCCCTGAAGCAATTCCTGAGGGTATTCACTATCATTATGCGATTGCTTATTGATTGAAAGCACTCAATCAAGATTCTTATGAGGTAAATCATAAATAGATTCAATAGCTAAAGGTAATTCATTGATTTTATTATTATTTTATTTTAATTTATACAATATGCTTGTGTAGATTCTAAATTTCTCACAGTTGGCATCAGAGCCTTTTAATGCCTCTTTCTTGTTTTGTTGCGAGTGTTTCCATTATTTTGGGATCTATATAAATCATTTGTAGCAATAACCATTATCATTCATGCCCACTGGCCTTCCAAGTAGATTCCATTCATAGATGATTTAGTATCGAAAGATTTTTCCAATGATAAAAAAATTATCTCATTCTCATTGCTTGTATGGTAAAGAAAATTAGTGCATCATGGTTGTAGAGGGGTAAAGCATTCTTGGTCTCTATTTCTCTTATTTATGGATAGTTCAAAAAGAGAAGACTATTGGTAGTATCTCAGATTATTTAATCCAATGGGCATGTAGCAGGAATATTAGGGATGCACCACTAAGGGAGGCTACTGGTAATACCTTTATGTATTTGACCCAACACCTATGTACTGGGAGAGTTAATAGGCCATCAAGAGGATTGTTTATGACCACCAGAGAGGGAAAAAACCTCTTTCCCTATGAGAAAAAAAATTAGATGGTTATTAAAAAAAATGTCATCATTATCCATTGGAGCATATATGTATTTGGGCAAACCATATTTGCTAGGTTGGAACCATCGGGCCTTATCCATTAATATGGATTGGAACCAAATCGTTATGGTTCTACCATGATTTTTATATATATCATATGTTTTCTAATGCAGAATATATCATGCAAAAAATTAACGTGGAGCAATGATTCAAATTTTAAGGTGCTTTACTTTTCAAAACGAGTAAGAATAAATTAAGGATGAATATGCAAAGTAAAGTAACTACCCATAGAACATGATTTGCTAAGTAATAAAGAAAATATGATCCTAGGGTTGAGAAATCACTATTTAGAACATGCTCTTTCTTCAACAAAACAGAACTTATCGAAGGGATGGGTCTGATTACCAAGCAATTATGGTCTTCGTCCCAAAAGATTGGATCACACAACTCCTAGGATGGGCGTTTGGAAGAAGAAGCTATGCTTCCACGGATGTTTCGGCTTTCCTTCATATAGTTCTGAAGGCAAGGAGGACTTCATCTAAGGATCATAGCACCTTGGCATCTTAGGGTTGAGTGCTTGGAACAGGTGTTGGAACGGGTATTTGTTGGGCCTCTTACCCTCTCTCCACGGAGTGTTAATGTTCAGAAGCATAGAAAAATAGAAGAAAAAGACTCTTTTTCATTAATCATTAATTCTTCTCTACGAGAATAAGGAAGGGATTTTTATAATAAACCATAATCCTTGAATTGCATGGAAAAAAGAGAAAATAAGGGCACCATATTGTTTTCAAATAAGAAGATAGGTGACATCTTGAAACAAGAAAAAGAGATCAGGGGATGGCGCCATATTCTACTTTTCATAAGAAGTGGGCAGCAAGTCACCTTCCATAGAGGGCTTATTTGCTTTCTTTTATGCTAAGATAACTTTATTAAAATCTTGGAATGTCCTAATTGAGTAGATGGCATTTACTTTGACTGGGATTCCATGTGGGGGCTTATTTGCTTCCTTTTATGACTTCATGAAAATCCTGGGACATCCTAATTAAGTAGATGGTGCCTACTTTGATTGGGATTCTATGTGGCTGCTGAGGTAGCGCACTGAATGTGGTCTTTCATGGTCTTGGGTCTTCAACTTCTTATATTTTGACTCAATAAATCTTGAATTGACTCAAATAAAATTACTGGACTCATATTTGACTCAAATAAAATTACTAGACTCATACTGATAAAACTTAATTACAGGACTTAAAGTCAAACTAATATAAAGTAAAAAATCCATAATGACTCTAAACTCAAATGAATTGACAGGAATCAAAAGTCTAACTACATCAATCAGAAATCCATAATGCGCTCAGTAACCTTTGTCTAATCTTGGTGCTCGCACCATTTTCTTTTCTTCGGTTTAAAATT
Organism: Calamus simplicifolius; assembly: GCA_900491605.1. NCBI lineage: Eukaryota > Viridiplantae > Streptophyta > Magnoliopsida > Arecales > Arecaceae > Calamus > Calamus simplicifolius. The sequence goes on along the minus strand of UESW01001729.1, from coordinate 78,599 downwards.
TCTTGCATTAAAACACATCTCCTGTGCCTTTATGTCTGCAGAGTTTTGCATAGACTAGTCCAAGAGACTAATTAGCTATGGTTGGACGTATTCTAATTGATAAAAAATTTTACTTAAGATGATATTTTAAAATTACATTAAATAACTGCTTGGTATGCTATTGCTCCTATCATGCATATTAGATTTTATATGCTGTGCATGAGACAAAATTATATTTTGTTGGCCCAGATGGCAACCCAAGAGGGGGGGATGAATTGGATTTTTAAAAAATTTTGGCGCTTAAAAATAATTTCACAAAGTGAAAGTGTACAAGGATAGTGCAATGAGTATGGTGCTAAGAATGGAAAGCAGAATATAAAGATAGAGTAGAAAGAAAAAGAGACAAGCACGACAAACACAAAGATTTATAGTGATTCGGTGTTAGCTATAACTACATTCACTCTCAAGCAACTCTTGGGCCTACACTATAATCTCCCTGATTACAGTCGAGTTATTTTACAAGCTCATAACTCAAACTTGTTGTTTTAACAATGGGATCACAATGAACCTAGCCAGTTTTTACAGGCTCATCAGCACACAACCTATCACAAGCTAACCTAACTTGCACAAGGCTAATCTGCCTCACCTGATTCAATTACTTGATTGAATCAGTAACCAAATGTTATAAGAGTAAGGTTACAACATATATAAATCTCCTTAAATGAGCAAATAAGTAATATGAATAAGATAAAAATAGAAGAGTCTGATTTAGAAGATTTTGAAGTTAGGCTTTTCTTCTTTTCTCTTCTCCTCTTGAATGATCTTCCTCAAGATAGGATTAAAGCTTTGAAAGATTATTGATGTAGAGGCTATTGAAGAACTAGGGCACTTTTCTTCTCTTTTTGATTTGATAAAAATCCCTCAAAGTAGGCTTTTGAATGCTTTAGATTTCTTTAAACTCTTTTTCAAACACTTGAAATTTTAAATATGAATGATTTCCCTCTAATTTTTCTTTCTATTCTCTCTTTTTCAAATGATCCGAAGCTCCCTTTTATAATCTCCTCTTAATCCATTTTTTGATGAAAACTAACTGTTAAATGTACTTATGGATGTGTTTAGCATAAAAGAGGAAAGAGCCGTTGAAGTTTATTGAACAAAAAGATAACTTCTAGAGTCATCTCTGACATATCTGAAATCTACCTCTGACATATTAGAGTCGGCTCTAATCTGGTCTGGAGTCAGCTTTAAGTCGGATGCTTAAATAGCAATATCTATCCAATGCGGAGTCTACTCTAGCTTTCCATGGGATCGACACATCGCGTGCTGGAGTCAGCTCTAACAAATGTGGGAGTTGGCTCTAAATGTGCTCCAAAAAATTAGTCTTTATTTGTCAATTAGAGTTGGCTCTAATTCCATGCAGGAGTCGGCTCTAGTTTGACGCAGAAATAAAGTTCTCTATTTTTCGATTAGAGTCGGCTCTAATCTCTATAGGAGTTAGCTCTAATCCAAACCGAAAGTGCCAAACTATTCCGATACGCTTTGAAGTTGGCTCTAATCCTTCTAGAGTATGCTCTAATGTCTGAAACTTGATACTTGATATTAGAATTGGATTTAAACTCAATTTTTCTTGGATTTTGATTAATTAAACACTTTAAATTCCTGAAACATTTAATCAAAATCATTAGTAACATAAGAAATATACTCATATGATTTTTGTTATTCATCAAAATCAATAATTGGATCAACAATCTTTTCCTTTTGATGATGACAAAAACATTAAGTATATGCATAACCAATTAAAGTATAAATAGCAATTTAAATAACTTCTTTAATTAAGTGATAATAATCAGAATTTTATCATAACTATCTTGAGCAATTACTTCATTTCAACTATTCCAATAAATCAAAAGGATTTGTATTCAAATCTTAAAGCTCAAATAAGCTCTCCCTTAGTAAGATAGCTCCTTTTGTATATGTGCATATCATGAAGGTCCATATGTATGATATGCATATACAACTCTCCCCCTTTTTCTGTGATCAACAAAAAAGTCAAGGAAGCATAGGGTTTATCTAGCTCAGATTGAGATTTAGATTAATCAAAATAAGAATCAAACATCACAGAATTCACTCAAATGTAGAACATTTCATACATTTTCATTCATATTCATTGATTACAATATTTTAAGTCAAGTACAAGTTAAATGAAAATACAACCAAAGTGTGAAATAAACATAAGACAAGATAACATAACATGATTCAACAATCCTAAGTACAAGCTAATAAAAACAACAACATAACTTAACTTAATGCAATTATCTAAGTACAATATATGAAGTCCTAAAATCTAAAGATAAGCTAATATAGATTGGATGATTGGTTGGATTGGATGAACTGGCTTGGTTTGACTAGAGCAGTAGGAAAAGCAGGAAGGGAAGGGATCATTTACATTGAACTGATCCTTAGGATTCTCTTTAACTCAGCTAAGATTTCTTCCATGCCTTCCACTTGAGACTTGTAAAATCCCTTCATCAAATTTTTTAAATTACTCCGATGCATTCTTGATATTGACTTAAAGTTCTGCAAAAGACTTTGCATAAATATCTGATTCTTCTGCAATGCCTTTAATTTGTCCAGAATGCATTGCAACTCAGTCTTCAGGCTCTCAACAGAGGAAGTGATTGAATTTTCAATCTTTTTAACCTTTTCTTCTAAAATATAAATCAATTGCTTCATATTTAAAAATTGATCCCTGGAGCTCTCATTAATCCTCTTTTCTTGCTTAGTCAGAGTAGATTTCATCACTTCTTTGATTTGCAAAAGTTGTTCTGGTGTGAAAGCTATGGAAATAGGGAAAGGTCCAATAGGAGCTACTGGTGGAGGTGCTGAAGAGGAACTCGATCTAGATGGAGCAAAAGAAGATCTAGGGGTAGAAGGTCCAGTTGCTGAAGGCCTAGAGAACTCCTCAACAAAGTCATCAACATCCGCTGCTCTGACTTCTCTGATTTGTTCAAGCCCAATAGATAATCTCCTCCTTTGCCATTGGCCATCTAACTTCCTGAAGCCCATGCGGTGAAGAGTGAAGACATTGTAGTAGTCCGTGTGCCTTAACTTCTTTAAAGGCTCATTCTCCAAGATGTTCACCCCTTGGCTCTGAAAGATCAAAGTCAAAACTATCCCATAAGGTAGGGTGGACCTCTTCTTAGTCCTGGCCTCTGTCTTGTACCCAATCATCATACCAGCCAAATTAATTGGATATCCATTTATCATACAATCCATAATAACTACATCCCTTTCAGATACATACTCAAATCTTTTAGTCTTTGAAAAAAAAATTCTACTGCAAATGTTGTGAACGAGTCTCAATTCTAAACTCAATTGATTTACATAGATTTCCTTAAATTCAGTAACTTCTTTTTCCAACATTCTCGATAAAACTTCGCTCCTATTATTGTGACGAGTGGTAGCTACTCCAATAACAAGTACTTTCAAATATTGCTCAAAATTTCTCAAGTAATATGGACTCGAGTGCCTCTCACATAGCTTATAAGACCATCATCTCCTCTACTGACATTATTATAAACTCTCTCACCAAAGCAAGATAGGTGGGGATATCTAGTGAGCAAACCTTTTTCCATCTCATATTCCTTAATAATCTCCCAATTTCAAAGCCTTCAATATCAAAGAAGTAAAAATCTACCTTTCTTCCCATGATGATTGCCTTTTTAGCCACAAAATCAACTTAAGTAAGGAAGGAATAGGCATAGCACTTGGAGTTAAGGAGGAAGAAGTTGAAGGAGTGCATGGTGAAGGTGGCCTCGCCGGACGTCGCACAGAGCATCTTCCGATGGTAAAGGCGACTCCAATGGCAAATGCATGACATTTGGGGGCCATTAAGATCAAGGGAGTTAAGAATCAAGAGTGTTTGGAAGCTTGAGAGAAGTGGAAAGAAATTTGAAATGAATTGGAGTTGATTTCATTAGAGAAGAGTCAGCTCTGTCCAAGATATATCGAATGGGGACCACTTAGAGTGGCTTCCAAAAAGTATAGAGTCGGCTCTAAATTGCAAACACAGTTAGCACCCGAAATAGAGTCAGCTCCGACAGTAGCTAGAGTCAGCTCTAATGAGCAGACAGAGAGTCCAAATAATTAGAGTCGACTCCAACTCCAATAGAGTTGGCTCCATAACAGTTTCAAAAAAAAAAAAGAGTTTCAAAGAATATGAAACTTGTCAATCTCTAGATAAATTTTTTTTTAAAGCATGGGAGATCAAGGAATCAAACGTCTAGATGATTCTTCTTAGAAACATAAGAAGGTTTTCAAGAAAATGGATTGAAACCAAGATAATCATTCTTAAGATTTTCAAAACTATTCTAAAGGATCACAAACTCCTAATTCTCCTCTAAGCAGTAAAATCTCTCTTCACTTAAGGGTTTTATAAATATATCAAATAATTGTTCATCAGTACACACATAATCAAGACAAACATCATTTTTGGCAACATGTTCTCTAATGAAATGGTGTCTTATCTCTATATGTTTTGTTCTTGAATGTTGAATAGGATTCTTGGTCAAATTTATTGCGCTAGTATTGTCACACCTAATTGGAATCCTATCAAGTGTGATACCATAATCCTCAAGTTATCGTTTAATCTAAAGGATTTGAGCACAACAACTTTCAGCTGCAACATATTCAGCTTCAACAGTTGATAATGCAATTAAATTTTACTTTTTGCTAAACCAAAAGATTAAGTTACTGCTTAAGAATTGGCATGCACCACTTGTGCTCATTCTATCTAGTTTACAATCAGCAAAATCAGAATCAGAATATGCAATCAAATTAAATGGTGAGTCTCTACAATACCATAGTCCTATATTTTTGTTCCACTTAAGTATCTAAATTTTTTTTTTGCAACAATTAAGTTAGATTCTCTAGGATCATATTGATATCTAGCACATAAACAAACAGCAAACATAATATCAGGTCTACTAGCTATTAAATAAAGTAAAAAATCAATCATACTTCTCTATAAATCTTTTAATCTACCTTCTTACTATCTTCATCTTTATCAAGTTTGCATAAAGGACTCATTGGTATGCCAAAAGGTTTAACAATTTTTATACCAAACTTTTAAGAATTTTCTTTGTATATTTTGTTTGGTTAATGAAAATTTTCTCTCTTTCTTATTTAATTTAAAGTTCAAAAAAGAAATTTAGTTCTTCCATCATGCTCATTTCAAATTCTTCTTGCATTAGCTTTGCAAAATCTTAAAAAGAAGATTGTTAGTATCATCAAATACTATGTCATCATATAAATTTGTACAACTAATAAATCCTTTTTTCTTTTTAAAAATAGAGTTTTATAAATATTTTCTCTAAAAAAAATTATTTTTAATCATAAATTTACTAAGTCTATCACACCAAGCTCTAGGTGCTTATTTTAAACCATAAAGTGCTTTGTGTAGTTTAGAAACATGATGTAGAAATTTATGATCTTTAAAACTAGATAGTTGTTTAACATAAACTTTTTTATTTATAAAACCATTTAAAAATATACTTTTTACATCCATCTAAAATAAATTAATATTTATGCAATATGCAAGTACAAGTAACAACCTTATGCCTTCAAATCTTGCAACCGATGAAAAGGTTTTATCAAAATTGATACTTTCTTTCTGATTATATCCCTTTGCAACTAATCCAGCCTTATTTTTAACAATTGAGCCATCTTCATCGAACTTATTTCTAAATACCCATTTGGATTCTATAACTGAATAATCTTTGGGTCTATCAACTAAGGTTCATACCTTATTCCTAATGAACTAATTTAATTTCTCTTGCATAGCTAACATTCAATAACTGTCCTTTTTAGCTTCCTCAATTGTTTTAGGCTCTATATGAGATACAAATACAAGATAATTATTGATATTTTTCATGGATGATCTAGTTCTTACACCTTGAGATGGATCACCTATCATTAGATCCTTTGGATGATCATAAGCATATCTTTAGTCTCTAGGTAGATCTGTATCATTACGAGTAGTATCAACATCATCATCTTCAGGTAAATCATCATCCTTAGCTTCAGCTTCATGATCTGAAGATACATCCACATTCAATTTTTTTAAAATCTCTTCCAAGGATATTAGTATTTTTCTCATCATCTTTTTTTCCGAACTTGATGCTAAAGACTCATCAAACACTACATGGATTAACTCTTCTACAATCAAATACTTCTTATTGAACACTCTATATGCCTTGCTAGATATAGAATAACCTAAGAAAATTCTTTCATTTGACTTAGCATCAAACTTTCCTAGATTATCCTTTCCATTGTTATGAATGAAACATCTATAACCAAATGCATGAAAATAGCTAATATTGGGTTTTCTATCATGCCATAGTTCATAGGGAGTTTTCTTAAGAATGGATCTAATTAAGGCTCTATTTAGGATGTAATATGCTGTGTTTATAGCTTTTGTCCTAAAATATTTTGGGAGTTGGCTTTCACATAGCATGGTACGGGTCATGTCTTCTAGAGTCCTATTTTTCTTTCTACCATTCCATTTTATTGAGGTATCCTAGGTACAGAAAAATTATGATTGATGTCATTTTTAATGCAAAAATCTTTAAACAAATGATTTTTAAATTTAGTTCCATGGTCACTTCTAAGAGACACTACGGTAGTATTTTTCTCATTTGTGACTTTCTTGAAGAATTTTAGAAATATCGAGAAAGTCTCATCTTCGTGAGCTAAAAATAATAATCAACTGAATCTAGAATAATCATTTACTTTCACAAGATCATATTTTTTTTCTCCTAAACTAGTGGTTCTAGTAGGTCCAAAAACATCCATATATAGTAGCTCGAGTGGCCTAGAAGTGGAAATAACATTTTTAATTTGAAAGAATTTTTAGTTTGTTTTTCAAATTGACGTACATCACAAACTCTATTGTTTTTAAAATCTAATTTTGGAAGACCTTTAACCAAATCCATTCTAAACAATTTTGAAATCAAGTTTGTCCTTACATGACCTAATCTATGATGCCATAGCAATCCAATCTCATTTACCTTAGCATTATCAGCAATTAGGCAATGGTTACTTGTAGATAAATTATTCAAGTCAATTAAGTATACATTGTCATTTCTATTTTCAACAAAGATAATGCTACTGTCAATGGGATTAGACACTATACAGATAGATTCTTCAAAGAAATCTTTGAAACCTTTATCCCATAGTTGGCTAATGCTAATCAAATTATATTTTAATCCATCTACATATAAAATATTTTCAATAAAAGTGGATGAAATGATCTGAATTTTATCAATACCCATGATGTGACCTTAACCATTATCTTCAAAGGTCACCACTCCATCTCTTTTAGCTTTAAGGATGATGAATTGATCTTTGTCGCCCATCATGTGTCTTAAACAACTGCTATCAAGATACTATTTTCTTTTTAATCCTTTTTTATAAAATACGCATCCAAAGCAATCACATCTTATGTTTAGGTACCCAAGCCTTCTTGGGTCCTTCATGGTTAGTAGCAGCAAATATAGTTCCTTTTGGAACCCAAATCATCTTACCTCTATAACCAGCATTTACATGAGAAATCTTATGATTGCAAACGTAGAATTTATGCCATTTCTTGCCATAACGAAAATAAAAACTATATATTTTAATCGATTTCTTTACAAAGAAATTGTTAACAAGCTTTTGTTTCTTATGTGGTTTGTAATCCAAACCAGTCTTGTCAAAAATAGCTCGTTGAATATTCAAAAGTAAATTCAGTCTTTTCAAGCTATAAGTAAATTTATCAACAATGCTCTTATATTTTTTAAGTTTATTTTTTAAATTCTAATTTTCAGTAGAAATCATATTTTCCTTTTTTTTCTAAAACTTGCTTTTTAGATTTTATCTTTTCAAATTCAATGGCAAGTTCATTGTTCTTTTTGAGAAGATTTAGATTTTTAATTTTTAAAACCTTGTTCTTATTGGGGAACGCGGAATACCTCCAAGATCACGGCTATAGCGTATATGAGTAATACAAAAAAAACTTTTACCGTTCTAATCTATGAGTACAAGATCATACTTTCAGATTTGATCTTTGGATCACTTTGATTCGATTGCCCGACCTCAACCTTTAGCCTTCTGCCGTATTCCCAAAAATACCTTCTTTCTCTCACAATATGGTGGGATCTCTTGGCCATCCTAGGGTTTCTTATTTTCTTTCTCCAAAAAAACGTTCTCCTTAGCAACCAACTGAGAGGGTATTTATAGTGCTACAACAGGAACCAATAGGCAAATATGAAAAGGACTTCCCACGTAATTAAATATCCCAATCCTATCCCGGGTTAGGATTCAATTACATAAATTACAATTCATTCCACTAAAGAATTATAATTGTACTCCTAATCATATTCAATTTATATTTTCGAGCCTTTAATATTAAATACTTATTATCTCCCCACGTTAAGATTACAGATATCCACCAATTAAATTTAATTACTGATAATATAATTTAATTGGCTTTTATTATCTTTGAGACCTATCCATTTAACTTATTTGATGTATCAGATTCAAAATCCACTTGCAAGATTTGATACAATCAAAACTTATAAGCTTCCTAAAGGGGATATCATCAATCCAATTTATCAGAACGTGGTTTCCTTTAACTATTAATATTCACTATATATAATGTTATTGCCCAACCCACTGAGTTTATTGACTCATATAGAATCTCACTCTATGTGTAATCAAAGCAATAATCACTTCATACACGTGTCTAGAAATAGAATTCAGATTAAGAGCATAAGTAATCATAATATTTATGAGGTTTAAATTATTTTATAAAGTCAGTATAAAATAATTAACTCAACTGGGTCCTGTTCAATACACACAAAGTGTACTAGCACAAATAGTTAGAATAAACCATTCCCGTAGTCAAGACAGACCTACTAAAAATTTATGCTACTGTTCTACTGATGGTGTGTCCAATTCGATCTAAAACTGTAAACAATAAACTTATATTCCAAAAGAACCGATGATCTAGTCTTCTGTGAATAAGCCGTACTCTACACACTAGATCAAATACTCTTTGTAAATACTAGACACATGCACATATATAGTAAATGGCATACATTGCTCAAAATAAATTCTTATTAAAATATAAAGACATAACATAAAGCATATCTTTTAGTCTATATCTCTATCAGTTCTTTGTTCTCAAAACTTTAAAATCATTCATAAATTCATTGAAAGTAGCATAAAGTTTATCAAATTTAAAATCATACATGGGGGTTTTAGAACTTACCTCATCTTCTTCATTTGCCATAAAACATATGTTGGCAACTTCTTGTTGTTCATCTTCGGATGAAGATTCAACACTATCGCTCCAAGTTGCAATATACACTTTTTTTTCTAAATTCCTTTTTGAGTTGAGGATATTCAGATTTGTAATGTCCGAGCTTCTTGCATTCATAGCATATCACAAAATCTTTCTCTTTCTCTTTATATTTTTTCTTATCTCCTTCCAATTTGATACTAATTTTTTTTTAATGGAATGGCCTCCTTCTTTGCATGAATTTCTTGAACTTTCTTGCAAGGAGAGTGGTGTCATCATCGTCTTCATATTTTTCACTGCTGCTCATTTTCTTTTCAGCAGCCCTTAATGCGATTGTCCACTACAAGAAAAAGGGTCATTTGCGAGGGATTTTGCGAGGGAAAAAGGAAAAAATCCATCGGAAATTTATATTTCCGATGGATTTCCGACGGATAAATGGTCGTCGGAAAAACCCTCCTTGGAAAAATTTTCGAGGAATTTTTCCGAGGGAATTTATTTCCGAGAGATTTTTTGACGGAATTTATCCCTTGGAAATTTCAGATGGATTTTTCGACGGAAATTTTTGAGGGATTTTTTGAGGGATTTTCCAAGGAAAATATTTTGAGGGATTTTCTGAGGGATTTTTGGGATTTTCTGAGGGAAAATTCTGAGGGATTTTTCGAGGGATCATTTTTTCCGAGGGAAATTTTTCGAGGGATTTACCGAGGGAACTTTTCCGAGGGATTTACCGAGGAAAAATTCGAGGGATTTTCTGAGGGATTATTTTCAAGGCAAATTTACCGAGGGATTTTCCAAGGGTTATTTACCGAGGGATTTTCCGAGGGAACATTTCCGAGGGATTTTCCGAGGGACCATTTCCGAGGGATTTTCCGAAGGAACATTTTTGAGGGATTTTGCGAGGGATTTTGTGAGGGATATTTTAAAATTTTTAAATAGCTTTTCTTTATTTCGAAAAAATTATCCCTTGCTAAATAAATATTCGAAAGAAAAATCCCTCGCAAAATGGGCTTTTTTTAAATACACCTGATTTATATATACAAATTATCTATAAGTTTCATCATATCCAAGGGTTCATAACAAACTCATAACAAGCTCAAAAAAGTTTATAGCAAGTTCATCATCATATCCAATTCATAACAAACAGTTCAACAAAGTTGTACAAGTGTATCATATCCAAAGTTTTATAACAAACAAAAAAGTATCACAAACAAGTATCATTCCAATTATACAAAAAAAAAATTATAAATCCTCCTCATGATCATCATCATCATCATCGGCATTATCACAATCACCATCATTTGCTGGAGATGGTGCTGAAACTGTAGATGGACTAACTTGCATCTTTTCCATCATAAGATGCATAAACTTCTCGGTACGGGAAATCCGGGCAGATAGTTCATTGTTTTGGGCAGCTAACTCCTCATTTTGGGCAGCTAACTCCTCATTTCTGGCTGATACAGTCTCAAACATATTATAAATCCTCTCTCGCTCCTGAATCCACTCAGAAACTCGTGAGGATGTGCAGCTAGAAGATGAGGAGCCTGTCAGCAAACTAGCCTGGGATCCAAGTCCATAAATCCGTCCCTTATTTACTCCAACTGTCTCTTTCCATACATGCATCATAGAGGGCTGAGGCTGCTGTTGTGATGATTCCGCACCATCCTCTCCAGTTGAGCTTTGACTTGATTCCACCTCTTGCCACTTTTGTATAAAATTAGTCTGTAAAAGATATTAGATGCAATTAGTTAAACATACAAATAGTAGAAATATATGAATTAAAGTAGAGTTTTTTAAATACTTACATGTGATGTCTCTGCCTTTTTATTTACCCACTGATTGCCATCCTTTTTCATTTGATGGGTATATCTGAAGAGCTCATCTAATGTAGGTGCTCGATTCATTTTCTGTGTCTAAATTTCATAATATAAACAGCATTATCAATTTTTTAAAAAAAATTATATGAAATAAGAACATCATATATGTAAAGAAAATGATATATGTATAAAAAATAAGGATAAATACAAATATATATGGCTTGACTTATGAACATCTGAATTATGAAATAAAAAAATTTTAAGTGCCTTTTTCTTTCTTTTGAATGATCGATAGCATGTAAGAATCTCGATACACATACATATGGGCATGAAAAACTGGATGACAGGATATCTATTCAAGGGCTGAAAACAAACAGGAAGTGATCCAAACCTATCTATTTTCATTTTTGAAATTTGCTAGATATGAAATATATATGTACATCAATGTCACATATGACAGCATCCAACAAAGACAACAGAAAATAATGTTCAGATGAATGCCTGGTAAATAAGCAGAATAAGTATATCTTGCGACGTGCAGGAGTTACATTAGAAAACATTTCATGAGGTTTCAATAAGTAGAGGGACTTATACTCATCAAATGCATTGCACATTAGCCCATGACAAAGTATTCCAGGTTCTTATACTCCAATATGATCTAATATTGTCAAAATAAAAAATTTCCTTGCTATGCCAAAGTAAATGGGTTAACTTACTCCTAACACACTTAGACTGGAATAAACTAATCCATCTTACAGAATGGAAAAGTTTACATTGGATTCAATGGAAGCAGTACCATCCACTTGGCCCTCAAAATAATTAGTTATTTTACTATCATGTACGTTAAATTGGAAAAAATGGGTTAGAAGGGGTCTTTACTCTATTAAGCCCTCCATTAACCCTGAACCAAATGCAACATTAAGATCTACAGAAGATATATATCTGGGGATGAAAAGATCCATATAGCTCATTACAAATACAATGGAGATTTCTCTACTTTGAAAACCTATTCCAACTTATATTATTTATTCATAAGTTGAAAAAATGAAGGAAAAATAAATTATTATGCATACCAATCTTGTCGTATGGTCATTAATGCTAATAGAACCACCAGTGTGAAGTGGGAAGCCCAATCCACCGCAATCGGATGCACGATTCTTCTTGTTCTTCTGACTTCTGGCTTTGAACTCATCACTATCCCAATATTTCCATAGCTCGTGCCACACCCTCTCCAATCCAATTCGGCTTGTGGTCACGATTTTCACGAGCTTCATTAAAAATGTCTGCAAGACGACTTGAACCACGACGTTCCCAATTCCTTCGAATATAGTGCTCATCCTCTGGATTCCATTGAAATTTTTTCTAAAAAAAGGAAAAAAATTTAATATCAACAAAATGCATAGATACTTTAAATCAAGTAAAAATATATAAAAATACTTTATAAACTTAAAAATATTGTTACCTCAAACTCACGAAACCACATATCTCGTGTCCTTTTTGGAATCTTCTTCCATGAAGAGTAAGGACCATCATACTTGCTCTTAAGATTTCAACCAAAGCATGGGTCACCATGTGGTCGTCATTGAAACTGTACATATTAAAAATAATCAAACAATCACATATATTCATTTTAATGAAATAAAATAGTATAATGATCTAAATGCTATATAGTTTTACCCATAGCCACTTGGAATTAATGATGCCCTCTCTGATGTTTGTGTGTGCAAGCCCTCCTGGCTAGAAGTTGTGGTAGAAGTATGCATAGGTTGGACTGGTGGTGATTGCCCAGGTGGCACCACAGTATGAGAAGAGGAAGGGCTGTAAGTAGGGCTAGGTGTGTGTGGTATGGTATTTGGGTATGAAAAATAAAGTGATGGTGGCATAGTAGAGGAAGAGGGTGGGGCAGTGAAAGTGGTGGGAATGAAAGGTGGAATGGAACCAGGTGGTTGAGTAGTAAAAGTCTCTGAGATCATAGTAGGGAGATGTGGTGGAATAGAAGGAGAAGGAGATGGCATAGTAGAGAAATGTGGTGGAATAGGAGGGAAAGGAGTTGGCATGGTTGAAGAGGGTGGTGTAATGGGAGAGGAAGATGGTGTGACAGTAACAGAAGGTGGCGAGTGAAGCATCTGGGGGGCTATGGTGGTTGAGGGTACTATTAAATTTGTGGTGGATGTGGTGGTTGTGGTGGTTGCGCGAGTCTTCTTTAACCGAGTAGTAGATAACTTTCCTTTCCCCTTCCCAACTCGATCTGAGGATGACATCTATAGATGCACAATAATGTAAATATAAAACAAAACAAATTTCAAGATATTAAATAAACATATATAAACAAGTTATCATCTATTGACAAAAAAGTAAAGAAATTACGTAGAAGCTATTGACAAAATAAGTTATCATCTATTCTCGATCTGAATCATCTTCATTAGTCAAATATTCTTCTTCTTCCTCTTCTTCCTCTTCTTCCTCTCCTTCAACTTCTTCTTCATCTTCTTTTTCTTCATTATCAATGGTGCCTTCAAGATATGCATCAACCTCCTCAAATAATCCTTCACTATCTCGTAAATTTTCAATGGCCTCATTATCATTTATTGCATTGACTCGAGACATTTCCTCATCTTGAAAAGCAGGCTCCAAAGTGTGGTCATTATCTACTCGACCTCTCGGTCTTGTCTTGATCACCACCCACCACTCTACCTTATCTCTTATCCTCCCAGGATAAGGTACATAATATACTTGCACCACATGTTGGGGAAGAATGAATGGATCAAACTTTGCATACCTTCTATGATGTCGAATCTCAATAATATCATATTGTTTGTGCACTTTCATCCCCCGATTTATGATAGGATCAAACCATTCACAATAAAATAGCATCACTGTTTTATCACCTTGTCCTGGGTACTGTAACTCCACCACTTCCTTAAGAATACCATAGAAGTCACTTTCATTATCGCCATGTCCTCTGCTCTTAACACATACTCCACTATTGATTGTTTTTTTGCCCTCACTATATGCATGTGTGTGGAATTTGAATCCACCAATGAAATACATGGGCCATGTTTTTACTACTCTCATAGGACCCCAGGCTAAGTCATTCAGGTGTTGATTTTGTATCATACTACATGGATTGTGCACCTAATCATAAATTACAAAAACAATGTATTAGACTTATGTTTCATATGAACAAATAATTTCAATTTGCATAACAGTTTAAAGCTTACATAATCTTTGAACCATGATACAAATGAAGCCTCAATCAATGCATCTATCTGAGAATCACTAAGACATCCAGGTGTGGAATCATGCACATACTGCACAAACATACTAAAATACCATAAAATATTAGTTTTATTGGATTCATTGACTGAGTATAAAGTTTTTATGGAGTTCAATTTCTCCATGTTCTGTCCAATACCAGTAGTCAGGTTTGAAACCTTTTTGTAAAGATGTACCTTTACTTCCTCTATGGTCAAGTACTTTGTATTTTTGCACTTGAAACAAGGACACCTAATTTTCTTCTCACTCAAAAATATTGGTTGTTGGCATGCAAAGTGAATAAACCATTCCAACCCTATTAGAAACTCATCTGTGTAACCCTTTCGGTTTGGTAAAAGTCTATTATACATCCAACTACGATAATGACGAATGTCCATAATAACGAAGCTTTAAAGTATTTTCTTGATAACCAGCCTAAAATCATAAACAATTGATGCATGTTAATTTGAGTTTGTATGAGTGCATAAGGAAAAATAATGGAGAAAATTCTTTAAAAATGTGTGTGTGAGAGAGAGAACTTGGGTAGTGATCTGGTTTGTCTTTAAGACGTGAGAGTGTAAACAAAGGTTGTGAATATGCTTGGTGTGTTTGCACACTTCTTCCTTAAGCTTAAGCTTTATGTACCTTAATGATTGACTACACTCCAAATGCCTGTAGACCTCACCACAGTGGCGTCAAGATTGGAAGTGTCACATATCATGCATGTATACCTTGTTGACACCTGACACCATCTGAGGAATCACAAGTTTATCAAAAATACAGAATTAGTATGCTAAGATGCAGTGATCCATTAATTTTTATTCTTATTCTTTTCTTCGCCGCATCATGGTCATGGGTGCCTGGACTCAGTCCATGGCATCCTCTCCCGGACCAAGCCAAAATTAATGCGGCCTCCAAATTTCCCAGTGGACGAAAGAGTTTGGAGCCTTAGATTAGCTTCTTGATAAGTAGGTGGCATTGGTTTCTGTTGCCATAATATTTCAATGCCTATTTTTCTTCTTTTCACTCGAGACCTGAGATGGAAGCAATTGTTAGGCTGTGCTCAAGGCATGCATCATAGAATTAGTAATTTCAATTACATATTTTAACTTCTTTTCTTTTTCTTACATATTTTAACTTCTTTTCTTTTTCTTTAATACATTCTCATCAGTTTGATAAATTACAATGCAAATGGGGAGCACTCAGTTACTATGTAAATGGGGAGCACACCATGATATAGCTGCTTATCACAAGGGATTCAAGATAATTTTCAATAAGAGAGCAAATCTCCAAATGTTTGATGAGTGAAACAAATGATGGAACATTGAGAAGAGAAGTCAAAATCTATTAATTTGCATATAGATCTATAATGCTATCCTTTGATGTTAGGAAGCTGCCAACACAACAAAGGAGAGGAGGTAGAAGGAGAGGAACAAAGATGTCAAATGAGGAATGAAATGGAAGAGCATTGAGGGAGGAGAATGCCATCAATGGAGTCAAGGCAGCCATGATGGGGGTGCAGGGGAGAGGCGGGGGTGAGCATGGGCTGTGCCGGGCTAAGGGTAAAAAAAAGATCACGAGGCTTTGGGCTTAGTGGAGCCCAACCTCAGGTGAAGTATGGTAAATGAGACACTGATCACTTTACTGGCAACAAAGAAAGAAACAGAGTGATTTTTAATGATCAATATAAAATATTGCAATGTTTTTGTCATATCTTTGATTGGATGCAACTGTTAAAGTTGGAATGCTTTCTTAATTTTAAAATTCTTCCATCCATTGCAGTAGATAGAATCAATTTATATTAATCAGTGGAGTCTTGATTGTCTGATATCACTTTACTATTTAAATTGCCAAGATTGACAAGGATTTAGAATCACAATCTGATTACTGAGTTCTTGCTTCTTAACTAATGAGGATATACGAGCTCTATTACTTATATTTTGCTTTCAACTAATCAAAAGTGTTACTTGTATTGTGCTTTAGACAATGATTGAGGGTGTCTATCTTGTTTCCGTGTCTCAATAAATCATTTTATTCTGAAATTATAGTATCTTGTTTAAACTCATTATCAGAATATATGTACCTTATTGATTTGTTATAGTTTTACTATTCTTATTCTAAGATGCAGTGATCCATTAATTTTTATTCTTATTTTCAGGATGGTCCCGGCCAGGCAGTTGGGAGGTATAGCTCAGGGATTTTGGTCTGGTTATGTGTTGGGTCTCTGTTAGCATAACCTCAAACTAAAACCAATACAATGAGATAAAAATTGAGATAAATGATGGTGCCCTGTTTTCTGTGACCCAACGGTGCCCTGTTTTCTGTGACCCAATAGCAAAGTAACAGGTTGATTCATTCCCTAATCTGCGTTATCCTTTAGGACCTCTCATGCTATTATAGGCCATCCCTAAGTGGTCCTTCCATCATTAACTAGGGGGTTTCAGTAATGATGCAACTTATTAATTTCTTTAAAGGTAAAAAAAGGCCTGAAACGTAGATGGTTGGGACAAATAAGAGTCCCTTTTATGAACAAGCCCAGAGCGAAAAACATAAAACAAAAACTCTCTTACCCTTTGCCGTCCTCTGCAACCTCTTTTCCTTTCCGGCACTGCAGCTTGGAGCATAGAGTCTGCAACCTCTTTTCCTTGCCGTCCTCTGCAACCTCTTTTCCTTTCCTCGACCTAGAGCATGAACTCAATTAGAAGGACAGTGGCACTGCGCTCATGAGAAGAGCATCACGGTCTCATGGATTCATGATGAAATAATAAAAAGCATATAAATAAAAACAAAAACATACCTGGGATTTCGTTGCTCGCCGGTCCGACGAAGTCACCAAGGCGAGCGGTGGCGACGATCGAAAAGCTCTGGTAGCTCCTAGGTCCGACGAAGTCACCACGGCGAGCGACGGCAATGAATGGGAGGCGGGACTCAGGATCTAGGGTTAAGAAACCAGAAAGAGGGGAGGGCAAGCGCCAAGCGGTCGAGCGGAGTATTCATGGGCCTCGTGGGTTATGGCTAATTAAGTTATAACGGGTTCGGGTTATCCCCGAACCCGGACCGATTATGGAGCTGTTGTTCTATTTTGGAATTCCTAATTAAATGCTAATAACATCACTTAATAAGCATCAACTAATTGAGAGATATTTTTACAAACACCACCACTTGCGTCTGAATTTTCTCATTGGCACGGTCCTTATCAAAAATGTAAATCCCCCCTCCTCCCCATGGCCCATGCTGGTAGGAGTGGCAATTTTTGACACGACACGATAACTCGATATGAACATGACACGAATTAAATAGGTTTGGGTTGACTATTTTTTGGTACAAACCCGTATATGACACGACCCGCCAACACGAAATTTAAATGGGTCGTGTTCGGATTCAACCGCTTAACCCGAATTAACCCAAATTCACCCGTGTATTTAATCGGGTTGACACGAACCTGTCTAACCTATTTTGACCCGAACCCATCACCCACTTCGCCAGCATGTACGCCTCCATGATCCATCCGTCACCGCTACCCGAGGCCTTAGATCAAACAAACAAAGCTGACTGTTCCACCAAACGAAGCTGGTTAAATAGTCAAAATTTAGATTATATGAATTATATATTTTAATCTGATTAGATTGATCAAACAAGCAATGCAACCAATTTGACTTAATCTACTTCTTGGGAGCAACTTTTGTGACGGTTGAATATAAATATCACAATCCCCTCTAACGAAAAGAAAGTGAAAATAAAAGCAACTGCCGTTACTCTTTTTTCTTAAGAAACTTCTTTCACTCTTAAGCAATTACGTTATAAATGATAAAATACTAATAATGACCATTTAATGATATTTTAGAGAGTTTAAATGACGATAATTTTTTACTCGCATTACTGCTCTCTTCGACTCTACCCTCCTTTCGCTGGCTCATTTTCCATTATAAAATCTCATGTGGGTTTTATTTCTTCCGTCGGGTCACAAGTTGTGTCACGTTAATCGTCATGTTCGTATCCAAATTCAGGTTAATCATGTTTTGAGTCAGGTCGTGTTCATATCCAAATTACCTAACCCGTTTAACTCACAGGTCGTATTTGGGTTGATGTGTTTTCAACCCGACCAAAACATGACACGACCCGGACACGACACAACACGACATGATTGCCACTCCTACATGCCGGAACCCTCACCAGCAACATCCTCAAGAATAACAGAACACGACACCTCAAGAACCCATTTTTATTAGAAATATCCATCAAAAAATCCCTCACAAAATAATCAAACAATCCCTCGGAAAATCCCTTGGAAATTAATTTTGCGAGGGATTTTCTGAGGGATTTTTTTTCATCAAAAATTTTTATTAATAACTCATTAATGAAAGAAAATCCCTCGGAAAATCCCTCGCAAAATTAATTTTTCGAGGGATTTTCCGAGGTATTTTTTTATCAAATTTTTTTTACAAAGAACCCATTTTTGTTAGAAATATCCATCGAAAAATCCCTCGTAAAATAATCAAAAATATCCCTCAGTCAAAAATTAATTTTGCGAGGGATTTGCCGAGGAAATTTTTTTCATCAAAAATTTTATTAATAACTCATTAATAAAAAACAATCCCTCGGAATATCCCTTGCAAAATAATCAAAAAAATTTGATGAAACAAATCCCTCGGAAAATCCCTCGGAAATTAAGTTTGCGAGGGATTTTTCGAGGAATTTTTTTTCATCAAAAATTTTATTAATAACTCATTAATGAAAACAAATCCCTCGGAAAATCCCTCGCAAACTTAATTTCCGAGGGATTTTCCGAGGGTATTTTTTTATCAAAATTTTATTAATAACTCATATGAAAAACAATCCCTCGGAATATCCCTTGCAAAATAATCAAAAAAATTTGATGAAACAAATCCCTCGAAAATCCCTCGGAAATTAAGTTTGCAAGGGATTTTCTGAGGGATTTTTTTTCATCAAAAATTTTATTAGTAACTCATTAATGAAAACAAATCCCTCGGAAAATCCCTCGCAAACTTAATTTCCAAGGGATTTTTCGAGGGTATTTTTTATCAAAAATTTTATTAATAACTCATTAATGAAAACAAATCCCTCGAAAATTCCTCGCAAACTTAATTTTCAAGGGATTTTCCGAGGGTATTTTTTTATCAAAAATTTTATTAATAACTCATTAATGAAAAACAATCCCTTGGAATATCCCTTGCAAAATAATCAAAAAAATTTGATGAAACAAATCCCTTGGAAAATCCCTCGGAAATTAAGTTTGCGAGGGATTTTCCGAGGGATTTTTTTTCATCAAAAATTTTATTAATAACTCATTAATGAAAACAAATCCCTCGGAAAATCCCTCGCAAACTTAATTTCTGAGGGATTTTCGAGGGTATTTTTTTATCAAAAATTTTATTAATAACTCATTAATGAAAAAAAATCCCTCGGAAAATCCCTCGCAAACTTAATTTCCGAGGGATTTTCCGAGGGTATTTTTTATCAAAAATTTTATTAATAACTCATTAATGAAAAACAATCCCTCGGAATATCCCTTGCAAAATAATCAAAAAAATTTGATGAAACAAATCCCTCAGAAAATCCCTCGGAAATTAAGTTTGCAAGGGATTTTCCGAGGAATTTTTTTTCATCAAAAATTTTATTAATAACTCATTAATGAAAAAAAATCCCTCGGAAAAGCCCTCGCAAAATTAATTTCCGAGGGATTTTCTGAGGGTATTTTTTTATCAATTTTTTTTACAAAGAACCCATTTTTGTTAGAAATATCCATCGGAAAATCCCTCGCAAAATAATTAAAAAAATCCCTCGGAAACTCCATCGGAAATTAATTTTGCGAGGGATTTTCCGAGGGATTTTTTTTCATCAAAAATTTTATTAATAACTCATTATTGAAAAAATTCCCTCGGAAATTCCCTCGCAAACTTAATTTCCGAGGGATTTTCCGAGGGATTTTTTATCAAAATTTTTTTAAAAAGAACCCATTTTTGTTAGAAATATCCTTCGAAAAATTCCTCGCAAAATAATCAAATAAATCCCATCGGAAATTAATTTTGCAAGGGATTTTCCGAGGGAGTTTTTTTCATCAAAAATTTTATTAATAACTCATTATTGAAAAAAAAAATCCCTCGAAAAATCCCTCGCAAAATTAATTTCCGAGGGATTTCCGAGGGTATTTTTTTATCAAAATTTTTTACAAAGAACCCATTTTTGTTAGAAATATCCATCGGAAAATCCCTCGCAAAATAATCAAAAAAATCCCTCGAAAACTCCATCGGAAATTAATTTTGCAAGGGATTTTCCGAGGGATTTTTTTTCATCAAAAATTTTATTAATAACTCATTATTGAAAAAAAATCCCTCGGAAAATCCCTCGCAAAATTAATTTCCGAGGGATTTTCCGAAGGTATTTTTTTATCAAAATTTTTTTACAAAGAACCCATTTTTGTTAGAAATATCCCTCGGAAAATCCCTTGCAAAATTTATTTTGCGACGGATTTTGCAAGAAAATATTTTTTATCGAAATATTTTATAGTTTATATTTTTTTTATCGAAAAATCCCTCGGAATTGCGAGGGATTTATTCCTCGGAAAAATCCCTCGGTAAATCATACTTTTCTAGTAGTGGTCCTTTTCTTCTTCGCATCTTCTTCTTGATGTTGCTTCATTGTGAGTTCATGGGTCATGAATGATCCAAGGAGCTCCCCCAAAGGTAGACTATTCAGATCTTTAGCTTCTTGGATTGCTGTCACTTTAGCTTCCCATGCTCTTAAAAGGGACCTAAGAATTTTTTAAACAAGTTAAGAATTAGTATAAGTCTTTCCAAGACTTTTTAATCCATTCACTACATCAGTAAATCTAGTATATACGCAAGTGATGGATTCATTTTAATCCATGTTAAAGAGTTCATATTTATACATAAGAATATTAATCTTTGACTTTTTAACCTGATTGGTACCCTTATGGGTAACTTCCAACCGATCACATATCTTCTTGGTTGAGATGCAAGTGAATATTTTGTTGAATTTATTTGCATTCAAGGAGCAGTATAGGACATTCATGGCCTTGGCATTGAGCTGGGCCATTTTTTGATCATTTTCATTCTAATCCCTTTCGGGCTTAGGAATAATGGATCCATTAACTAAGTATGTGGGAGTGCTAGGACCATTGATAATGACACTCCATTAATCATAGTCTAAAGCTTGAATGAATATCCTCATTCTAGCTTTTCAATATGAATAATTTATGCCATTAAATAAAGTTGGATGATTTATGGATTGTCCCTCAGAAAAAGACGAACCAGCTTGAGCTGTCATTTGGATCTTTAGCTTTTGATTGTTAGATTAAGGAAGGATAAGCACAAGCCTTATACCAATTGTTGGCCCAGATGGCAACCCAAGAGGGAAGGGATAAATTGGGTTCTTAAAAAATTTTGATGCTTAAAAATAATTTTACAAAGTAAAAGTGTACAAGAATAAGTGTAATGAGTGTGGTGCTAAGAATGCAAAGCAAAATATAAAGATAAAGTAGAGAGAACAAGAGATAAGTACGACAAACATAAAGATTTATAGTGGTTCGATGTTAGCTATACCTACATCCACTCTCAAGCAACTCTTAGACCCACACTATAATCTTCCTGATTATAGCCAAGTTGTTTTACAAGCCCATAACTCAAACTTGTTGTTTTAACAATGGGATCACAACGAACCCATCCAGTTTTCGTAGGCTCACTAGCACACAACCTATCACGAGCTAACCTTGCTTGCATAAATCTAATCTGCCTCACCTGATTTAATCACCTGATTTAATCAATAACCAGATGTTATAAGAGTAAGGTTACAACAGATATAAATCTCCTTAAATGAGCAAATAAGAAATAGGAACAAGATAGAAATAGAAGAGCCTGATTTAGAAGATTTTTGAAGTTGGGCTTTTCTTCTTTTCTTCTTTTCTTCTTTTTCTTTTCTCCTCTTCAATGATCTTTCTCAATATAGGATTGAAACTTTAGAAGATTTTTTGATATAGAGGCTGTTGAAAAACTAGGGCTCTTTTCTTTTATTTTTGATTTGATAAAAATTCCTCAAAGTAGGCTTTTGAATACATTAGATTTTTCTAAACTCTTTTTTGAATACTTGAGATTTTAAATCTGAACAATTTTTCTTTGATTTTTCTCTTTCTATTCTCTCTTTTCAAACGGTCAGAAGCTCCCTTTTATAATCTCTTCTTAATCCACTTTTTGATGAAAACTAGTCATTAAATGTACTTATGGATGTGTTTAGCATGAAAAAGAAAAGAGTCGTTGAGGTTTATTGAAAAAAAAAAAGTTAACTTCTGGAATCATCTCTAACACATCTAAAATCCACCTCTGATAGATTAGAGTCGACTCTAATCTGGCCTGGAGTTGGCTCTAAGTTGGGATGCTCAAAATAGCAATATCCATCCATCACTGAGTAGGCTCTAACTTTTCGTGGGATTGACACATCACGTGCTGGAGTCGGCTCTAACAAATACAGAAGTTGGCTCTAAATGTTCCCTAAAAAACTAGTCTCTATTTGTTAATTAGAGTCGGCTCTAATTTCCTACAGGAGTTGACTCTAATTTGATGCAAAAAGGAGGTTCTCTATTTTTTGATTAGAGCCAGCTCTAATCTCGAAAGGAGTCGGCTCTAATCCATGCCAAAAATGCCAAACTGTTTCGATATGGCCCGAAGTCGGTTCTAATCCTTCTAAAGTCGACTCTAATGTCTGAAACTTGACACTTGATACTAGAATTGGATTCAAACTCAATTTTTTCTTGGATTTTGATTAATTAAACACTTTAAATTCCTAAAACACTTAATTAAAATCATTAGTAACATAAGAGATATACTCATATGATTTTTGTTATTCATCAAAATCAATAATTGGGTCAACATATTTAGTGGTAGTATAAAAATCATAATACAAATCCTTTTAGAGTTTGATTAATTAATTGGTGTTTAGAAAAGTGGCTTTGAAGGTAAGAAATCATGGTTTTTTAATTGATTTGTTGGCCGATCTAGCTATTTAAATTGATATTTAAGGAAAGTAACGGGAGGACCCCATCTCTCTTCCGTTGGCCTAGATAATTCGATTGATTTAGACCTTGATTTAAAAATACTATGTTGATTAAGATCACTACCTAATGCCTTCCTTCATGCTAAGATAAATTGGCTAATCTCTATGCATATAATGGAGTTTAAATGTCATGTGATCAATATGATTTTGATTAATTAAGGACTAGCCACATCATCTTTAATTAATCAAAGTTATATATTAAGTTGCAAAGATCATATAAGGTTAGATGATATTAATTATATTTAATACAATAAATCTTTTTTCATAGAAATTTTTATTGTATTTGTATAATTAATTAGGATGTGATAATAAATTATTTTCTTAATTATCCATAGGAATTAAGAAAGAAAATATAATTTGTTAGTTACATCATTAAGTTAATGAATTTATTTAAGTATAATAACTTAGTCCACATATAGTTATTATATGTTATTGATTTATATTGTTGCATGCTTATATTGGTAAGACAAAACATTAAGTTGTATGCCTCAAATTTAGTTACATGAACATGATTATTTATTTTATGCAGCTATTTTACTTATGAATATTTCTAATATAAATTGTTCAATTTTTAATTTAAGTGGTGACAATTATATAGCATGAAAGAAAAGAATTTTCCTTCAGTTAGGGTGCATGGATATTGGCTATACCATCAGGAAGGATGAACCACCTGCTGTTACACCTACTGGCACTCAGGCTAAGATTACTATGTATGAACGATGGAAGCAATTTAATCATCTCAGTATGATATTCATGTTAGTGTATGCCCTATATCCAATTGAATTAGATGCTATTTCATGCACATTACATTATGAATGCAAATCAAATTTTATTGGTTTCTTTATCTATCCTGGTGTTATTTTTATATATGGATATATTTTACCTGTAAGATAAAGTCTAAAAGAATATAAACTATGTATATAAAATTTGTAATAGAGATTACAAATTATGAGATCAAAAATTGTACATTATTGTTCGATTCTTTAAATTTTTTTAGATGATGCATAGACAAGACTAGGCACTATCAAACACCGTGAGACAAGCACACATTTTATATCTTCATCCTTGTGGTGAGCAGCTGATCTCGCAAGCTGAAGTATGGAGATACTTGGATAGGTATATGGATGCTCGTTATTGTAATGATATATTGGATGACCTGCATAGAAATCTCATATGGATATTCTATATAATGTCAATGGTTGATTTCTGATGATAGTGATGCGAGTGATCCTTTAACTTGAGATCTTCATTGCATCTTATGTGTGGAATGCCATTCTTTAACATCATGCAAACGTCGCTCTAGCCATGAGTAGCAAATATGATGACGGTTGGGTATGACAGGAAGCACATGAAAGTGATGTTTGATCAAGATAGGATTCATCTTCCTTGATAGAGAGGGTTAAATCCCATGGTCACTTGATGGATTGAATTGACTATCAAATCCTTGTAAAATTAAGTTGGAATTTGAAATAGTTTTGATGTTTCAATTCATATGAGTCAATTTTTTTTAGATCAAGTAAACACATATCAGTTACACGGTTGATACATTTATACCACTGACTGATCTGGATATATGACGAATGGATTGAATCGTACGGTAACCATTCATAGACAAGTCTTGTTGATGACCACATCAACAAAACCCTTAACACTTGGATGGTCGTGATGCTTTACTAGAGGCTGCTCATGACCTATAATCATGAATTCTTTGACATGGTCAAAGAGTTGACTAGATCAAAGAGTTGACTTGATCAAAGAGTTGACTTGGACAAAGTGTTGATTAGGTCAATCCTAGGATCAATATTAAGGACATAATTATTGCTAATGTGTCAAGAGACCTAATGGGTCACACATATTAAGAAGACTTTGGATGAAGTTAAAATTGGAATTAAGTTAGACTTAATTTAGACTAGATGACTAATTAATTAGGATTGGATTTAATCCAATCTTAATGAGAGAAAATAAAATTGATAAATAGGATTCATCATAGAGGAAAGAATTTTGCATCCAAGGGTCCTTATGAAGAGACCTTTTGTTCATATGATGCACATATGAAATCTATTGATTAGATACACAATTAGTCTTGATCCATATGATGGATGGCTCAGATTAATTAGGTTTAATCAAATTGGTAATGTGATGTTTAATTGGGTCTATATAATGGTATGATTTGATTCATGAAAATTCAATTAAACCAAGGGATGAGATCATGCCACGTGAAGGATGGATCCATGCCCATGTGATGGGCATGATCCATCTCCACATCATGATGGAGCGTGCACCCAAGGTTGGGCATGTGATCATGGGATTAACTTATCTTCCATCACATGGGCATGATCCATCTTCACATCATGATGGAGCTCGCACCCAAGGTTGGGCATGTGATCATGGGATTAACTTATCTTCCATTTTTTAGGAATGTGGCTCATTGATCATGGGATTATCTTGTCTCCTATTTTTTAGGGATGCGGATCTCATTGAACCAAAGGGATGGATCCACATCATGTGATAGGGGTGATCCATCTCCACGACATGATGGAAAACACGCCCATGTGAAGGGAGTGATCCACCTCCATGTCATGGTAAAGTCACGCCCAAGTGTGAGCATGTAATCTTGGATAAAATAAACTTCCTATTTTTAAGGGATGTGGCTTGGTGGTTGAAGTCCTTTATCTCTTAGTCTCTCCCTTATCCACACGCCCAAAAATAAGCCCTCTCACCACATGTTAATAGGGGATTAATTCCTCTCTTCACCCCCCCCATGAATCTAACCCATCTTGGAGACGCACAAAAAATCCCTCTCTCTTGGAGCTGCACCAAATCCCTCTCTCTCTTGGACGTCCCACATTCTCTCCTCTTTAATAGCTCAAGATTTGATCTTGACTATATGGTTATTCTCTCTTGATTAAAAAAATCATTGAAGAAGAAAAAAGAGGCACTAGCACCCCTCGTCGGGATGTCATCATCCAAAGATCCCTGCGTGGATCACCATTGAAGGTCGAATGCATGGATGACTAGTGATAAATTATTTATTAGCTTCATCAATCTTCATCCTTGATAAATAACATAGATATGATTTAGATTTAATCTTATATTGTTTCTTGTTAATTGAATTTGTTTCATGAGGATTTTGGCCTTTGGAAATTAAATCGTGTTTATTTTTATCTTCCACTGCATGAATATATGAATTTAATTCATATAAAACATATGAAATTCTCAACAAGTGATATCAGAGCAATCTTAGGTTACAAATTCAGTTAATTTTATAGGTTGCCTGAGTTCTTTATATGTATAGATCTAAAATTTTATATGTAATGTCAAATATGAATCTTGCTATACGATGAAAAAGTTAAAAAATCTAAAAAGTTTATTATTTGATAATAAACAAAAATTATTTAGATTTAATCATGTTAATTATCATATTAAATATAAAAATTATGATCTATGTGTGACAATCATAAATGCTGAAATCCTAGATATTATGTTTAGAATTTAATTTAGACATGATTAAAATATGAAATAATTATATCATAATAACATGATAATGAATATTAATAATTTAAATTTTAAATTTTGAAATGTTATCATGATAAGTAGTAGTTAGTGATGTTATGATAGATACCAATTAGGATTTTTATATGATGAAAACATATTTATCATAATAGATAATAATAAGATAAATATATAAAATAAATTATTATAAAATATTGGACACTTATCATAAATCCCTAACGATCACTATTTTAACTTATCATAATGTGTAATAGATGATAAGGTTTAGAAAAATTAGACTTAACCACATCATTGTTTGATCTATGATCGCATGGTTAGTCTTTTGCAATTGGGCTTAAATACATTGTTACCATGGAAGGTTTTGTTGACCTCATATTAATTTTGATGATTACAAAATAATTATAGTACTAATGATCTTGTGGTTGAGTTAAATAAATTTTAAATGAATCATCAAGAAGATAATGTTACTTCAAATTGAATTACTCTACAAAGAAAAGAAATGCATTACAAAGGTAAAATGAAGGTAATGTGGTTATATTTTTCAAGTCCAAATATTTTATCAAGTCCAAATATTTTTTCAAGTCTAAATGTTTTATCATGGCTCTTTAATGTTTTATCATTCATATCTCAAATGACTAAATCTATCTTTGATGATTTATCATGTAAAAATTATTTTTCAAAGCATTGCATGACACTTGTCCAAATCCCATTAAATGCAATCAATAGCAATCCTATAAATCCCATAGAATGCAATCAATGGCAATCCTATAAATCCCATTGAAAGTAGTCAGTGGCAAAACTATAAATTCTATTAAAAATCATACAGTGACTTTCTTGCATTATTGGACGACCGGCTCCTTGTCTTGGGCGTCCAATTCTTGTTTTTTTTTTTTTTTTTTCTGGATGACCAAAAATTTATGCTGGCAATCAAACTTTTTCTTGAATGAAATTGGATGATCAATAGTTTGAATTGGATGACCAACTTTTCAAATTGGATGACAAACTTTTCAAAACTTGCCAACCGATTTTGTGAAGCTCTTTGTCTTGCATCTGAAACCTTTTATTGGAAGACCAATCAAGAAAATTGGAAGACCGATTATGATTGCTAGGTGTCCAATTGTTCATGCACTTTTCATTGGAAGACCGGTTTTGAGCTTTGGGTGACCGATTTTCTTATGGACTTTTGTTGGATGTCCAACTACTTTCATTTGGCAGTCGATTCTTGAGGCTGGGCATTTAATTTTTGCTTGCTCTTGGGCTTATCTCAGAATTTGGCTTTGAATGTGAGATTGGTCAACCAATTGGACGATCGATATGTTAAGAAAATTCTTGCAACGGCTATTTCTCAATTGTTGAATGTATTCCTTTTTTGTTTTCTTGTTTTCACAATGGCTTGCAATGGCTAGATTTTTTCTGTTGTGTATAAATATCTCTCTTGTACAATGATTCAGTAGTGGAGAAAGGAAAGAAAAATAGAGAGAAAAAGAGTAAGAAAAATATATTGAAAAAGATTTTTATTTGTGGAAGAAATAGTTAGAGAGCTATATTGAAAATCCTAGAAGCCACTTGAAGAGTATCCATTCTCTCATTCTTGGTGTGGCATGACAAGCTCCAACCACTCTTGAAGAGCATTCAAGCTTTATCAAAAGACTTCATTCATTGCTTCGGCGCACTTAAAGAAAGAAGCCCTCTTAAGAAGTGATCTTCAAAATTTGTAAAGTATATTTTTGAATATCTACTCATTTCTAGGAGCTTATTGTATAAACTTGATATTCTTGTGCTTTGAGCTTGTGTTTCACTGTTGTGAAACTTGAAAGGATAGAGGTCTACCCGTATATGATCTTGTAAGGTTCTCTTGTACCCATAAATAAGAAGACTAGCCCGAAAGGCTAGCGTATAAGGCTTGCTTGTGTCCGAAAATAAGTGCTAGCCCGGAAGCTAGAATGTAAGATCCCTTTGTATCTGTAAATAAGAAGACTAGCTTGGAAGACTAGTGTGTAAGGCTTACTTGTGCTCGTAAATAAGTTTGCTAGCCAGATCGGCTAGTGGTTTTAGTAGAATTCCCAAGAGGTTCTTGGGGAGTAGATGTAGGTGCTGGGTTTGGCACCGAACCACTATAAACTTGCTATGTTTGGTTGTGATACTTTCTATGATTAATTGCATATTATCTACACCACATTACATGTTCTTAATTTATTTATGAAATTTTAAAGTACAAATACTTGCTAATTAATTTTTAAAGAATCCAATTCATCCTTCCCTCTTAGGTTGCTATATTTGGGCAACAAGTGGTATTAGAGTAGGTGCTCTTGATTTTTAGCTATAAAAAGCTTGGAGCCAAAGATCATGGCAGCCCAAATGAGTTTCATATTAAGTGAGGGGCAATCTACTAATGGACCACCATTTTTTAATGGCACAAATTACACATACTGAAAAGCATGAATGAAAATTTTTATTCAAGCATTTGATTATGACTTATGGAGCATTATAGTCAATGGACCTCATACACCCACTATTAGATCAAATGATATTATTATTCTCAAATCGAAAACGGAATGAGATGTGCATGATAAGAAAATGGCTTAGCTTAATGCTAAAGCAATGAATGTTTTATATTGCTCTTTATATAAAAATAAATTTAATCATATTTTTACATGCATATCTGCTAAAAAAATTTGGAATAGACTTGAAGTTACCCATGAGGATATCAATCGTCAAAGAATTAAAAATAAACATCCTTATGCATAAATATGAATTATTTTAAATAAAATCTTATGAAAGTATTTCTGATATGTTCACAAGATTCACTGATATTATTAACGAGCTTAAAAGCCTCGGTAAATCTTACACTAATGCTGATCTTGTGAGAAAGGTATTAAGATCCTTGCCTAGGTCTTGAAAAGCTAAAGTCACTACCATCCAAGAAGCCAAGGACCTAAATATCCTCTTTTTTGAAGAACTGGTGGGATCGCTGATGACTCATGAACTACAACAAAAACAACATCTTGATGAAGAAGGGTCCAAAAATAAAAGATTTATGGCACTAAAAAGTGCAGCCCAAATGGATGAGAATGAGGGCTCCTCAAGTAAAGGTGATGAGAAAAATGATTTGGCTCTCATTACAAGAAAATTTAAGAAATTATGAGAAAGAAATTTGAAGAAAGAAAGAGGGCATTAATGAAAGCAGAGCCAAGCAATGAAAAAGAATATGAAGTAATCTGTTATGAATGCAAAAAGATGGGACACTACAAGTATGATTGTTCATATCTAAAGAAAAGTCCTAAGAAGATCAAAAAGAAAGCTATGATGATCACATGGAGCGATAGTGACACATCAAGCTTCCAAGAAGAAGAGAAAAATAAAAAAGCAAATCTTTCTTTCATGATGGACAATGAAAAGGTAAGCCCTAGTTTTTTAGATGATTTTACATTCGATAAATTATATGGTACATTTTATGAATTAATTGATGATTTTGCTAAACTTAGCTCCAAAGATAAAGATTTGAAAAATCAAATTAAGAATCCTACTTTAGAAAAGAATAAATGTGCTGAAAAAAATGATATTTTAAAACAAGAAGACAAAGATTTGAAAAATAAAGTAAATAAGCTTAAACCCTTAGTAGATAAGTTTATTTTAAGCTCAACCAAACTTAATATGATTCTTAGAAGTCAAAAAGTAGTTTTTGATAAAGTAGGCTTAGGATATAATCCTTTAAAGAAACAAAAGCTTTTAAAAAATATTTTTATTCCTCAAAATAATTCTTTTAATATTACATATTTTAAATATGGTTTGAAAGATCATAAGTCATATGCATGCAATAATATTAAAAAGATGTGGGTTCTAAAAGGAACTATTTTGACTAACCCCAAAGGACCCAAGAAAGCTTGGGTACCTAAAGAAAAACTTTATATTATGGATGCAGGTGTGTCTTGCAACCTATGGAGTAAAAATAAAATAATACTTAGATAGCGGGTATTCAAGACAAATATCGGGTGATGAATCTCAATTCATCACTTTCAATGCAAATAATGAAGGAGTGGTTATCTTTGGAAATAATGGCCAAGGTAAAATTGTTGGCATTGATAAAATTGGTATCACTTCCTCTACTTTTATTGATAAATCTTACTTGTAAATGGATTGAATTATAACTTGCTTAGCATTAACTTGCTTTAGCAATAAAGATTTTAAAATTATTTGTTGAATCATCTCTTTGCATAGTTACTAATCCTGCTGATGATTGCATAAAATTTATTGGTCATAGATTTAGAAATGTTTATATTGAATGATTTAAATGATCATGATTTTGATTGTCTAGTTGCTATGAATGCTAAAGTAGATGAATCTAGTTGGTTATGGCATCGTAGACTTTCACATGTTAGCATGATCTTCTTTCAAAACTGCTTAAAAAGGATTTAGTGAAAAGTTTTCCAAAATTGAATTTTAAAAATGATAAGATTTATGATGCATGCCAATTTGGAAAACAAACTAGAATTTCATTTAAATTCAAAAATATGATTTCAACTTCTAAGCCATTGAAATTATTGCATATGGATTTATTTGGACTAACAGAACCACAAGTCTAGGTGGTAAGCGTTATGATTTGTAATTATTGATGATTTCTCTCGATTTACTTGGGTTATATTTTTAGCTAGTAAAGATGAAGCATTTTCAGCATTTCAAAATTTATTCAAAAAATTACAAATGAAAAAGGAGTTCTGGTTTTATCAATTCAAAGTGATCATGAAAAAAGATTTAAAAATCATCTTTTCAAAAATTTTTGTAATGAGAATGGCATAAATATTTTTCTACACCTAGAACATCCCAATATAATGAGGTAGTAGAAAGGAAGAGTAGAACTTATAGAATATTTAATAGAAAACCTTAGCAGTAGAAGAGTCTACTTATATTATTTTTGATGAGGCTAATGATCTTCCGTCATGAAAGAAAAATGTTTTAAATGGTGCAGATGAAATTTAAGATCAAATCAAGGAGCTCACTTTGGAAGAGAAAGAGGACTCAACGATACAAGCGATACATGAAGAAGAAATTCAACTTGATGAACCCCAAGGTAATGCTGAATTTGAAAGAGAATGGAGGTATGTCCATAATTACCCTAAAGGGCTAATATTAAATGATTCATCTTTTGATATTAAGACTGTATCATCATTTAGGGATGCATGTAATAATTTAGCTTTTGTTTCTTATATAGAACCTAAACGCCTTGCATGATAATGAACACTAGTTAGTAGACCACATAATCATCCAATTATTGGCACTAAATGGATATTTAGAAACAAGTTGGATGAGCATGGTAACATAATTAGAAATAAAATAAGACTAGTAGCTAAAGGTTACAATCAAGAAGAAGAAATTAATTCTGATGCAATGAAACTTATGCTCCTATTGCTAAACTAGAAGCTATTAGATTACTACTTACTTTTGCATGCTTTATGAATTTTAAATTATATCAAATGGATATCAAGAGTGCTTTCCTTAATGGATAAATTATTGAACAAGTATTTGTTGAACAACTACCAGGATTTGAAAATCACTTGTTTCCAAACCATATGTTGAAACTGAATAAAGTTTTGAATGGTTTGAAACAAGCACCTCGGGCTTGGAATAACAGGTTGAGCAAATTATTGATTAGCAATAAATTTATTAGAGGAAATATGAATATAACTTTATTTATTAAAAAAGAAAATGATGATATGCTTATTGTTCAAATTTATATAGATGACATTATATTCGGTACTACAAATGACTCCTTGTGCCAATATTTTGCTAAGCTCATGCAGGGGGAGTTCGAGATGAGCATGATAGGTGAACTCAATTATTTTCTCGGACTTCAAATCAAGCAATCAAAGAAAGGGATCTTCATAAATCAATTCAAGTACATCAAGGAAATCTTGAAGAAATTTGGTATGGAGAAATCCAAATGTATTGGTACCCCTATGAACTCATCATGTAGATTAGATTCTAATGATACAGATGAAAATGTTGATTTAAAACTTTAAAGAAGTATGATTGGTATCAGTTTGATTTGTATACCCCTTGCTTGATATGATTCTATTGTGATCTTGGATCATTAAATGCCTACTTTATCAGTGGTATCATTTCTTGATCATGTCTTATAATAAATTATTTGTGTGAAATGAAAAGGACTTAATAGAGGTGATGCAAAATATCTTATGAAATATGTATTTGATATATGGTGATTGCTATAGAATGTCTTTGTATTGTGATTAGCATAATACAATTATAATATGCTTGGATTATATGATATTGTTATTATTTCTTGCAAGAAACTTTTATTGCATATAGATCAAATTTGAAGTATTTAGGGGGAGAAGAATGTAAGTATATATGAAATCAAACATTTTTTTGTGGTATCTATTTACATTGTATCTCAACATGTTTTTAAATTAGTAAGGGAGAGAAGAAATTTGTTTGAATAATTAAATACTTTGATGCATTAAACACTGTGATGTATTGAGCAATAAATGTCTTATTGTAATAAGTGCTTTAATGTATGAAAGTGGTATCAACTCTTATATGATGCAATGATTTAAATATTTTTTTTATTGCTATCAACTGAATTATGAATGATGATTGCTATTGAACGTTTGATCTTTTTGTGCCTTATTTATGCTACTCCTTGTTACTATTGAAGAAAAGACAAATAGAAACTTGGTGCACATTCTTTCATCTCTTTTTGATTGATGACAAAAAGAGGGAGAGAATAGCATACATTTTAATCATGGGGGAGAGAATATCGTACATTTCAATCATGGAAGAGAATAGCATGCATTGTGGTATCTCAAAAGGAAAGAAAAAAGTATACATTAAAAGGAAAGAGAATAGCATATATTCTAATCATGAGAGAGAAATGCATACATTATGGTATTTCAAAACAATGCATATTTTTAAAACCTAAGAGGAAGTTATGCAATGTATCTTTTAGATATCATATTACTTTTGAATATTATATTTTAAGTATTCTTGAAATTTAAAGCTTTGGTATGAAACGCTGAATTTTGGCACGCTTATTATTTTTAGACTTAAAGCTTCATTTGATTTGAAAACTTTCTGAATTTAAATTACTCAAAAGTTGATTTTACATGAACTTTGACTCTCATAACACAAAATTCATCTTTTGGCACTAATTCTTATTTTTCAACACAAAAAGCTGAATCTTGATACTTGGTTTGCAAAATTTTGTTTTGGCTTAGATGTTTGAAACGATACATCATATTGCATCCTTGTATTATACTTCAAGTTATTAAGGACTATCATGTTTAAAATTTTTTATCTTTTGTTATATACTTAATGGTTTTGTAATCACCAAAGAGGAAAAGATTGTTGACCTCATATTGATTTTAAGGATTATAAAATAATTAAGTATGGTACTAATGATTTTATGGTTGAGTTAAACAAATTTCAGATGAATCATCAAGAAGACAATGTTACTTCAAATTGGATTACTCTACAAAGGTAAAATAAAGGTAATGTGGTTATATTTTCTAAGTCCAAATATTTTATCAAGTCCAAATATTTTTTCAAGTCTAAATATTTTATCATGGCTCTTCAATGTTTTATCATTCATTTCTTAAATGACTAAATCTATCTTTGATGATTTATCATGCAAAATTATTTCTCAAAGCATTGTATGACACTTATCCAAATTCCATTAAATGCAGTCAATGGCAATCTTATAAATCCCATCGAATGCAATCAATGACAATCCTGTAAATCCCATTGAAAACAATCAGTGGAAAAACTATAAATCCTATTAAAAACCAAACCGTGACTTTCTTGCATTATTGGATGACCGGCTCCTTGTCTTGGGCATCCAACTCTTGTTTTTTTTTTTCTTGGTTGACCAAAAATTTATGCTGGCAATCAAACTTTTCCTTGAATGAAATTGGATGACCAATAGTTTGAATTTGATGACCAACTTTTCAAATTGGATGACCAACTTTTCAAAATTGGCCAACTGATTTTGTGAAGCTCTCTGTCTCGCCTCTGAAATCTTTTATTGGAAAACCAATTAAGAAAATTGGAAGATCGATTGTGATAGCTGGGCGTCTGATTTTTCATGCACTTTTCATTGGAAGACCGGTTTTTTGCTTTGGGCGATCGATTTTCTCATGGACTAACTTTTGTTGGAAGTCAACTACTTTCATTGGGCAGCCGATTCTTGAGGTTAGGCATCTAATTTCTGCTTGATCTTGGGCTTGTCTCAGAATTTGGCTTTGAATATGAGATTGGTCAACTAATTGGACGACCGATATGTTAAGAAAATTCTTGCAACGGCTATTTCTCATCGGTTGAATGTATTCCTTTTCTATTTTCTTGTTTTCATAATGGCTTGCAATGGCTAGATTTTTTTTGTTGTGTATAAATACCTCTCTTGTATAGTGATTCGGTAGTGAAGAAAAAAGAGAAAAATAGAGAGAAAAAGAGTAAGAAAAATATATTGAAAAAGATTTTTATTTATGAAAGAAATAGTTGGAGGACTATATTGAAAATCTTAGAAGCCACTTGAAGAGTATTCATTCTCCCATCCTTGGGGAGTGAAAAGCTCCAACCACTCTTGAAGAGTATTCAAGCTTCATCAAAAGGCTTCATTCATTGCTCCGGTGTGCTTAAAGGAAGAAGCCCTCTTAAGAAGTGATCTTTAAAATTTGTAAAGTATATTTTTGAATATCTGCTCATTTCTAGGAGCTTACTATATAAACTTGATATTCTTGTGCTTTGAGCTTGTGTTTTACGGTTGTGAAACTTGAAAGGGTACAGGTTTATCCATGTTTGATCTTGTAAGGTCTCCTTATATCCGTAAACAAGAAGACTAGCTTGGAAGGCTAGTGTGTAAGACTTGCTTATGCCTAGAAATAAGTACTAGCCTGGAAGGCTAGAGTGTAAGGTCCTCTTGTATCCGTAAACAAGAAGACTACCCCGAAAAGCTAGTGTGTAAGGCTTGTTTGTACCTGTAAACATGTTTGCTAGCCAGGTCGGCTAGCGATGTTAGTGGAATTCCTAAGAGATTCTTTGAGAGTGGATGTAGGTGCTGGGTTTGGCACCGAACCACTATAAACTTATTGTGTTTGATTGTGATATGTTATGTGATTGATTGCATATTATCTACACCACACTACACGTTATTAATTTATTTATAAAATTTTTAAAGTACACATACTTGCTAATTAATTTTTAAAGAACCTAATTCACCTCTTGGGTTGCTATATCTAGGCAACAGGTTTGAATTAAAAGTTTTAAATTTCTTTGTTTGCTTACCTGGCCAACTCAGTTGGTATCTCAGGCAAGCTAAATAGGACCCCTTTGATCGCTAATCTGGCCATTGTGAGGGAAGCATCGAATTAATTAGACTAAGTGGGTTAGTTGGGATGGTAGAAATTGATTTGGTCACATAAGTAGGGTTCCTCAATAGAAAATGGTCAGAAATCCTAATTTGATTAGGAATCCCAATCATAAGATCATATCTTATGAAATTTAGGATAATCAAAATTAATCTAAAATTTACATATACGATATAAAACCTAGCATGATATTAATGTTGTACGTGCATGATGAGACCTAAATGTGTAAAATCCCTCCATGAATATTAAGTTCATTTTCTTTCCATTGTTCACATGATCAAAATAATTAGGCCATGAGATTTGTTGTGCCAAAGCCAAAATCGATCGAATCTATGAGGAGTTGATTGGGGAATAATAGGTTGACTTAATTAGGTTAACTGGCATAATTGGCCAACGTCAGGGTCAGTCTAATCTAGAGGCAAAATTTAGGATGATTACATGTGGATATAATTGATAAGGTAATATCCCCTAAATGATCTAGGAGTCACATTTGCCGTGATTGATAATTATCTACCTAATTTGGCTTATTAAGATTTGTTCTGCCAAAGCCAAGGTCAAGGTAAATCGAATTTTAGGGTCCTAGCCCACTAGAAAATTTTTTGATAATTTTTTGAGATTAATAAAAAGGGCTATTAAGCTCGATAAAATAGTAGAAAAAATTAATTTAATTAAAAATTTTAAATTATCATATTAAATTAATAATTTGCATTCATAATGATTGACTCGTTCTATTATCTACATAGTTGTAAGAGACACTATGAGTATGAATATTGATTTTAGAGGTATCCTAGAGTCCAACAAGCTGATCGGACCTAATTTTCAAGATTGTCTAAGGAATATCAAAATTGTTTTATAATCTGAGAAAATCCTATTCATCCTAGATGAGGCTGTACCTGAGGTCCCATCAGCGGATGCTCCAATTGAAGTTCTTTAGGCATAAAATCGGCATAAAGATGCTAAGGAGATGGCTACATGCTAGATGTTGGCCTCTATGTTATCAGATCTTCAAAAATAGCATGAGCATTTAAATGCTCATGAGATTTTGGTGTACCTACAAGAGTTTTTTGGGTGCACCTGCAAGAGTTGTTTGTGCACAATCTTGCTATGAGCGGTTTTAGACGTCCAAAAAGCTATTTCAGTATAAAATGACTAAGGGCTCATCAGTGGATGAGTACATGTTCCAAAAATGATCAATCTGATTGAGAAGTTAATATGATTGGGTTTCCTAATGGACCATGAACTGAGTATTGACTTGGTTCTACAGCTATTGCCTCATAGCTATTCACAGTTTGTGCTAAATTTTAACATGAACAGGCTCGAGGCTACATTGCCTGAGCTCACGAATATGCTGACTAATGCCAAGCCCAACATCAAAAAGGATAAAGGGCAGTTGATGGTTGTAGAATCTTCGAGCGCTCGCAAGAGGTGTCTTTAGAAGAATAAGGCCCAAAAGGCCAAGACAACCAAGCCGATGAAGGGCATTAAGAAAGATGTAGCTAAGAAAAAATGTTACTTCTGTGGCAAGGATAGGTACTGGAACCATAACTGCAAGGCTTATCTAGTTGGGTATTGAATACTGGTTGTCGGTCTTATATTTATATTAATATGTAAATGATAAGAAATAGCATAAGACTGAAAAAAGATGAAATGATCCTGTGCATTAAAAATGGAGCAAAGGTTGCCTACTGGGCTTGTAATCAAACAAAGTAATTGTTACTATGTACCGAACATAGCAAAGAATATCATATCCATTTCATGTTTAGTAATGGATGGGTATTAATTTGAAATTAAAAATAAAGGTATTTCTATTTTTCAAATAAAATGTTCTTTGGTTTTGCTAAATTGTTCAACAAAATTTATGTTTTTAACCTTCAAGCCTCTATTTCAACATTGAATCAAAAAGATTAAAATCAAATAATTCTAGGGACTCATACATATGGCACTATCGTCTAGGTCATGTAAATGAAAAGTGTTTAACCAAGTTATATAAGGATAGATACTTGAGCTTATTCGATTGAAAATCATTTAAGGAATGCGAGTCATGCTTACTGGGTAAGATGACCAAGTCACCTTGTATTAGAAAAAGAGAGCGAGCAACTGAATGTTTGGGTTTTGTGTATTCAGATGTATGTAGACCCATCAACATTTATGCTATATAAGGTTTTTCTTATTTCATCAAGTTTATAGATGACCATAGTAGGTATGGTTATGTGTATCTGATGAAGCATAAATTTGAAGCCTTTGAAAAGTTCAAAGAATTCAAATATAAAGTAGAAAGACAAACTAGCAAGAGAATTAAAATTCTTCGATCAGATAAAGGTGGTGAATACTTGATCCATCAGTTCATAGATTATTTAAAGAAAAATATGATTCTTTCTCAATGGACTCCTCCTAGTACATCATAGCATAATGGTGTGTCAAAAAGGAGAAATTGCACACTGATGAGCCTTGCAAATCTTTCAAAAATATTTTTAGGTTATACGCTAAATACTACCAAATATGCTCTAAACTGAGTTCCATCTAATTCGGTCGACTCCACTCTCTATGAGATATGGTGTGGAAAGAAACTATCCCCTAATCATTTAAGGATTTTTGGATATTACGCTTATGTAAAGCATAATAAATTAGATAAGCTCGGAGCTAGATCTAATAAATACAATTTTACGGGATATCCAAAACAAACAAAAGGATACTACTTCTACTATCCACTCAAGCAAAAGGCATTTGTCTCGAGATACGCTTCATTTCTAGAGAATGAGATTCTTTCATCAAAGGATAGTGGGAGTAAGATTGAACATAGTAAAGCTCAAGAATCACAAATTGACAAAGACTGACTAGATGAAACAGAGCACATGTTGAATGTAGTGGAAGTTAAACCAGAGACTCAACCCACATTCAGGCAGCTGTTGCATGAGTCTCTACTAGAAGAGGTGAAGCAACATGTATCTCCAAGTATACACCATCTACGTAGATCTAGTAAGACAATTCATATCCCTAAGTGATATGGATTTCTCATAGAAGATGATGAGCCTACCAACTACGAGAAGTCAATGTCTAACATTGACTTTGAGAGATGGCTTAAGGCCATAAAATCTGAAATAGAGTTCATGTATGACAACCAGGTATGGACCTTGGTTGATCCACCTGAAAGAGTAAAACCCATTGGGTGCAAATAGGTCTTCAAAAAAAAGACCCACATGGATGGTAATGTAATTACCTATAAGGTAAGGCCAGTTGTAAAAGGTTACAAGCAAAGAAAATGTGTTGACTTTGATGAAACCTTTTTTTCTGTAGCCATGCTTAAGTCCATAAGGATTTTACTTGCAATAGTAGCATATTATATCTATGAGATATGGCAGATGAATGCCAAGACCACCTTCCTAAATAAAAATTTAGAAGAGAATGTATATATGACACAACCAGAGGGTTTTGAATCCTTAGATCCTAAGAAAGTATGCAACCTACAAAGGTCTATTTATGGACCTAAGTAAGCCTCTATAAGTTGAAACATCCAATTTAATGTGACAATCAAAGTGTTTGATTTCATCAAAAAATGAGGATGACCCATGTGCGTACAAGAAGGTTAGTGGGATTGATATTATTTTCTTGATATTATATGTGGATGACATATTATTAATAGGA
This sequence comes from Calamus simplicifolius, assembly GCA_900491605.1. Classification (NCBI taxonomy): domain Eukaryota; kingdom Viridiplantae; phylum Streptophyta; class Magnoliopsida; order Arecales; family Arecaceae; genus Calamus; species Calamus simplicifolius. The sequence goes on along the minus strand of UESW01001729.1, from coordinate 38,589 downwards.
AAAATGTATCCTTGCTTAAAGAGGTGAAGGATTGGTTGTCATATAAATTCTCTATGAAGGATTTGGGAGAAGCAGCCTATATATTAGGTCTAAAGATCTATATAGATAGATTTAGAAGGTTGCTTGAATTGACCCAATGCACATACATACATAAGATGTTAAAACAGTTTAGCATAAAGGAATCCAAGAAGGGATTCTTGCTAATGTTGCATGGGATACATCTCTCCAAGGACATGAGTCCTAAGACTAAAGAGGAGAGAGAGCACATAGATAGAATACCATACACATGAGCGATCGAATCCATCATGTATGCAGTGCTATGTACGAGGCCTGATGTTTTTATGCCTTAAGAAACATGAGTATATATTAGAAAAACCCTAATGAGAAATATTGAATGGCAGTCAAGAATATCCTTAAGTACTTTCAAAGGACTAAGGATATATTCTTGGTTTATAGGGAACCTAAACTCATAGTTTGGGGTTACACGGATTTTAGCTTCCAGTCTGATAGAGATGATTACACATTACAATCGGCTATATGTTCACACTCAATGGTGGTGCAGTCAGCTGAAAGAGTTTCAAACAGAAGATGACTATCGACTCTACAACTGAAGCTGAATATGTCACAATATCAAATGCAACTAAAGAAGCTGTTTGGATCAAAAAGTTTATCACTAAACTTGGAGTGGTTCCAAGCATTACTAATCCAATACTCTTGTATTGTGATAACAATGGTGCTATTGCGTGAGCCAAGGAGCCAAGGTCTTATCAAAAGTCCAAACATGTACTTAGGAGATATCATGTAATTAGAAAAATCATTAGGTAGAATTATATAAAAATAGAATGAGACCCATGGACGACAATATTGCTGATTCGTTCACTAAAGTCCTACCGCAGTAGAAGCATGATGGTCATGTTGATTCACTCGGTATAGATACATGGGTGATTGGCTCTAGTGCAAGTGAGAGATTGTTAATATATGTCTTAAATCCAATCAAATTAGATGATATTTTGTACACATTACATTATGAATGCAAATCAAATTTTATTGGCTCCTTATCTATCCATGTGTTATTTATATATATATATGGATATTTTACCTATGAGATAAAGTCCGAAAGAATGTAAACTGTGTATATGAAATTTGTAATAAAGAATATAAATTATGAGATCCAAAATTGCACATTGTTGTTCGATTCTTTAAATTTTTCTAAATGATGCATAGATAGGACTGGGCATTATCAAACGTCGTGATACAAGTACACATTTTATATCTTCACTCTTGTGGTGAGCAGTTGATCTCGCAAGTTGAAGTATGGAGATACTTGGATAGGTGTGTGGATGCTTTTATTATAACGATGCATTGGATGACCTGCACAAAGATATCATATGGATATTCTATATAGTTTTAATGGTTGATTTCTGATGACGATGGTGCGAGTGATCCTTTGACTTGAGATCATCATTGCATCTTATGTGTGGAATATCGTGCTTTGACATCATGCAAATGTTGCTTTAGCTACATATGGCAAATATGGTAATGGTTGGGTATGACAGAAAGCACATGAAGGTAATGTTTGATTAAGATAGGATTCATTTTTCTTAATAAATAGGGTTATATCCCATGGCCACTTGATAGATTGAATTGACCGTCAAATCCTTACAAGGTTGAGTTGAAATTCAAAATGATTTCAAAGTTTCAATTCATGTGAGTCAATTTTTTCTAAGATCAAATAAACACAGATCAGTTACAGGGTTGATAAATTCTATACCACTTACTGATTTAGGATATGTGATGAAGGGATTGAATCATACGGTAACCATTCATGAATAGGTGTTGATGACCATGTCAACAAAATCCTTAACACTTGGATGAATATGCTGCTTTGCTAAAGGCTGCTCATGACTTATAGTCATGGATTCTTTGATTTGGTCAAAGAGTTGACTTAGACAAAGTATTGATCAGATCAATCCTAGGGTCAATATTAAGAATATGATTATTGCCAATATGTCAAGAGACCTAATAGGTCACATGCATTAAGAAAACTTTTAAAAAAAGTTAAAATAGGAATTAAGTTGGACTTAATTCAGATTAGATGATCAATTAATTAGGATTGGGTTTGACCCAATCTTAATGAAAGAAAATAAAATTGATAAATATGATTCATCATATAGGAAAGAATTTTGCATCCAAAGGTCCATATGAAGAGACCTTTTGTATATATGATGCACATATGAAATATATTGATTAAATACTTAATTAGTCTTGATCCATATGATAGATGGCTCAGATTAATTAGGTTTAATCAAATTGGTAATGTGGTGTTTAATTGGGTCCATGTGATGGCATGATTTGATTTATGAAAACCCAATTGAACCAAGGGATGATATCATGCCATGTGGAGGATGGATCCATGCCCATGTGATGGGCGTAATCCATTCCACATCATGATGGAGTACATGCCTAAGGTTGGGCATGTGATCATGGGATACTAGTACACATTTTATATCTTCACTCTTGTGGTGAGCAGTTGATCTCGCAAGTTGAAGTATGGAGATACTTGGATAGGTGTGCGGATGCTTTTATTATAACAATGCATTGGATGACCCGCACAAAGATCTTATATGGATATTCTATATAGTGTTAATGGTTGATTTCTGATGATGATGGTACAAGTGATCCTTTGACTTGAGATCATCATTGCATCTTATGTGTGGAATATCGTGCTTTGACATCATGCAAATGTTGCTTTAGCTACATGTGGCAAATATGGTAATGGTTGGGTATGACAAAAAGCACATGAATGTAGTGTTTGATTAAGATAGGATTCATTTTTCTTGATAAAGAGGGTTATATCCCATGGCCACTTGATGGATTGAATTGACCGTCAAATCCTTACAATGTTGAGTTGAAATTCAAAATGATTTCAAAGTTCCAATTCATGTGAGTCAATTTTTCCTAAGATCAAATAAACACAGATCAGTTACAGGGTTGACAGATTCTATATCACTGACTGATTTAGGATATGTGATGAAGGGATTGAATCATATGATAACCATTCATGAATATGTGTTGATGACCATATCAACAAAATCCTTAACACTTGGGTGATTATGATGATTTGCTAAAGGCTGCTCATGACTTATAATCATGGATTCTTTGATTTGGTCAAAGAGTTGACTTGGACAAAGTATTGATTAGATAAATCCTAGGGTCAATATTAAGAACATGATTATTGCCAACATATCAAGGGACCTAATGGGTCACACACATTAAGAAAACTTTGAATAAAGTTAAAATAGGAATTAAGTTGGACTTAATTCAGATTAGATGATCAATTAATTAGGATTGGGTTTGACCCAATCTTAATGAGAGAAAATAAAATTGATAAATATGATTCATCATAGAGGAAATAATTTTGCATCCAAAGGTCCATATGAAGAGACCTTTTGTATATGTGATGCACATATGAAATCTATTGATTAGATACTTAATTAGGCTTGATCCATATGATAGATGGCTTAGATTAATTAGGTTTAATCAAATTGGTAATATGGTGTTTAATTGGGTCCATGTGATGGCATGATTTGATTTATGAAAACCCAATTGAACCAAGGGATGATATCATGCCATGTGGAGGATGGATCCATGCCCATGTGATGGGCATGATCCATTCCACATCATGATGGAGTACATGCCCAAGGTTGGGCATGTGATCATGGGATTAACTTATCTCCTATTTTTTAGGGATGTGGCTCTGATTGATTATGGGATTATCTTGTCTCTTATTTTTTAAGGATGTGGCTCCCATTGATCATGGGATTATCTTGTCTCTTAATTTTTAGGGATGCGGATCTCAATTAAACCAAGGGCTAAGATCGTGCCACAAGGAAGATGGATCCACGCTTATGTGATGGGGTGATCCATCTCCACGACATGATGGAAAACATGCCCATGCGATGGGCATTATCCACCTCCATGTAGTCACGCCCAGGTTTGAGTGTGTAATCTTGGATAAAATCAACTTCCTATTTTTAAGGGATGTGGCTTGGTGGTTGAAGTCATTTATCTCTTAGTATCCCCCCCCCCCCCCCCCTAAATCCAACCCATCTTGGAGACGCACAAAAAATCCCTTTCTCTCTCTGGAACCACACCAAATCCCTCTCTCTTGGAAGTCAAAAATCCTCTCTCTCTCTCTCTCTCTCTCTCTCTCTTGGACATCCCACATTCTCTTCTCTTTAATAGTTCAAGATTAGATCTTGACTATATGGTTATTCTCTCTTGATTTGGAAAATCATTGAAGAAGAAAAAGTGGCACTAGTACCCCTCGTCGGGAGGTTATCATCCAATCCTAAGAGAACATCATCCAAAGTGTTAGAAAAACTTATGTAGGCAACAAAAATAAACAGAAATGTATTTTAACATTTTGTAAAATAAACATGCAACGAAAGTAATAAGATATTGGATCTAATCCAATATCAGCCTACAACAGGATCAATATATATAAGTATAAAATATCTAATACATAGATCAAATCTATAAAAAAAAATAACATAGATCATATCTATGTATGTTGCCTAGCGCCTTAGATCTTATCTAAGTCACTAGTAAATATTAAATTTTTACCTTTTGATGCTTAATCACTCATGCAGCAGTAGAAGGCGGTGGTAGATAGTACATCTGCTAGCCACATAAAAGTTTATGGCCTCTACAGGTAATCCACATCGGGGCTCTGGTCATGACCAGCCTATTCGGAGTGCTAGCTCCTCTCTTAGGCTTCTATGATGAGATTTCTTCTCTTTAACCCTAAGGTGCTATTAGAATTATCAAAAGGATGTATATCTCGAGGAAACATCTTACCCCCATGTTTTATAGCCAGAATCTCTTTCACCCTAAAAACTTCTCATCTCCTTGTCATTTCTTTTCCAACATTTCTTGAAAGATAAGGAGGAACCCTTCATCTTCATTTTCAGTTAAAAATCAAAAAGGAGTTAAGGAAGAAACTCTCAATCTCCTTTTCAAGTTAAAAACCGAAAAGGTTAGAAGTTAAGAAATGAGGGGTAATTAGGAAGAAGTCATTAACATCCATTTTAAATTCAGACTTAAAGTTTTGAATTCAAAATTCAATCTTTAAACTTGAAATTAAAATTAGTTAAAAATTTAAATTCATAATTCGAATTTAAATGGGTAAGGATGTTAACATTAGGCTTACCTAAATTTGAGTCCAAACTAAATCATATTTGATTTGACCAAGATGTTCATAGCTCAATCAAATTGAGCTAACCAACAATTGTATTGCCAATTTAATCCTTCAATTAATTTACTAACATTTAGTTTCTCAATCATCCAGTCAGGTAGAATCCCCTATGGCATGTGACCCCATAGGTTCGAACACTAAGCTGGTAGCACTGGAACACTTCCAATACTAATCGAAGTCGCCATCTAGCAATGACACCCGACGTCTGGATAGGCCGAAGGTTGTAGAGCAACAATCAAGAACCTCTGGCATATGGTTATCATATAATTCATTCCTTTGACCCTCAATGCTCAAGATGATTTAGGTTTTAACTGCCAACCCTTAATCAATTTATCCATAAAGTGTCTCAATCTTCATAAGTCCTGTGACTCCTCATAGGGACTACCCTGACCAAGGTTTTGCTAAATTAAAACACAGTGAGATATTTACTCCAAACTATTTGGTGAGGTTAATCCTATCTTGATCCACTCACTACTCCACAAGTACTTTACTGCACCCAGAAACCTTCTGTCATTGGATTAAAAATCCAGGTAATCCGGCACCAAAGTTCAATAGGTTGCTTGTAAGCTACCATGGTGATCTCAGGTCAGAGGGATACTTATATTCATATCCCTTCGCGAACACTTCTTGGCAGAAGAGCATTCCACAGATTGGTCACGTTCAGTGAAATGTCATACACTTCACCTGCATATCATACCAGTGTCACCACACTCCTTAGTAAAGAGGACAACCAACCCATATGATATACAACAACCTTTACTTGATACATAGTTGTCCTATAACTATATATCATTTGATCATGACTATTTTAAGAACCACTCAATAAACCCTCTCTTTATTAAATAGATTATGGTTCTAAGGACTCCATCACAAAAGAATTTATTTCAAAAAGATGCGATGTGATGAACTACCAAATAAATATTTTATTAATTTATAATTCATATAAATTTACAGCTTGCACAATCATCTACATGTTAGTTGATTGGCTTTAAGACACAATTCCCAACATCTTCCACTTGGACTAAAGCCACTCAGAATCGTATCTAATACCCATCTTCCATTTATGGTCATCAAATTCTTTGATTCCAATAGCTTTTGTGAATGGGTCGGCTAGGTTCTCCTTTCCATCAATCTTCTGAAGGTCGATGTCACCTCGCTCCATGATTTCTCGCATAATGTGATAACGACGCAGAATATGTTTGGTGCATTGATGGGACTTTGGCTCTTTGGCTTGAGCAATGGCTCCGGTGTTATCACAGTACACCAAAATAGGACCATCCAGAGAAGGTGTCACTCCCAGTTCTTCTAGAAACTTTTACAACCATACAGCTTCCTTTGCTGCATCTGATGCTGCAATATATTCCACCTCGCATATTGAGTCTGCCATAGTGTGTTGCTTAGAACTTTTTCAGCAAATCGCTCCTCCATTTAGGGTAAAAATAAATCCTGATACACTCTTGCTGTCATCCCTATCTGACTAAAAATTGAAGTCAGTATACCCCATAAGTTTTAAGTCAGATTCTCCATAAATTAGCCATTGGTCCTTAGTATTTCGTAAATACTTAAGAATAGTCTTCACTACTTTCCAATGAGCATCACCTGGGTCAGACTGGTATCTGCTCACTATTCCTAGTGAATATGCCACGTCTGGTCTAGTACATGTCATAGCATACATGATAGAACCCACTACCGAAGCATATGGAATCCTACTCATACGCTCTCTTTCCTCTAGAGTTGTCGCACAATCCTTTTTGGAGAGAGAAATTTCATGGCCTATTGGAAGATAGTCTTTCTTAGAATTCTCCATGCTGAACTGTTTCAGCACAGTGTCGATGTACGTAGATTGGGATAATCCCAGAAGTCTCTTAGATCTATCTCTATAGATTTTCATATCAAGTATATAAAAGGCTTCACCCAAGTCCTTCATAGAAAATTGAGATGACAACCAGACCTTTATTCCCTATAGTGCTGGGATGTCATTCCCGATTAAGAGAATGTCATCCACATACAACACAAGAAATACAACCACAGAACCATTTGCCCATTTGTAAATGCAAGGTTCTTCTCTGTTTCTAATGAAACCATACGTCTTCATACATTTATCAAACTGCATGTTCCAACTCCGAGATGCCTGCTTCAATCCATAAATGGATCTTTGTAGCTTGTAAACCCTTCAGGTTGTATTATATACACCTCCTCTTCCAGCTCACCATTCTGGAAAGCTGTTCGGACATCCATTTGTCAGATTTCATAATCAAAGTGTACTGCTAAAGCAAGCATAATCCGAATGGATTTGAGCATTGTCACAGGAGAAAACATCTCATCATAGTCTATACCATAACGTTGATTATCTCTTGGCAACCAAACAGGCTTTATAGGTCTCTACCTGCCCATCTGTGCCTCTTTTCCTTTTAAAAATCCATTTGCACCCAACAGATTTTATCCCCTCGAGTGGATCAACCAATGTCCATACATTGTTGATTTCTATAGACTTCATTTCGGATTTCATGGCTTCTAGCCATTTCTCAGAGTCAAACCTCTGCATTGCATCCATATAGGTGATCGGATCCTTATTGTTCTCATCGAGTTCAATAGGATCGTCGTCCTGGACCAAGAAACCATAGTATCTGTCCGGTTGATGGAGTACCCTACTAGATCTCCTTAATGGTTCTTGTATAGGCTCTGAGTTTGATCTAATCAAATCCTGTCTCTTAAGTGTATTGGTTTTTCTCCTTATTGAACTTCACTAAGTTCAATCTTAGTAGCTCTAGTTCCTTCACTAAGGAACTCCTTTTCTAAAAAGATAGCCCTAAGACTGACGAACAATTTTTGTTCTTCAGGCAAGTAAAAGTAATATCCCTTAGTCTCTTTTGGATATCCTACAAATAGGCACCGGTCAGACCTAGGTCCAAGCTTATCTATTTCCAAACGTTTAACATAAGTCTGGCAGCCCCAGACTAGAAGGTGTGAGAGTATCGGCTTATGCCTAGTCCATATCTCATATGGTGTTTTGTTAATGGACTTACTTGGGATCCTATTTAAAAGATAACAAGCTGACTCTAAAGCATAACCCCAAAAGGAGATCAGCAGAGATGCAAAGCCCATCATGGACTAAACCATGTCTAACAGGGTTCGATTCCTCCTTTCAGACACTCCATTTAACTGAGGTGTCCCTGGAGGTATCCATTGAGAGAGAATCCTATTCTCCTCAAGATATGTTAGAAACTCACTAAAGATATTCACCACCTCAATCTGATCGAAGGGTTTTGATAAACTTTCCAGTTTGTTTTTATACTTCATTACGATATCGTTTGAAGATTTCAAACGATTCAGACTTATGTCTCATCAAGAATATATAACCATACCTCAAAAGATCGTCTGTAAATGTAATGAAATAATTATACCCATCCCTGGCACTGATATTCATAGGTCCGCATACATCAGTATGTACCAGACTTAGAATTTCATTGGCCCGTTCACCTTTTTACTAAAAGATGATTTGGTTATTTTACCCATAAGACAAGATTCACAGGTTGGTAATGATTCAAAATTATTAACCTCAAGTAGACCTTCTTGTCTCAACCTGTTTATCCTGTTCTTGTTAATATGACCTAGCCGGCAGTGCCAAAGATAAGCATTACAGATATCGTTTATCCTAGGGTGTTTGCTAGATGTATACATTACACTAACAGGTCACGATAGTACATGTATGCCATTATTCATATATCCATTCATTACAACAGAACCATTCATAATGATTTTGCAAATGTCATTCTTTATTGATAGTTCATAACCAGACATGGCCAATTGGCATATAGAAATGACATTTAAAATGAAAGATGGACAATAATGACATTTATTTAAAATGATTGTACAAGACTCAAAAACAAGTTTGACAACTCCCAACGCCAGGACTGGAACTTGGCTTCCATTTCCCAAATTTAAAAATCTCTCACTGTCCTCAAATCTTCTACTAACTTGAAGTTCCTGCAAGGAATTACATATGTGAATTGGACTTTCGGTATCCAATACCCAATTAGTAGTATCATAGATATAGAAATTATAAGGCATTATCATATATATACCTTGTTCAGCATTTCCTTGCTGCTTCCTCTTCTTGGACCTGTTTAGGTCAAGGAATGCAATATAAAGAGGATAGTTCCTCTTCCAATGACCCTACTTCTTGCAAAAGAAGCACTCCACCTTACTCTGATCAGCTTTAACCTTTTTAGCCTGATTGGTTCCAGCATTTTGCACCTTCTTTCTTTTAATTTTCTTTTTTCCTTTCTTAAAGGGACGACAATGTTGGCCCAGATGACAACCCAAGAGGGGGGGGTGAATTGGGTTCTTTAAAATTTAGCCTTTTAAAAATGTTTTGCTTTAAGAAGAATGAAGGCAATAGCAATGCAAATACAAAGTGCAGTGAATAAAACAGAGATAGAGGAAGAGTCAATGAAAGCACGGCAAACACAAAGAATTTATAGTGGTTCGGTGTATCCAACACCTACGTCCACTCCCAAGATTCACTTGGGTCCACACTATAATCATCCTAGATTACAGTAGAGTTGTTTTACAAGCTCACAACTCAAACTTGTTGTTTTCCCGGGCGCACAACGAACCCAGCTGGTTTTCAAGGGCTCACCAGCACAAAAACCCTAACCCAAGCTTCACCAAGCTTGTACCGAGGTAAGACTACCTCAACTAGTTCAATCCCCTAGATTGAACTAGACACAAAGAATAGAAGTATAGTTTTTCAATTACAAAGCTCCTCAATGAGCAGATTAACAAATGTAAGAATAAAGTTTAGAAAAGCCTGATTTGCAGATGGTTGGCTTTGAGCTTTGCTTCTTTTCCTCTTTTCCTCAACTCTTTTGAAGTGTAGAATCTGGCCTCAGCTTGGATTCTTCACGGAATGAACTTTGGAGTTGATTTGACCTTTTCCTCTTTTGAGTGTTGAAAATCACTTGAAATGCTCTTGAATAGCTCTCGGATTTTCTTCTAAAGCTTCCTTGGATTGTTGAGCTTGAACACAGAAGGAGCTTCCTTGGATTTCACACTCTTTCTTTCACTCTATTTTGAATCACGGATTTTTTCAAATGAAGCTCTATTTTTTCGATTTTTCCTTTCTTTTCTCTTGAAATAAATATCTCTCTTTTTGTATATGTTTGATTTGAAAACGGCTTCTCTATTTATAGATTCTGCAAAAATATAGCCGTTAGAAACAAAGAAAAATAGCCGTTAATCGAAAATCTTACCATTGACGCTGAGTTGGCATTCGGAAAAATTTTGCCCAGATTTGCTGGAGTCGACTCATGCTTTTCCCGAGTCGGCTCGAGGTCGTGATACTAAAAATAGAAATGTTCAGAAAGTCAAAGGGTCGACTCACCAAAAGTAAAGTGTCGACTCCTGAAAGTCGGGGGTCGACTCATGAAAAGTTGGGGTCGACTCGCGAAGTGCTCAGAAAAACACACCTCTGGTGTCTGAGCGGAGTCGACTCGCACAGTCATGGAGTCGGCTCGACAGAATCGGGGGTCGACTCGAGAAATTACGTGGGTCGACTCGAGACAGATAGTCATTTCTGTACTCTGAGGGAAGTCGACTCTGAAACTCAAGAGTCAGCTCCGGAACGTATCAAAAATCAGAAAGTTTTCTGATTGACTTTAAATTCATTCCAGATTCATTTTAAATCATTATTTTGACTTGAATATAATAAAATTGACATTAAGAACCAATTCAAGAAGTGTTCCAAAAACTCATTGATTACTATATGAAGTATTAAATTTCTAATTGAAAGCTTAAACATTGAACTTGAAGTTACTTTCAATTTGATTAAAGTCATACTTTAACATTCTCATTCATTGTTCTAAATAAATTCATTGTTCATGTAAATAAACTCATTGATTAAAATATGAAGTATTAAATTTCTAATTGAAAGCTTAAACATTGAACTTGAAGTTACTTTCAATTTGATTAAAGTCATACTTTAACATTCTCATTCATTGTTCTAAATAAATTCATTGTTCATGTAAATAAATTCATTGATTAAAATATGAAGTATTAAATTTCTAATTGAAAGCTTAAACATTGAACTTGAAGTTACTTTCAATTTGATTAAAGTCATACTTTAATATTCTCATTCATTGTTCTAAATAAATTCATTGTTCAAAATAAATTCATTGCTCATGTAAATAAACTCATTGCATCTTTTAATGTACTCATGGCTTTTGGTAATCATCAAAATCAATAAGATTGGGGCATATAATTTTTCAACAATCTCCCCTTTTTGATGATGACAAAAACATTGGGTTTATGCATGATTGATTTGTGAATTTATTTTGATTTCATAAATAGGCTTAGGCTCCCCCTGAATGAGGTAGCTCCCCCTATGAAACTTAAATAAATATCCCATCTCATTCATTCAATCATTTTAATATCATTTGATTAATCAATCAGTTTCTCCCATATGCATATACAGTTATAAAACTATAAAACTCTCCCCCTTTTTTGTTATCAACAAAAAGGTAGAGAGACAAATTCATTCATTCAAGATTTGATTTAACAAAATCATTCATTCATTGATAATAGGAAGAAATACATTGAGTATTCAAAAAGGATAATTCATTACATCAAAGTGTCAAATACATCAAAGTGTTAATACATTGATACCAAAATGTAAAACATAACAATAACTTCAATACATTGCAAGGACTGAATATCTAATACATTAAAAATGAGTCCTAACAATCCTAGTCAAATGATCAATTATGTTTTTCATTCCATCAGTTTGTATTTTTACATAGTCCTTTAGCCTCTCATCCACAAAGGTGCAAGCAGTCAAAATTTTATCTTGTAGCTCTGCGTTGCATTTAGAGTAGGTTTCGCCATCTCCGCAAATATCTTTAAGCTCTTCAAATATGTTCTTAAGATCTCCACTTAAAGATTCTGAAGAAGTGCTGAGAGTAGACTCGATTTTGGTGATCCGGTCATCCAAAGAGTATAGAGTTTCCTTGAGATTCATGAACTTATATTCAAACTCTGATTTTAATTTCTCTGACTGATCATCAAAAAGTCCTTTGAGTTGCCTTAGCTGAAGATCTGTGAAGCCAACTGATGAAGATGAAGCTTGATCAACCAATGGAACAGGGGTAGGAGCAGGAGCAAAATAGGAGGGCTCGGAGGTGCAGGTGAAGAGTGTCTAACCGATGGTCCTAGTGCCTCAGCATCCTCTGATCTTTCTTCTACCAACCCTTTCCTTTCCATTTTCCATTCTTCTTAACAAATCCCATCCTATGTATAGTGGCCAGGCTGTAAAAATCTGTGTGTCTCAAGTTCCTCATGGGCTCACTATCAGAAATAACAATCCCCTGACTCTGGAAAATTTTAGTGAGGATCATCCCATAGGGCAAGCTTGATTTTCTCTTTCCTCCACAGTCGGCAATATACCATAGAATCATACTGGGAAGGTTAATGGGTTTGCCCGTTACAATAGCATCCATCACAAAAATATCCCTTTCTGATACATAATCGAATCTTCCTATCTTGGGAAAAAGGATCCTACTACATATGTTGTGAAGCAATCTCAGTTCTAGGGATAATTGATTGGCAAAAACTTCCTCAAAACCGACAACCTCCCGGTTAAGTAATCTAGCAAGAGCTGGGCATCTGTCATCCGAAGAAAATGTGGAAGTTCCTGACATGGGTAGATCCAACAGTCTTGATAGTAGCTCTACAGTCACTGAGATTCGGTTTCCTCTAACAATGCTTATAAGACCATTATCTCCTCTAGACAGGTTCTTATAAAACTCCTTCACAAGAGCGGGATAAGTAGGACAATCTAGGGAACAGATCTTCTCCCAACCCATTTCTATTAATTGTCTTCCCAAAAGAAATCCCTCTGCCTCAAATAACTCAAAATCCACTTTTCTCCCCGTGGTAATGATTCTATCAGCTAATCTATCTACCTGAGAAGGAGCAGTAGCTGGAGAAGCATTTGGAGTTGAAGAAGACGAAGTTGAATCCGAGCTAGGTGATGGCTCACGAACCAGACGCCTCACGGTCTTCCTCACGGCTCTCTTCCTCTTAACACCGGCCGCACAAAGGTTGGAACCTCGAGTTTTGGGGCCATTGGTCGATTGGAAGGGTTAATCAGGGATTCTAGGAATTTGGAAGGTCTGGAAGTGTTTTGGAGAGAGTATTTTGAGAGATTGGGAAGTTTGAAAAGAACGGCGAGTCGACTCTGCCCTAGATAAATCAACCTGGGACCACTTCGAGTCGGCTCCCGCAAAGCGAGGGGTCGACTCCGGACAGTCACAGAAAACCATCCCGAGTGGAGTCGACTCGCGTCGAGAAGGGGTCGACCCGAGAGTTTCAGCAGAAACCAGGAGTCGACTCCGATACTCACCGAGTCGGCTCCGAGACCATTTCAGAGCAAAAACATGAAATTTCTGAAATGTGTCCGGAATTTGATCATAAAAATTGATAAAATAATCATTGGATTTGTATTGATCAATTAGATGTGAATTCTAGATAAGATTTCCTTAAAGATCAAGGATTTGAAAGAATTTTAGATAAAATTTCCTTAGGGGTTTCAAATTCATTCTAATGGATCACAAATCCCTAACTCTCCTCTAAGATAACAGAATCTTTCTTCACTTAAGGGTTTTGTAAATATCTGCTAATTGTTCTTCAGTGTTAACATAGTCAAGACAAATTTCATTATTTGCAACATGTTCTCTTATAAAATGATATCTAATTTCTATGTGTTTGGTTCTAGAATGTTGAATTGGATTTTTGTTAGATTAATTGCACTTGTGTTATCACATCTTATAGGTGTTTTATCAAGTGTGATACCATAGTCTTCAAGTTGTCGCTTAATCCATAGGATTTGAGCACAGCAACTTCCAGCTGCTACATATTCAGCTTCAGTAGTTGATAATGCAACTGAATTTTGCTTTTTGCTAAACCATGAGATTAAGTTACTTCCTAAGAATTGGCATGCACCACTTGTGCTTTTTCTATCTAACTTACATCCAGCATAATCAGAATCAGTGTATGCAATCAGATTTAATGTTGAGTCTCTAGAATACCATAAACCTACATTTTTGTTCCACTTAATATCTTAGTATTCTTTTAACAGCAATTAAATGTGATTCTTTAGGTTCAGACTGAAATCTAGCACATAAGCAAACAGCAAACATTATATCTGGTCTACTTGCAGTTAAGTAAAGTAGGGATCCGATTATACCTCGATAATATTTTTGATCAACCTTCTTACCTTCTTCATCTTTGTCCAGCTTGCATGAAGGACTCATTGGTGTTCCGAGGGGTTTTATTGATTCCATACCAAACTTCTTTAAAATTTCTCTTGTGTACTTTGTTTGGTTGATAAAGATTCCCTCTTTGCTTTGTTTGATTTGGAGTCCAAGGAAGAAGTTGAGTTCTCCCATCATGCTCATTTCAAATTCGCCCTGCATCAACTTAGCAAACTCTTGACATAGAATATTGTTAGTAGCACCAAAAATGATATCATCAACATATATTTGAACTACTAATAAATCCTTACCTTTTCTTTTCAAAAACAGTGTTTTATCAACATTTCCTCTTATAAAATCATTTTCAATTAAAAATTTACTTAATCTATCATACCAAGCTCTAGGTGCTTGTTTCAAACCATATAATGCTTTGTGCAATTTAAAAACGTGATTTGAAAATTCGTGATCTTCAAAACCTGGTGGTTGTTCTACATATACTTCTTCATTTATAAATCCATTTAGAAAGCACTTTTTACATCCATTTGAAATAAGTTAAAATTCATATGACATGCAAATGCAAGTAATAGTCTAATGGCTTCTAATCTAGCTACTGGTGCAAAGGTTTCATCAAAATCAATACCTTCTTCTTGATTATATCCTTTTGCAACTAATCTAGCTTTGTTTCTAATTACTATGCCATTTTCATCTAGTTTATTTCTAAATATCCATTTTGATCCTATAACAGAATGATTTTTAGGTCTTTCAACTAAGGTCCATACATTATTTCTAGTGAATTGATTTAATTCTTCTTGCATTGCTAACATCCAATTATTATCTTTTTCAGCTTCTTCAATAGTTTTAGGTTCAATTTGTGATACAAATGCAAGATGATTACTAATATTTCTCATAGATGATCTAGTTCTTATTCCTTGAGATGGATCACCTATAATCAATTCCTTAGGGTGACTATAAGCATATCTCCAATCCCTAGGTAGATCTACATCATTATGATTAGTGTTAGTATCATCATCCTTAGGTGAATCATTATCTTTAGCTTCTTGTTCTTGATCTAAAGATACATCAATATTTAATTTTTCAAGATCTTTTTCAATTAAGTTTGTATCCTCTTCATCATCAAATTTTTCGGAATTGGTTGCTAAAGATTCATCAAAAACTACATGAATGGATTCTTCAACAACTAAAGTTTTCTTGTTAAATACTCTATATGCTTTACTAGTTGTAGAGTATCCTAAGAATATTCCTTCATCAGATTTAGCATCAAATTTGCCTAAATTATTTTTACCATTATTGTGAACAAAACATTTACAACCAAATGCATGAAAATATTTTATATTGGGTTTTCTATCATGCCATAATTCATAAGGTGTTTTCTTTAAAATAGGTCTTATTAAAGCTCTATTTAGGATGTAACATGCTGTGTTAATAGCTTCCGCCCAAAAGTATTTCGGGAGTTTACTTTCACATAGCATGGTACGGGCCATGTCTTCTAGAGTCCTATTTTTCTTTCAACTACACCATTTTGTTGTGGGGTCCTAGGTGCAGAAAAGTTATGATTAATACCATTTTCATTGCAAAAACTTTCAAATAAGTGATTTTCAAATTCAGTTCCATGATCACTTCTTAGAGACACTATGGTAGTGTTTTTCTCATTTGTTACTTTCTTGAAGAATTTCATGAATATCGAGAAAGTCTCATCTTTGTGAGCTAAAAACATTACCCAAGTGAATCTAGAGTAATCATCTACTATCACAAGACCATATTTCTTTCCTCCTAGACTTGTGGTTCTAGTTGGTCCAAAAAGGTCCATGTGAAGTAGCTCTAAAGGCCTAGAAGTTGAAACAATATTTTTAGATTTGAAAGAACTTCTTGTTTGTTTTCCAAACTGACATGCATCACATATTTTGTTATTTTCAAAATCTAATTTAGGTAAACCTTTTACTAAATCATTCTAATTAGTTTTGAAATCAGGTGTGTGCTTGCGTGACCTAATCTTCGATGCCACAACCAACCAATCTCATTCATATTAGCATTATTTGCAACTAAGCAATGATTATTAGTAGACAATTTGTCTAAATCAATCATGTATACATTGCCATTTCTATTTCCAATAAAAACAATGCTATTATCAATGGGATTAGCTACAGTGCATAAAGAAGATTCAAATGAAACTTTAAAACCTTTGTCACATAATTGACTTATACTAATTAAGTTATGCTTTAAACCATCAACATAAAGTACATTCTCAATATATGTGGAGGGAGTTATTTGAATGTTACCAAACCCCAAGATTTGGCCTTTGCCATTGTCGCCAAATGTAACAACTCCTCCTTTCTTTTCTTCAAGGGTGATGAATTCTTCTTTGTCACCCGTCATATGTCTTGAGCAGCCACTATCAAGATACCACTTTCTCTTTGATCTCTTGGCCACAAGACATTCCTGCAATGATATCAAACTTTATGTTTAGGTACCCAAGCTTTCTTGGGTCCTTCATGGTTAGTACCAACAAATATTGTTCCTTTCGGAACCCATATTTTCTTCCTTTAATATTTAAGTTTTATTAGGTTTCAGAATTTTACATTCATAAGATTTATGTCCTGTTTGATTACATTTAAAGCATGTAAAATTACTTTGGCCAGCACGCACAAAAATATTTTTTAATGATTTTTGTTTTCTTAAAGTGTTATATCCTAATCCGGCTTTGTCAAAAACTGCTTTTTGACTATTTAATAACATGTCTAGTTTAGTTGAGCTTAATGTAAACTTATCAACTATGTTCTTATGTTTTTCAACCTCTTTCCTTAGTTTATCATTTTCATTAGAGATTGATTCTTTTTNTTGACTATTTAACAACATGTCTAACTTAGTTGAACTTAATGTAAACTTATCAACTATGTTCTTATGTTTTTCAACCTCTTTCCTTAGTTTATCATTTTCATTAGAGATTGATTCTTTTTCTTTTATTAAAATTTTATTTTCAGATTTAAGTTTCTTAACTTCATTATTAAGATTTTCCTTTTCTTGAATGAAAGTTAAGTTTTCATTTTTCAAAATTTTGTATTTCTTTTTCAAAACTTTGAAATCCCCAACAAGTTCATTAAAAGCATCAAAAAGTTCATCAAAAGCAAATTCATCGCAAGGGTTGTCGGAACTTACCTCATCGTTGTCGTCCGCCATGAAACATACGTTTGCGACTTCCTTTTGTTCTTCTTCTTCGGAAGAAGATTCCTCGCTGTCACTCCATGTCGCCACATAAGCCTTCTTTTTCTTTTTGTAGGCTTTCTTCAATTTTGGACATTCATTCCTAAAGTGCCCCGGTTTATTACACTCATAACAAGTCAAGGGGTCTTTCTCTTTTCTTTGTCCTTGTCCTTATTTTTATCCTTTTCTCCTTCCCACTTAGCTCCAAATTTTTTCTTGTGGAAGGGTTTCTTTCTCCTCATAAATCTTTAAATTTCTTTGCTAAGAGAGCAGTCTCTTCATCATTATCATCATCATCATCACTGCTGCTCTCTTCTTCTTTTGCAGCTTTGAGGGCAATAACTTTCTTTTTCTTTGTGTCCTCCTCTACATGCTGCCTCATAGTCAGCTCATGGGTCATAAGAGATCCTAGAAGCTCCTCTAAGGGTAAAGTGTTGAGGTCCTTAGCTTCTTGGATTGCAGTCATTTTTGCTTCCCATGTTCTTGGTAAAGACCTAAGAATTTTTCGAACAAGTTCAGAGTTAGTATATGTCTTACCAAGACTTTTCAAACCATTTACAATATGTGAATCTAGTGTACATGCATGCAATGGTTTCAGATTGTTCCATGCTAAATAATTCATATTTATGAACAAGAATATTAATTTTAGATTCTTTTACTTGATTGGTACCCTCATGGGTAACCTCTAATCTATCCCAAATCTCCTTTGCGGAATTACATGTGGAGATTCTATTAAACTCATTAGCATCTAAGGAGCAATATAAGACATTCATGGCTTTAGCGTTAAGCTGTGCCATTTTCCTATCATTATCATTCCAGTCCCTTTCGGGCTTAGGAACAATAGTGCCATCTATAACATGTGTGGGTGTACTAGGTCCATTGATTATAACACCCCATAGCTCATAATCAGAAGCTTGAATGAATATCCTCATTCTAGCTTTCCAATAAGAATAATTTGAGCCATTAAACAGTGGAGGTCTATTCGTAGAATGACCTTCAGCAAATGAACCAACTTGTGTTGCCATTTGGAACTTTAGCTCTTGATCGTGTGATAAAATCTAATGAGCACTAGCTCTGATACCAATTGTTGGCCCAGATGACAACCCAAGAGGGGGGGGTGAATTGGGTTCTTTAAAAAATTAGCCTTTTAAAAATGTTTCGCTTAAGAAGAATGAAGGCAATAGCAATGCAAATACAAGTGCAGTGAATAAAACAGAGATAGAGGAAGAGTCAATGAAAGCACGGCAAACACAAAGAGTTTATAGTGGTTCGGTGTATCCAACACCTACGTCCACTCCCAAGATTCACTTGGGTCCACACTATAATCATCCTAGATTACAGCAGAGTTGTTTTACAAGCTCACAACTCAAACTTGTTTTTCCCGGGCGCACAACGAACCCAGCTGGTTTTCAAGGGCTCACCAGCACAAAAACCCTAACCCAAGCTTTGCCAAGCTTGTACCGAGGTAAGACTACCTCAACTAGTTCAATCCCCCAGATTGAACTAGACACAAAGAATAATAGTATGGTTTTTCAGTTACAAAGCTCCTCAATGAGCAGATTAACAAATGTAAGAATAAAGTTTAGAAAAGCCTGATTTGCAGATGGTTGGCTTTGAGCTTTTCTTCTTTTCCTCTTTTCCTCAACTCTTTTGAAGTGTAGAATTGGCCTCAGCTTGGATTCTTCACGGATGAACTTTGGAGTTGATTTGAGCTTTTCCTCTTTTGAGTGTTGAAAATCACTTGAAATGCTCTTGAATAGCTCTTGGATTTTCTTCTGAAGCTTCCTTGGATTGTTGAGCTTGAACACAGAAGGAGCTTCCTTGGATTTCACACTCTTTCTTTCACTCTATTTTGAATCACGGATTTTTTTCAAATGAAGCTCTTTTTTCGACTTTTCTTTTTTTCTCTTGAAATGAATATCTCACGTTTTGTATATCTTGATTTGAAAACGGCTTCTCTATTTATAGATTCTGCAAAAATATAGCCGTTAGAAACAAAGAAAAATAGCCGTTAAACAAAAATCTTACCGTTGACGCTGAGTTGGCATTCGGAAAAATTTTGCCCAGATTTGCTGGAGTCGACTCATGCTTTTCCCGAGTCGGCTCGAGGTCGTGATACTAAAAATAGAAATGTTTAGAAAGTCAAAGGGTCGACTCACCAAAAGTAAAGTGTCGACTCCTGAAAGTCGGGGGTCGACTCATGAAAAGTTGGGGTCGACTCGCGAAGTGCTCAGAAAAAATACCTCTGGTGTCTGAGCGGAGTCGACTCGCACAGTCATGGAGTCGGCTCGACAGAATCGGGGGTCGACTCATGAAATTACGTGGTCAACTCGAGACAGATAGTCATTTCTGTTCTCTGAGGGGAGTCGACTCTGAAACTCAAGAGTCGGCTCCGGAACGTATCAAAAATCAGAAAGTTTTCTAATTTACTTTAAATTCGTTCCAGATTCATTTTAAATCATTAAATTGACTTGAATAAAATAAAATTGACATTAAGAATCAATTCAAGAAGTGTTCCAAAAACTCATTGATTGAGATATTAAGTATTGAATTTCTAATTGAAAGCTTAAACATTGAACATGAAGTTACTTTCAATTTGATTAAAGTCATACTTTAACATTCTCATTCATTGTTCTAAATAATTTCATTGCCCATGTAAATAAACTCATTACATCTTTTAATGTACTCATGGCTTTTGGTAATCATCAAAATCAATAAGATTGGGGCATATTATTTTTCAACAAACTTCCCAACAAGGCTGAGTGCCGACCGCAGTAGGCTGAGTGCCGACCGCAGTCGAGCTTGAGTGATGATGGTACATGCCTGAGGCCGAGTGCCGAGGGGCTGAGGCGTCCGCCAGAAGAGAGGAGACCTGGCCGAGTGCCGTGGGAACTTGGTGCTGAGGCCGTACGAGGCCGAGGAGAAAAGCTGAGGCCGAGGGAATAGGTCCGAGGCCGAGCATGAGTTGAGGCGAGTATGAGTTGTGGCCGAGGCCGTACGAGGCCGATGGGGCAGCGAAGTGCCGAAGCCGTGCGTGGCCGAGGGGATCTTAGCAACTTGCCTGGCCATGGGGGAGTGGAGTGCCGAGGCCGTATGAGGCCAAGGGGGCAGCGGAGTGCCGAAGCCGTGCGAGGCTGAGGGGGCACAGAGTGCCAAGGGGAGCTCGGTGCTGGGAGCTGAGGCCGAGGCCAAGGGGGCAGCGGAGTGCCGAGGCCGTGCGAGGCCGAGGGGGCAGCGGAGTGCCAAGGGGAAGAGCCGAGGGGGGGGGGGGCTCGGCAGCGTCCGAAGGAGCTTGGGAGCAGATGCCCGTCAACTGTGAGCTGGAGAGTTGGCTTCTCCCAGCTGTGAGTTGTCTTGGGGCTTCTTGATGGCTGAAAGCGACCAGTAATATTGCAAGTATATAATTTAAACAAAGGTTTTACTCGATTGGCCGTTGGCCACTGATACAGAGTTGAAGCTGCTGAGGTTGAAATGAAGCCGTTAAGGCTGTGACGAAGCCGCTGAGGCAAAGGTGAAGCTGTCAAGAACCTTTTGAACCCCGGAGGGTGACCCAGAGTCGCTGGGATGGGACCATGCTCAGGAGCCTTTAACCTTAGAGGGTGACCTGAGAGTTGGGAGTCGTTAGGTGCCTTTTTCTTTGCGCCAACGATCTTTGCTACCGACGTTGGAGTAGTCTTTAGCCTTTGGTGCCGAGCTGGCCTCGGGCTTTTTGGATCCGGTGGTACACCGGTCTTTGTTGCTAATGATACATTGATCTTTTTGGATCCGATGGTACACCGGTCTTCCGTGCCAATGGTACATTGGGCTTTAAGTGTCGAGCTAGGCTCGGCTTTTTGGATCCGATGGTACACTGGTCTTCAGTGCCAATGGTACATTGGTCTTTTTGGATTCGGTGCTACATCGATCTTCGGTGCCAATGGTACATTGGTCTTTTTGGATCCAGTGGTACATCGATCTTCGGTGCCAATGGTACATTGGGGTTTAAGTGCCGAGCTGGCCTTGGGATTTTTGGAGCTGGTGGTACACCAGTCTTTGGTGCCAATGGTACATCGGTCTTGAAGTGCCGAGCTGGCCTCGGGCTTTTGAGATGCCAACGCGAGGTTGGTCTTGAATGCTGATGCAGAGTCGGTCCCCCCTGCATGATATTTTTAACTATCAATGAAAGAAATACTGTTTAAGTGCAGTGTACTTAGCTCTTGCGGCACTCCTATTTTTCTTTTTGGACTTTAGCGCTTCGCCCGCTGGTGGTCTGCCCCCCAGGGAAATAGGCCAAGGGGCTAAGGCCGAGGCCAAGGGGAGCTTGGGCGACTGCATGGCTTGGGAGCCAAAGCCGAGGCAGGCTGGGGCTGAGGGGAGCAGGAGATGGAGGCCTTCCGAAGCCGACGGGAGCTGGTAGCAAAGACTGGAGCTGGGTGGAGGCCTTCCGAGAGCATGGAAACGGGAGTTGGGAGCTCCTTGCCTTGACCCAGCTCTGGAAAGGATGGGAGCTGGAGATGCCGCTGCCCTTACTTGGGCCTTCCTCCGCGCCACCGTCCGTAGGAGAGAAGGCTGCTTGGGTGGTGAGTGATGGCTCTCTGAGCTTTAAGTCGCTGATGAGTTTGATGATGGTGGACCTTTTGCTGGGGAGATTCCTGGCAGGATGAAGGATGGCAGGCCTGGGTAGTGACCAAAGAGTGAGTGGAAACTTTTGCTCGCTGAAGGTGCCCCCTAGCATAACTAGTGAAAGCTTCCCGATTCTTGTCGTCACCATCTTCACGATCCACCATTTTGATAAAAAGGGGATGAGGATATGCAAACTAGCATCGCTGATCCCCCCTTCCTGGCGCACCAATCTGTTGACGCCAAATCACCGTCCTTGAACATCGGCGAGCATCCGGTTGCCTCCTTTGGCGAGCCTAGGATCCTCCGGCGAGCCTCATGTACCTGTGGGCTTGCAAAAAGTCCGAGGGTTGGAGATTCCGGCGGAGACCCTCCGACGCTCAAGTCAGTGCTCTGGGCAATAGCCGTGAGCTTGAGAAAGCTCGAAAGAGAGAAGAAGAGAGAGGCTTACAGTCGTGCTCTCTATGAGCAAGAATGAGTGTTTAGGAGTGGGATGAGTTCGTTACCTGGTCGGGGGTCCCTCTTACCCATTTTATAGATGCTTAGAGCTTGTCTGGCTTGGGGCATGACCACTTGTCAGAGCATTAATTGATGGCAGCAATAGTGGAGCCACCTCCATGTGACATGTCAGGCTGTAGGCTGTGTCCCATCAGAGTAGGTGGTTGTAGCTGGTTGATAGGTGCTATCTTGGTTTGGATAGCTGTCGCAGGCTGCTGCAGGGCATGGTCGACCGTTACGGCGCTGCCATACGTGTCCCCTACGTGCATGGCTTGGACGGTTGTTGCAAGAGATAGTGGGCCATGTGGTTGCCACAACAGTTGGTGGGCCATGTGGCTGTGTCAGGCGACTCGAGGCAGCAGGACACGAGGCCCGGGGCCGAGGGGACGTCGGGTCCGGAGGCTGTCTAGAGGCTTAGGCCGACTGGGGCCAAGGCCGAGGTGAGGACGAGGCCGACTAGGACCGAGGCCGACTTGGGGCGTAGGCCGACTGGGGGCGAGGCCGACTGGGGGCCGAGGCCGAGGCTGAGGACCGAGGCCGACTGGAGCTGAGGACGAGGCTGAGGACCGAGGCTGAGGCTGAGGACCGAGGCCGAGGCTGAGGACCGAGGCTGATTGGGCCGAGGACGAGGCTGAGGACCAAGGAAGACTGGAGCCAAGGCCGAGGCTGAGGACCTAGGCCGACTGGGGGCCGAGGCGACTTGAGTCGAGGACGAGGCTGAGGACCGAAGCCGACTGGGGGCCGAGGCCGAGGCTGACTGGGACCGAGGCCAATTGGAGCCGAGGCCGAGGCTAAGGACCGAGGCCGACTGGGGGCCGAGGCCGACTGGAGATGAGGCCGAGGCTGAGGACTGAGGCCGACCGGGGCCAAGGCTGACTGGAGCCGAGGCCGAGGCTGAGGACCGAGACCGAGGCTAAGGACTGAGGCCGAGGCTGAGGACAGAGGTCGACTGGGGCCGAGGCCGACTGGAGCTGAGGCCAAGGCTGAGGACCAAGGTCGATCGGGGCTGAGGTTGACTGGAGCCGAGGCCAAGGCTGAGGACCAAGGCCGACTGGGACTGAGGCTGATTGGAGCCAAGGCCGACTGGGGGCCGAGGCCGAGGCTCGGCAGCTGGAGGCCGAACAGAAGCTGGGTCCATGTGGAGGAGAGAGAAAAGGTGGCGGATGGGGGGAAGGCCGAGTTGCCAAGTCTGGATGCTGTCATTGTGGCCCATGTCCGAAGGGACCTCGAAGCCGAAGGGACCAAGGAGGCTGAGGGACCTCGGAGCCAAAACGGGGCTCCATCAGTTTCCTTCGCCGTTCTCTAACAGCGTTGAATCAGCCACATCACACCCCCCCCCCTAAAATGTTGAATTTGGAGCAATGAAAGCCGCTCTTGAGTGATGTCGGGCGCATCACAATCGTCTAATCCTCATCGGACGACACTATGGGATTGAGAGCTCAGGTCTGATCCTCAGACAGGAGCTCTGCTAGGGAGGGGGAGGATTCGGAGTCAGCTTCGGGAGCTTGCTGGGAGCTAGGAGGAGTTTGGCCTTCGGGAGCTCGATGGGGAGAACACAGCTGGGTTGCGCTTCGAGAAGACTGAGATGGTGCCGTTGTGCTCCTGCGCTGGGAACTGAGAAGAGCTCTCGGAGTTGCCCATTACTTCTCTCCTTCCTCATCCTTTTCACCCTCTCCGCGATGTTGACTCGGCCACGACGAGTCTGGATGCGGAGGCAGCAGAGCTGGTGGTCATCCTGGCCATTGGAGGAGCTTAGACGCATCCGGCCCCTTGCTTGGGCTAGAACAGGGGAGCCGAGGCAAGGACGGCTGGGAGCAGAGCCGGGTGCCAGGGACCACGCTTGGGACTGTAGCATCGAGGCGTCCGTGGTGTTGGGTGCATCATACGAGTATGAGGGAAGGGGCCGAGACCGTACGAGGGAGCCGAGGGGAGCTTGGCAGAAACAATCGAGTGCCGAGGTCGAACGGAGCCGAGGGGAGCTCGGAAGAAAGTCGAATGCCGAGGTCGCACGAGGCCGAGGGGAGGGGCCGAGGCCTTATGATGGAGCCGAGGTCGAAGGGAGTCGAGGGGAGCTCGGTAGAAAGTCGAATGCCGAGGTCGCATGAGGCCGAGGGAGGGGCCGAGGCCTTACGAGGGAGCCGAGGCCGAAGGGAGCCGAAGAGAGCTCGATAGAAAGTCGAATGCCGAGGCCGCACGAGGCCGAGGGGAGGGGCCGAGGCCGTACGAGGGAGCCAAGGCCGAAAGGAGCCAAGGGGAGCTCGGCAGAAACCGTTGAGTGCCAAGGCCGTACAAGGCCGAGGGGAAGACCCGAGGCCGAGGGGAAGCCGGCTCCGAGCGGAAGAGAGAGAAAAGGTGGTGGACTAGGGGAAGGCCGAGTTGCGAAGTCCGATGCTGTCATTGTGGCCCATGGGAGCCCACTGGCCCCATTAGTCATTATCAATGATATCTTTCAATTATTGTTTTTTAAATGAGCTTCTTAGTCATTATCAATAATATCATAACAAATTAGGCTTGTGGCTCATGTCCAAATTGATTGGATTAACCCTATCTAGCTTGTCATTTGTGATCACCTTCTTCATTTGAGGATATAGTACAATGATCTATATGCCAAAATATTTATAGACATTTCAAGATCATGCGAAACATGCCACACACGATGATAGGATATGAGAATGATAATGTACCTATAGAATATTTATAGACACATTATCAATTATAAATTAACATGAAAATAATTTATCTTGAAACCAGCATTAGCTTCCAAGAACTCTGTTACTGACCAGCACCGATGCTAGGTAGTTCTTTAAGCAAATTCTGATAATTATTTTGCTGAGTGGGTTGTCTGTTTTCATGCCAGTTTAGCATTTTTTTTCCTTCAAAAAGGTCAAGAAATGCAGGAAGGCCCACAAAAATGTGGTTACATAATCGACTACAAAAGCACAAGAAAGTATACTTTTGAGGCTGTGCAGGGAGGGAGCGAAAGACACTGCCATTCACATAAGATTTTTAAGGTGCCAGCTCACTTGACTGGCACTGTCATTGTTGGTTATGCGACGTACTAGAGTTCATGTCCATAAAGAAAGATATGGTCTGCTTGCATTTTTATTTTTATGACGTAGAGGAGGGATTCCTATTGCCATTCATATTACGTCTTAATTCGCTGGGAGCATATTTTTTTACTTAATAAAACCACGATTAATTCCATGCTAAAATGTACAAGAATGATCAAATTAAGCTTTTAAGCGTCAATTAATTGCCTTGCTTGTTTACATTTATGCAGACTCCCTTCCTCTCTGAATTCTGATCCTAATGCATTCCTCCCTTCTATGCTTTCCTCTATGGGGTTTGGAAACAGAAGAGCTACTTAGCGATGCCTGTACAATTCTGATCCTAATGCTAAGTAGCTCTTCTGTTTCCAAACTCCATGATCAACACATCTTTTGCAGGTAGTATAGTCTCTACCCAATTCAACAGACTTATCAAGCCTCTCCACCACAGCACTTTTAAAATTAAAGGCTCCCGGTGCTTGTGAGCAGGACTTTCTTGACCCAACCCCACTTAAGCTAGCCCTGGACTCCACCACCTCATTCAATGGCATCCTCTTTCTTGGGCCTGCCAGCTCCGGCCTCTGCTTTGGCGCACTGCAACTGCACCTTCGCCACAGACGACCTCGTGTGTTCCATATAGTTAGGCCGGCTTGGCATATTAAGAATTCGCCGGAGAACCCCATCAACGGTGTTTAGACTCTTCGCCGGCGTTACCGGGGTATTGTTTGCATAGCTCATGTAGCGAGGGGTGTTATAAGCAGTCCTCGAGTATCTGTCGTCGCTACTTAGAGTTGTTCGCTTCTTTGTTCGCTTGCATAACCTTTCCTGCAAAGTATACAGAAGAGAAGGAAGATAATTGAAGACGTAGTAAGCATGACAACAGATTCAGAAAACTTAATAGATATCTATTGCTAGACGTAGTAACTGGAAGACGTGGGAAATGGCAGAGAATGCAATATGACCAAGTTCTTGAGCCACTAATGGCACAAGACCTCTCCACAAACTAAAAGGCCTCGTCCCAAACAAAGAATGTCGTCAATATAGCAATTAACCAAGAATTTTTAAGCAATAGGCATTAGATTGAACACATTTGAAGTGAGAACAGAATAAAAACAGAGAATGCCAATTTCTTGACTCAAAAGACGATCCACAATCAAAAAAATACAAACAATATGAGAAAGAGTGGACTTACTAGATATCTTCTGAAAGCTGTTTGAATCTTGACGGCCGCCCACTTCTCGATGATGCCATTAAAGAGAGTGCCCCTCCCCTGGCTCTGGAGCCGCACCGCCGTCGCCTGAGCTGCCGTCACCGCTGCACTGTCTGCAGCAGCGGTGGTGGCGACCGCCACTGCAATAGTATGCATGTTCTGCTCCTCCCTTTCAGTGTAGAAGGATTCCATCGATGCTAAATCTGCTGCCGGCACCGGATTCTGTGCCTTGACATCACCGGAGCTCCTTCCAAACTTCCCAAAGCTCCACCTTCTCTTCTCTTTCCTGGTACCAGCATTGTTCTTTTGATCCCTGGTATCCTTCTTCCCACAAAGAAGACTTTTCAGCCACCTCGTAGCCCAGCCCATTTCGCGGCTGCCGAATCGAACAAATCTTAGAGCACTAGTTGAATAAAATCTAAAGCAGACAGTCTCGGTTGCTGAGTAGGAACAGTAGTAAAAGTTACACAAGATAAGAACACGGTAGTAAATGTTAAAAAAGAGAGAAAAACATCAAGAAATAATGGTTTTATATTTTTATTGATTAGAGGTCACTATATATACATAAAATTGGCTATATAAAAATAGGAAATTATTCTAAAATTATGGTTAGAATTCAAAATTTAAAGGAAAGCTACATAAAGATAGGAAACTATCATATAATTATGGTTAATTTCTAATAATAACTAGAATTTAAAATTTAAACGAAACCTATATAAAGATAGGAAACTTTCACTCAAAATAATTAAAATTTAAAATTATTCTTTTTAATCCTCAAACTTTCACTCAAAATTCATTTCAATTCTCAAACTTTTGATTATAATAGTTTAATTCTTTGTATTTTAAGAATATCATATATTTTTATTATTTCTTTACATGAATTGGTTATAATTGATAAAATAATTAATATATTTAAAGATGGCAATAGGATGAAATTTTTTTATTTTTATAGAAATCATTATGGTAGATTTGGGTTTAAAGGAATTAAATGTTCATGGAAAGGAGATGGATAGAGACTGGGGGTCTTCATCCCTTAATCTTTATATGACATTTGCTCATTTTTCTTAGATAAATGATATATGGGATTTATATTTACTTCAGTTTATATTGTATTTAATTATATACATGATAATATGTGCAATTATGTGAATTTAAACATTTTATTACACTCTAAATATCATGTTTTGATTTTTAAATTTAAGCTTTTTAAATATATTAAATGTCCATTAGTTTATAAAAATACTAAATTTTAAATTATTTTTGATAATAAAATTGAGCTTAAAATTGATTATCAATTTTAGAAACAAAAGAAGGATTGAGAATTCCCTATGAGAAAAAGGGATCTATAAGTTACTATATAGGATGGTAGTGAAAGGAGGGATGAAGAATATATGTTTTGCCTCAAATTTGTTCGGTTACTATACGAAAACATGACATTTTATTGATCTATGCGTTCACATTACAATGATATATTAATTATTTTATTAATTTTAATTAATTTATTAATAAGATATATAGAATGTAATATTTTAAAATATAAATAAAAATTAAATTATAATAAACAAAATTTTAAAGTTTAAAAAAAAAATTGAGTGATAGTTTGAAGATCAAAAATATATTTTAACCTCTAATTGTTACTCTTAACATCTATTTCTAACTGGGACAAGGGGAGGGGCAGGAAGCCTAATTTTAGAAAGGGAGGTTAACGTAATTTTCAGAGGTAGAATTCGAACTTGCGGTATGGCGCGGTCCACGGACGAAGGGATGAAATCGTGATGACAGAAGTCCCGCGGAAGGATTCCAAATGAGCTGAGAGGATTGGGGAATCAAGAAGTCTCCCGCGGAAGGATTCCGAGACTTCCGCTGACGTTGCGTTCTTTGCCTTTCCGGCGCGCGAAACATCTCCGCTCGGTGACGCGCATACTTTTTTTTCTTTTCCTCAAATTATTGATGGTTTCTTTGGCCGAATGGGTTCAAGTGATTGCCTTTCTGCATTTGAATCTGTGGGAGAGTTGGAGAGTGGGTGGAATTGTATGCGCGTGGATTTGCGATTTTTTTTTTTAATGAAGCTGTGATATTTGATGGTCATATTTACTTAAAAAAGTTTAATAAATGTCACACTTAAAATTTGCATGGCAGCAATTATATCATTCTTTCTTTGAGTGCTTTGAAGTTCGTGCGAGCGAGTGCTCCGGCGTCTGTCTGTTGGCTATCTTTAAGATTCATGCGCGGCCCTTGTCTGTTCTGATCTCCGGTGATCATCTTCGCCTCCGGCTGCAGCTCTTGTGGAGGTTCCTTCCTTTGCTATCCCCTTGCCTTCTATGGCGCCTGATGGGGATGCGGGGGTTCGTGTTGCTGGGCAGAAGACGGGCAGATTGGGTTCACCTGGGTTTCGTCATCTCCGTCGCCGGCTGAAGTTTCGAGACTGGAGTCTGTGTTTCCGAAGGTGGTTAACGTTCCGATGGACGAGCTGAAGACTGAGATGGTGGAATGGCAGATGCGAGCTATCATTGCTCGATCGTTTCATAAATGTGTTCCGGCGGAGGCATTTGTTAGGGAGTTTCGCCATGCCGGAATTCTGGGGGAAATTAAGCCTATTAGCTTGGCATTTCGATGCCACATATTTCGTTTCGAAGACCCGAATGCTGCTGAATTGGTGATGAATCGTCCATGGGTCATTAACGGGCAGATTATCGTAATGGAACGGTGGAAGCCGGAGTTCGTTCCGACTGTGGATGCCATCCCCTTTGCCCTAGTTTGGCTGCGATTACCGAACCTTCCATTGGAATTTTGGAAGGAGGATTTCCTCAGGGTGATCACTGAGTCTGCAGGCCAATTCCACTGTGTTGATTCGTCAACTTTGGCCAAATGTAGAGGAGGATTTGCCATAATCTATCTGCGGGTGGATCTCCGGCGTCCTCTTCGGCCGGGAACCCGTGTACAGGGCATCAACCTTCCCTTTTGGCAGCAGTTGTTTATGAATTTCTGGAAGGATTCTGCTCCAGCTGTGGATCGCTTCACTTGGAGGGGCCTTGCTCTGTGCCGGTTGGGTCATGCAAGGAGGGTGAAACTTCGTCCCCTGTTTTTGGATCTTGGTTGACTGCTGTTCGTCAACACCGGGATGTCCCTGGAGCTATGAGGGAGGTGAGGAAGAAGCCTATTATGAAGCCTGCTTTTGTAGCTTCTGGCAGTGATTCCGTGTCCAAGCTGATTTAGGAGAAGCATCGTTTGGCGGCTGGCGAGGCAGACGTGTGGAGTTTGCCGGTTAAGGTTGCTCGCCAGAAAGTGCCCCCGCTGTCGAAGATGGTGATTGTCTCTGATCCAGGCTCGGCTGGCTCTGGTGGTGAGGTGCAGAAGGGGAAGACTGTGGCCTCTTCAGTTCTTGAGGTTGTGCCGGTTTTTTCTTCCCGTGCCGGTCCTGTAGCTCTTGAGAAGATTAAGCTGATGGGAAAATTGAAGAGTAATCACTACAAGAAAATACTGAAATAGCGACGCAAATTTAGCGACGCAATTTTGCGTCGCTAAATTGTGACCACTTTGCGACGCCTTTGTGACAACAAAATATTGCGACGCATTAGCGACTCATCAGCGACTCAATTAACCAAAAAATCAAAAAAAATTATATTTTTAATATTGCGACGCAAATATTGCGTCGCAATATTTTTAAATTAATTTTTATAAAATATAAATATCAATAAAAATATTGCGACGCAATATTTGCGTCGCAATGTTTTTAGCAGAATTAAGAAAATTAAATTTTTAATATTGCGACGCCAATATTGCGTCGCAATATTTTTAAATTAATTTTTTATGAGGTATAAATAGTATTAAAAATATTGCGACGCAATATTTTGCGTCGCAATATTTTTAGCAGAATTAAATATTTTAAATTTTTAATATTGCGACGCACATATTGAGTCGCAATATTTTTAAATTAATTTTTTATGAAATATAAATATCAATAAAAATATTGCGACGCACTATTTGCGTCGCAATGTTTTAGCAGAATTTTAAAAATTAAATTTTTAATATTGCGACGCAAATATTGCGTCGCAATAATTTTAAATTAATTTTTTATGAAATATAAATATCAATAAAAATATTGCGACGCAATTTGCGTCGCAATGTTTTAAATTTTTAATATTGCGACGCAAATATTGCATCGCAATATTTTTAAATTAATTTTTAATGAATTATAAATATCATTAAAAATATTGCGACGCAATATTTGCGTCGCAATTTTTTAGCAGAATTAAATATTTTAAATATTTAATATTGCGACGCAATATTGCGTCGCAATATTTTTAAATTAATTTTTTATGAAATATCAATAAAATATTGCGACGCAAATATTGCGTCGCAATGTTTTTAGCAGAATTAAAAAATTTAATTTTTCATATTGCGACGCAATTATTGCGTCGCAATATTTTTAAATTAATTTTTTATGAAATATAAATATCAATAAAAATATTGCGACGCAATAGTTGCGTGGCAATGTTTTTAGCAGAATTTAAAAAAATTTAATTTTTAATATTGCGACGCAAATATTGCGTCGCAATATTTTTAAATTAAATTTTTACGAAATATAAATATTAATACAAATATTGCGACGCAATATTTGCGTCGCAATGTTTTTAGCAGAATTAAATATTTTAAATTTTTAATATTGCGACGCAAATATTGCGTCGCAATATTTTTAAATTAATTTTTTATGAAATATAATATCATTAAAAATATTGCGACGCAAGATTTGCGTCGCAATGTTTTTAGCAGAATTAAATATTTTAAATTTTTAATATTGCGACGCAAATATTGCGATGCAATAATTGCGACGCAAATATTGCATCGGTCGTCGCCGATCGAGATCAGGTCTTGGATCGAACGCAACCGTCGGATCGTCGCCGATCTCGGACGGATCGCCACGGTCCGAGATCGGTCGTGGCCGATCGGGATCAAGGCTTGGATCGATCGCAACCGTTGGATCGTCGCCGATCTCGGACGGATCGCCACGGTCCGAGATCGGTCGTGGCCGATCGGGATCAGGGCTTGGATCGATCGCAACCGTCGTATCTTTGTCGATCAGACCAATTGCCACGGTCCGAGATCGGTCGTCGCCGATCGAGATCAGGGCTTGTATCGATCGCAACCGTTGGATCGTCGCCGATCTCAGACGGATCGCCACGGTCCGAGATCGACCGTTGCCGATCGGGATCAGGGCTTGGATCGATCGCAACAGTCGGATCGTCGTCGATCTCGGACGGATTGCAACTGTTCGAGATAGGTCATGGCCGATCGGGATCAGGGCTTGGATTGATCACAACCATCGGACCTTTGCCGATCGGACCGATTGCCGCGGTCCGCGATCGATCGTCGCCGATCGGGATCAGGGCTTGGATCGATCGCAACCGTCGGATCGTTGCCGATCTCGGACGGATTGCAACTGTCCGAGATAGGTCGTGGCCGATCGGGATCAGGGCTTGGATTGATCACAACCGTCGGACCTTTGCCGATCGGACCGATAGCCGTGGTCCGCGATCGGTCGTCGCCGATCGGAATCAGGGCTTGGATCGATCGCAACCGTCGGATCGTCGCCGATCTCGGACGGATTGCAACTGTCCGAGATAGGATGTGGCCGATCGGGATCAGGGCTTGGATCGATCGCAACCATCGGACCTTTGCCGATCGGACCGATAGCCGCGGTCCGCGATCGGTCATCGCCGATCTCGGACGGATCGCCACGGTCCGAGATCGGTCGTGGCCGATCGGGATCAGGGCTTGGATCGATCGCAACCGTCGTATCTTTGTCGATCAGACCAATTGCCACGGTCCGAGATCGGTCGTCGCCGATCGAGATCAGGGCTTGTATCGATCGCAACCGTTGGATCGTCGCCGATCTCAGACGGATCGCCACGGTCCGAGATCGACCGTTGCCGATCGGGATCAGGGCTTGGATCGATCGCAACAGTTGGATCGTCGTCGATCTCGGACGGATTGCAACTGTTCGAGATAGGTCGTGGCCGATCGGGATCAGGGCTTGGATTGATCACAACCGTCGGACCTTTGCCGATCGGACCGATTGCCGCGGTCCGCGATCGGTCGTCGCCGATCGGGATCAGGGCTTGGATCGATCGCAACCGTCGGATCGTCGCCGATCTCGGACGGATTGCAACTGTCCGAGATAGGTCGTGGCCGATCGGGATCAGGGCTTGGATTGATCACAACCGTCGGATGCCGATCGGACCGATAGCCGTGGTCCGCGATCGGTCGTCGCCGATCGGAATCAGGGCTTGGATCGATCGCAACCGTCGGATCGTCGCCGATCTCGGACGGATTGCAACTGTCCGAGATAGGATGTGGCCGATCGGGATCAGGGCTTGGATCGATCGCAACCATCGGACCTTTGCCGATCGGACCGATAGCCGCGGTCCGCGATCGGTCATCGCCGATCTCGGACGGATCGCCACGGTCCGAGATCGGTCGTGGCCGATCGGGATCAGGGCTTGGATCGATCGCAACCGTCGTATCTTTGTCGATCAGACCAATTGCCACGGTCCGAGATCGGTCGTCGCCGATCGAGATCAGGGCTTGATCGATCGCAACCGTTGGATCGTCGCCGATCTCAGACGATCGCCACGGTCCGAGATCGACCGTTGCCGATCGGGATCAGGGCTTGGATCGATCGCAACAGTCGGATCGTCGTCGATCTCGGACGGATTGCAACTGTTCGAGATAGGTCGTGGCCGATCGGGATCAGGGCTTGGATTGATCACAACCGTCGGACCTTTGCCGATCGGACCGATTGCCGCGGTCCGCGATCGGTCGTCGCCGATCGGGATCAGGGCTTGGATCGATCGCAACCGTCGGATCGTCGCCGATCTCGGACGGATTGCAACTGTCCGAGATAGGTCGTGGCCGATCGGGATCAGGGCTTGGATTGATCACAACCGTCGGACCTTTGCCGATCGGACCGATAGCTGTGGTCCGCGATCGGTCGTCGCCGATCGGATCAGGGCTTGGATCGATCGCAACCGTCGGATCGTCGCCGATCTCGGACGGATTGCAACTGTCCGAGATAGGATGTGGCCGATCGGGATCAGGGCTTGGATCGATCGCAACCATCGGACCTTTGCCGATCGGACCGATTGGATCGTCATCGCCGATCTCGGACGGATCGCCACGGTCCGAGATCGGTCGTGGCCGATCGGGATCAGGGCTTGGATCGATCGCAACCGTCGTATCTTTGTCGATCAGACCAATTGCCACGGTCCGAGATCGGTCGTCGCCGATCGAGATCAGGGCTTGATCGATCGCAACCGTTGGATCGTCGCCGATCTCAGACGGATCGCCACGGTCCGAGATCGACCGTTGCCGATCGGGATCAGGGCTTGGATCGATCGCAACAGTCGGATCGTCGTCGATCTCGGACGGATTGCAACTGTTCGAGATAGGTCGTGGCCGATCGGGATCAGGGCTTGGATTGATCACAACCGTCGGACCTTTGCCGATCGGACCGATTGCCGCGGTCCGCGATCGGTCGTCGCCGATCGGGATCAGGGCTTGGATCGATCGCAACCGTCGGATCGTCGCCGATCTCGGACGGATTGCAACTGTCCGAGATAGGTCGTGGCCGATCGGGATCAGGGCTTGGATTGATCACAACGTCGGACCTTTGCCGATCGGACCGATAGCCGTGGTCCGCGATCGGTCGTCGCCGATCGGAATCAGGGCTTGGATCGATCGCAACCGTCGGATCGTCGCCGATCTCGGACGGATTGCAACTGTCCGAGATAGGATGTGGCCGATCGGGATCAGGGCTTGGATCGATCGCAACCATCGGACCTTTGCCGATCGGACCGATAGCCGCGGTCCGCGATCGGTCATCGCCGATCTCGGACGGATCGCCACGGTCCGAGATCGGTCGTGCCGATCGAGATCAGGGCTTGATCGATCGCAACCGTTGGATCGTCGCCGATCTCGGACGGATCGCCACGGTCCGAGATCGGTCGTGGCCGATAGGGATCAGGGCTTGGATCGATCGCTACCGTCGGATCGTCGCCGATCTCTGACGGATTGCAACTGTCCGAGATAGGTCGTGGCCGATCGGGATCATTAAAAATTTTATAGAATAAATTGTGATGCAATTTATCGTCGTAATTATTAACATTAATTATAAATATAATCATTTATAAATATTAACAAATAGCTTGCGACGCCTTAGCGACACACTTTAAAAAAATATAAATAAATATTGCGACAAAATATATGTGTCGCAATATTATTAGAATACATATAACTGATTAAAATATTAAAAAATATTTGCGACGCAATTTGTCGTCGCAATTATTATAATAAATTTAAATATTTTCATTTAAAAATATTTTAAAAATAATTGCGACGCACTTATTGCGTCGCAATATATGTAATAACTTTTTTTATTAATCAATTTAAATTATTAAAAAAATATTGCGACGCCTTAGCGACGCAATTATTAGAAAATAAAATTATTTTTCCCGCCAGGGGTTGGCGCCAAGTTAGCGACGCTTTAGCGACGCATTTATTGGCGTCGCTATATTTTCATAAAAGTATTTTTTACATTTATTAATGATGGATTAGCGACGCCCACGTGCGTCGCTCGCTAAAAAAAAAAAAAAAAAAAATTTATTGCGACGCAATTAGCGACGCCAAATTGGCGTCGCTAATTGCCTATATTTAAACCCCCCTTTCTTCTTTCCTCCTTCCGGTCTGACCTAGCCGCCGCCGCCGTGACTCCCAGCCCCCCGAAACGCCGGCGATCTCCTCCGACTCCAGCCCCCCCGAGGATCTCCTCCTACTCCGGCTACCCACAAAGGTTAGCCCCAAAATCCAAAAAAAAAAATTTTTTTTATGTTTTTTTTTTTTTAACCTGCTGCCGTCTTCTCCGGCCACGGCAGGCCGTGGCCGTCTTCTCCGGCCACGGCCGCTGCCGTGGCCGGCCCGGCCACGGTGGTGGCCAGGCCACTGATATAAAAAAAAAAAATTTTTTTTTTAAACAGGGGGGAGGGGAGGAAAACGGCAGTGGCCTGGCCACGGTGGTGGCCAGGCCACTGTTTTAAAAAAAAAAAATTTTTTTTTTAACAGGGGGAGGGGAGGAACCCCCCCCCCCCCCCCTTTGTTTTCACGGCAGTGGCCTGGCCACGGTGGTGGCCAGGCCACTGTTAAACAGGGGGGAGGGAGGAAACCCCCCCCCCCCCTTTGCCGGCAGTGGCCTGGCCACGGTGGTGGCCAGGCCACTGTTTTAAAAAAAAAAATTTTTTTTTAACAGGGGGGAGGGGAGGAAACCCCCCCCGCCCCCCCCACGGCAGTGGCCTGGCCACGGTGGTGGCCAGGCCACTGATATAAAAAAAAAAATTTTTTTTTTAAACAGGGGGGAGGGGAGGAAACCCCCCCCCGCCCCCCCTTTGTTTTCACGGCAGTGGCCTGGCCACGGTGGTGGCCAGGCCACTGAAAAAAAAAAATTTTTTTTTAAACAGGGGGGGGGGAGGAAACCCCCCCGCCCCCCCTTTGTTTTCACGGCAGTGGCCTGGCCACGGTGGTGGCCAGGCCACTGAAAAAAAAAAATTTTTTTTTTTAAACAGGGGGAGGGGAGGAAACCCCCCCCCGCCCCCCCTTTGTTTTCACGGCAGTGGCCGGCCACGGTGGCCAGGCCACTGACAGGGGGAGGGGGGAAACCCCCCCCCCGCCCCCCCCGGCAGTGGCCTGGCCACGGTGGTGGCCAGGCCACTGAAAAAAAAAAATTTTTTTTTAACAGGGGGGAGGGGAGGAAAACGGCAGTGGCCTGGCCACGGTGGCCAGGCCACTGAAAAAAAAAATTTTTTTTTTAAACAGGGGGGAGGGGAGGAAACCCCCCCCCCCCCCCCCTTTGCGGCAGTGGCCTGGCCACGGTGGCCAGGCCACTGTAAAAAAAAAAAAACAGGGGGGAGGGGAGGAAACCCCCCCCCCCCCCCCCGGCAGTGGCCTTGGTGGCCAGGCCACTGAAAAAAAAAATTTTTTTTTAACAGGGGGGAGGGGAGGAAACCCCCCCCCCCCCCCCCTTTGTTATCTTGTCCGGCCACGGGTTGCCGTGGCCGGCAGTGGCCTGGCCACGGTGGCCAGGCCACTGTGAAAAAAAAAAAAAAAATTTTGGGGTCATAGCAGGGGGGAGGGGGGAAACCCCCGCCCCCCTGGGAAAAAAAAAAAATTTTTTCTTAATTTAAGCAGAATGTTTATTTAATTTACATATTATTTATGCAATAATTAATTTAAGCAGAATGTTTATGACAATAGTATTTGTGCATTTATACTCATTTACATTTGTTATGTTTGATTATTTATATTTTGCTGCAAACTTAATGATGCATTACATTTTGAAATGCTAAATAAAATGTTTTGTTGTTATATTATTTAATTTTCAGCAACAAATTACTAGTTTCAATGATTTACATTTAGTATTCGCAAGATGTTAAGAATAACAAGCATAAGTTCGATTGTCTTCGGACTTTCATAATCACAGCACTTTAATTAACCTTTAGACCCGTTTGAGAATTTGTAAGCCTTAGTCTTGCAAATTCTCAAATTGTCCTGGTGGACAGTTTGGGAATATTTTTTGTGACATGTTAGTCTGCTAGTAATCATCGTGGGGTGAGATTTCGGTTTGCATTTGCTCATACGTTCTCCTAGTGTGGCTTATATACCACACATTAGGAGAACATATGGAAATGCTGCCGAAATTTCAATGTTGCCGATCGATGATAATTAATAGCAGAATAACATATCACAAAAAATATTCTTGAATGGGATAGGGCCTTACCTTTCCATGAAGTCCTAAGTAGTAATTGATTTAAACCTACTTAGTAATTAATACTAATATAGTTTTATTTTTTGGTTTTAATTAATGCTTTACCAGACTTTGTATAAGTCGGACAAAAATGAGCGGGACTCGCTCATGGATGTATGCAAGGATAAAAGATGGCTTGCTGAATCCAGATTTTCTGAATGGATTGGAAGATTTATCGCATTTGCATGTAGCCAACCTGAATGGATGGATGGGCCTAGGATTAGGTGCCCATGCAACTTCCACAGGTGTCAGAATAAAGCCTACAGAGATGTGGAAACTGTTAAGGTGCATTTGTGTAAGAAGGGTTTGTTGCCTGATTACTATGTTTGGTACTGTCATGGTGAACCAGAGGATATTCCAGCAGCTGTTATAGGCGAACAAGAGTCAATTCCCGTAGATGAACCATTTGTGAATTTAAACACATATGAACAAATGGTTATGAATGCATCGGGTAATGACTTCAATCAGAATACATTTATGGAAGAACCAAATCCAGAAGCACAACAATTTTACGATATGTTGAGTGCTGCCAATCAAGAATTGTATCCTGGGTGTGAGGGTCATTCCCAGTTCTCTACAGCTGCTCGAATGTTGAATATTAAGGCAGAACATCGATTATCAGAAAAGGCGTTCAATTCTGTAGCTGAGTTAATCAA